>CM067167.1:157182279-157212121 GCA_034093135.1 Erigeron breviscapus | reverse complement strand
AAATCTTGCCAAAGGCAAGAAGAAAAACTATATTTAGTGACCCATGTGTGAGAATGGTGAGTCACCGGACATGAAATCTATGCGGTGTGCGCTCTGTGTACCAAGATGGTACATGGGACCTGGGGGTTCCTACCCATTTACCTTGTTAATGATCCTAAACCTATGTTATCAACCAATTGATCATAGATCAATTGGTACCGCCACTATGTGACTACATGGGCCCACAGATGAAGGCTGCAAGTCATAGGTTCAAATCTTGCCAAAGGCAAGAGGAGAAACTATATTTAGTGACCCATGTGTGAGAATGGTGAGTCACCGGACATGAAATCTATGCGGTGTGCGCTCTGTGTACCAAGATGGTACATGGGACCTGGGGGTTCCTACCCATTTACCCTTTTTTTAAACCTATGTTATCAACCAATTGATCATAGATCAATTGGTACCGCCACTATGTGACTACATGGGCCCACAGATGAAGGCTGCAAGTCATAGGTTCAAATCTTGCCAAAGGCAAGAAGAAAAACTATATTTAGTGACCCATGTGTGAGAATGGTGAGTCACCGGACATGAAATCTATGCGGTGTGCGCTCTGTGTACCAAGATGGTACATGGGACCTGGGGGTTCCTACCCATTTACCCTTTTTTTAAACCTATGTTATCAACCAATTGATCATAGATCAATTGGTACCGCCACTATGTGACTACATGGGCCCACAGATGAAGGCTGCAAGTCATAGGTTCAAATCTTGCCAAAGGCAAGAAGAAAAACTATATTTAGTGACCCATGTGTGAGAATGGTGAGTCACCGGACATGAAATCTATGCGGTGTGCGCTCTGTGTACCAAGATGGTACATGGGACCTGGGGGTTCCTACCCATTTACCCTTTTTTTAAACCTATGTTATCACGACTCTAAAATAAAATAAAATAATAATAATAGTAAAAATCATCAAGCTACATACTCGATATAACATGTTTCAACCGTAAAAGCATTATTATATATAACAATTTAAGTTGTAAAAGCTACAGTAAATTTTTTTCTTTTTATAAGTGTTACCACAAAACTTTAAGGATTTTTTGTTTTTTCCCCACAAACTTTAGCTTTGTTCACATTTGGCCCTTAAATATACAAATAGGGATGCGGTACAATAACAAAACTTGTTAAATACTAAAACCTCACACAAACAAAAGTCAAAACCACATAACCAATATAAGATCTCATTAATCGTCACCAACCTTTCAATTTTAAGCGATTGGTCCTACAATATCAGTTTTGCATCATCTTTGGTCCAAAAACACACGATCGTCAACTTGCATCCGTTGCGCTCACCACGTGCCCGCCATGCGAGGGCATAAGTGTCTTTTTACAATCATGTTGATCATTTCAGTAAATTAGAAAAGGAACTTAAAACTAATAGATCACACCTTCCTACCCACTCTCCATACTTTCCATCTAATATACACTTTTTTAAAACCATCAAAATATTAACACACAAAGCATTGAAATACTACTACAATATCATACACAAAAACATATGAAAATACCTTCAAAACTACACATTGGTGATGGTGTTGATTTGCTAGGAGTTGTATGTTTTTCGACAATGGTATATTGTAACAACGTCATGGAGATGGTCGGTGATAACATGTATTTTATATATATTTTACATTACATGTTTGTGTTAATTAGGTTATTAAAACACAAATTTACACATTAGTCGGTGTCATCGTTTTAAGGAGGTGTTTGAATATACTTATTGCATGTGTGTTTTATCAATAAAAAAACATATGAAACATATCTTCCGCCTAATATATACTAAGATACATGCGAAAGGAAAAATGTTGTGTCTGTTATGAGCAAACAAAAAAAATCATTAGCGGTAAAAAAAAGGGAAAACAACCCTTTCAAAACATCCTTTCCTTATTATTAATGTTTCATTTTTCTTGTATTGTGAAGAACAAAAATATATTTGAGGTTCGTTATAATATTTATTTTATAGATATGTTTTTGTGAAAAGTATGATTGAGTTAAAAGTCAAATTGGATAGAGATGTGAAAAACGAATATCGATATGTAAAAAAGGATAGTATAAGAAAAATGATATTAAGGATAGTATAAATGAGATAAAAAAATTAATCTTTTGACTTGTGTGCACATAAGGCTAACGGACCCAATTCAACAACCATTAGAATTTGAACCAATGATGAAACCTATCGAAAAAGTAAGACTAGGTGGGAATATATGAAAGAGTTAGGGAGAAATTCAGAGAAATGAAATGAAACAGAGAAATGAAATGCAGGAAAATGAAATGGCTGAGAAATTTTTTAATCTCCTTTGTTTGGTAAAGAATTAGGCTGAGAAATCAAAAATTTTAAATTCAATCTTTCCTATAACAAAAACTAATTATATGAAAATGAATATATTTACCATCATTATTTTACGTATCTATTTATCTATATCTGTGAACATGTATCCCAATATCTATCTTTATATCTATTATTTTATATAGATAATTTATTTATATTTGTATTTATCATGTATCTCTATCTCGATATCTAAGCTTATGGACACACTCCCTGCTTTGTTTCTCTTCATGTGCGCCTCCATTAACCATATCTATTCCATATTGTTGTTGATTAATGATAATCATTCACAATATATATATATAATCTGTATCTACCTAGCAATACATAATATATAACCCCTAATTTACCATCAGATGGATTACGATTTGCAAAACCATCCCCGTCGTCAGATCTCACCAACTCCGTCGTATAGAAGGATCCCGCCACCACCACAATCAGACCCCCCCACCACCACCGTTGCAACAGTGAAGGAAACCCCCTTCTCCAACGACGCACCACTGCCGCAAGATACCGAATACTCCACTTTTTGATGGTTGCTAAACAGATATTTAATAGAGGAGAACACCACAATTAGAAGACAAATAGGAAAAAAGAAAGAAAAAAGGTGAAGTAGCTATACAAATTTGATTTCTCTGTATTTCCATCCCAAAGTTGAAGAAATGAGAGAATTGGTTTTAGATGTAAAATGATTTCTCAGAGAATTTGATTTCTCCGTGTTTTTTATTTCTTTGCCTAACCAAACATGGGAAATTAATTCATTTCCATTTCCTGAGCTTATTTCTCTATACCAAACACACCCTTACAGTTAATGAAATCTGACTAAATCATAGTGATAACTTATGCAAAAAAAAAAGTAAATAAAAAAAATCTAGTCGTATTATACACATAGATAGATACAACAAAAAATAGAATAATACTGTAGATAAATATAAATAAATAATAAAATAAAACTATAAAAGAAAATCATTAAATCACGTCTTGTTTCTTATCTCTCTCTTCTTTCTTTCAATTTGTAAAACCCCAAATCATCATCAAATTAAATCAAATCAAATTTTTTCCATTCAAACCCTAATTATAACATTCCCCCCTTTCTTTCTTTCTCCAATCAAATTCCTTTCTTTAAATAGATTATCATCACATAATAATTTCTTTACTTATCTTAATAAACCCCAATTTCCTCTCAATTAGGTTTTTTTTTTTTTCCAATTTCAATTTTGGAAAAAAAAAATTTAATCTTTCTGTTTGGGTAAAACTGGCGCGTATGATCTTGATGTAATGGCGGAACCGCCAGGTGTCCGCCACGTGTTATCTATAGTCATAGTTATTTTGCTTTCATCTTCATTGTTTATTAAATTAGGGTTAGGATTTGAAGAAAGTTTGTATCTTTATTATAATAATTATATTTATAATAATAGAAAGTTAAGTAATTTGTAAGAAAAAGAATGCTGAGTGTGCTGAGAGTGCACCTTCCTTCCGATATTCCGATAGTGGGTTGTGAAGTTTCGCCTTACGTATTGATTCGTCGTCCCGATAAGACTGTTACTACTGATGATGTACCTGAATCTTTGCCTATTGATGGTCTTTTCTTGAGATATAAGTGGTTAGTTAGTTTGAAGTTTTTCTAACTTATATTGAGAATAAGAATGTACAACTGTTTGAATTTAGTATATTATAGTGTGATACGGTATCGTCGTTTTAGTATGAATTGAAAAGTTATTACTTTTTATGATTTTGTTGCAATGTGCTTGAAAGTTTGTTTGATGGATATTGGAGTTGATTTATTTTTTTTAATCTGTAATTGGTTGCAATTATAGGGTTATGACTTTTTATATGTGTGGTTATATTGCAGTTAGTTCTAAATGAGTATGCTTTGCCTGTTAGTTGTATTAATCAGGCCAATTATAACTTAATGTGAATTACATGTAAAGGAACTTCTATATTGAAAAATAATGGAAATTAGGATTTACCCAGAAAAGGTGATAGCTTTTTCAGAAAAAAAACAAAGGTGACCATGTGAACATTGAGACATTGAGTCTTATAAACCTACTATGCTCAGGTAAACATGGTTTATGAATTGATAATTTGGTATGGTTGAATTAGGATGAACCTCTAATTGGAGGATCTTTTAGATGAACTTTACTCTCAAATATACCCCTTTTTGTTATGAGTTATGGAAAAAAGATATGTACTGTAAACATATGGATGTGTGCTCTTAGTGTATCTTAATCTGCAGTCGGCAATGTTATTAGCTAATCTTGGGTGAGATAGGGCGTACAGTATTTATATAATGCAGGTGTTTTGTTACTTAGAGTTATTTTGCAATGATCGAGCAATTAATATGGAACTCTGACGTAGTGTTCGTATTGCTGATAACTTTCATTTCTTTATTTCTTTTGCAGGTATCGTATACATAGTGATAAGAAAGTTGCTATCTGCAGTGTACATCCATCTGAACAAGCTACTTTGCAGTGCTTAGGTTGTGTGAAAGCGAAGATACCTGTTGCTAAGAGCTACCATTGCACTCCAAAATGCTTTTCTGATGCATGGCAACACCATCGTGTTCTGCATGAGCGTGCTGCGAGTGCTGTTAATGAAAATGGAAATGAAGAGGAGGATATTTATGGACGATTTAATAATACAACATCCACGGTGAATAATAATAACAATAGTACGAGTGTGCAAGCTGTTGCTAATGGCACAACACCATTATATCCGGCTGCAGTTACACAGAGAAATGGCGGTGAAACTTGGTTTGAAGTTGGACATTCTAAAACATACACACCAACCGCAGATGATATTGGCCATGTTCTTAAGTTTGAGTGCGTTGTGGTGGATTTAGAGACAAAATCACCTGTTGGACCTGCAAGCACTATATTAACATCTCGTGTGATTCCCGCTCCATCACCTAGTCCAAGACGAATGATTACGGTCACTAATGCTGATGTGTCGGGTCATTTGGATTCATCTTCAGGAACTTTTACCGTGCTTTCGTATAACGTTCTATGCGAGTCAAATGCTACTAGTGATCTGTATGGTTATTGCCCTTCATGGGCCCTTTCTTGGCCATACCGCAGACAGAATTTGTTGAGAGAAATCGTTGGCTACCTTGCGGACATTGTTTGTCTCCAAGAGGTATATGATTCTATGTTTTTTTAAAAGTTTGATTTCTATTTTTTTCCTACATCTGCTAATTTTGACTTCTTTTATTTCATTTTTAGGTTCAAAGTGATCATTTTGAGGAGTTTTTTGCACCTGAGCTGGACAAACATGGATATCAAGCTCTTTTTAAGAGGAGGACTGCTGAGGTTTACAATGGCAGTAATCAGACGATCGCTGGATGTGCTACATTCTTTCGCAGAGACAGATTCTCACATGTCAAAAAGTATGAGGTATGTAGGTTACCTGATTTAGATGGTACATTTGTAGTGTAATGGGAAAATTTAGTTAACCTTGGTCCCTGATGTCTGGGCTGACCTAAAATATTATCTGAATTCTCTTTTTTCTTGGTACTAAGTAGTGTGTAAAATTTTGGTTTTTTCTTTGTACAAACGAAGAACACATTTTAGGGAAGTTTCCAACCTAGACCAATTTGCTTTTAACTTGATTGATTACCTTGACCCTTTAGATCTGTTACAGATTTAACTCGAAATAACCCAATTTGCTTTTAACTATGGTACTCATCTTCTAACTGGGTATGAGGTTGCTTGTACAGGTTGAGTTTAACAAAGCTGCCCAATCTTTAACAGATGCTGTGGTTCCCAATGCCCAGAAGAAAACAGCTCTAAATCGATTGGTCAAGGTAGCTTTAAATTAGTAACCGAGGCTTTGTTTTCTATTGTGTTTTATCTTCTTGTTTTCTTGATGATAAACTTTTTGTTTTTAATAGGATAATGTTGCACTAATTGTTGTTCTAGAAGCAAAGTTCAGTAACCAAGGTGCTGATAGTCTAGGGAAGCGTCAACTTGTTTGTGTGGTAAGATACAGCAACACAGCCGACACTTAAATCTTCAAAGTTTAGTTCATATGTCGGATTATCACATTCAGTTTATACTTATAGATGTATAAGAATTCACCAATATCATTTTTGATTTCCCTTGCTTTATCTCTGGAGTGTAGGCAAATACTCATGTGAACATTCAGCATGACCTAAAGGATGTGAAACTATGGCAGGTGAGGCTTTTAAGTATACAAAAGAAATATACTTATGTTAATATTTTCATTATTTACAAAATTTATTGGCTGGCAAATTCTGTAGGTTCACACACTGTTAAAAGGATTGGAAAAGATAGCTGCTAGTGCAGATATTCCCATGCTAGTATGTGGTGACTTTAATTCAGTTCCAGGAAGGTCGGTTCTGCTGTGCTGTTTATGAAAATGGTACTATCTAACTTTACCATCTGTATCTTGACTTATTCTTAAACTCAACTGCAGTGCTCCTCATGCGCTTCTTGCAATTGGAAAAGTTGATCCGATGCATCCTGATTTAGCCGTTGACCCTCTTGGCATCTTGCGACCTGCTACAAAACTGACTCACACTCTTCCATTGGTAATAAATATGCCATTAACTATGGGTTGAGTTTTGCATAGAATCTTGTATTTTTTTATACCATGATTCTATATTCCGCAGGTTAGCGCATACTCGTCATTTGCTAGAATGGGGGCTGGTCTTGGTTATGAGCAACAGAAGAGGAGAGTGGACCCTAATACAAATGAACCCTTATTTACAAATTGCACAAGAGACTTCATTGGTACCCTTGATTACATATTTTACTCAGGTAATCCCTAATCTTTGCTTGTTTTTCTATTTATGCTGTTGTCAATTCTTGGAGGATTCACTTGTGTTGCTAGGTGTTTGTATCATCGTATGTGCGATTTGAAAACTGATTATCTAGTTTTAACGAGCTTGCAGTCACAATAATTTATGCTAATCATAATTTTCTGTTCTTTAACCAAGTTTGGGAGACTTTTCTCATATCTCACTAGACGTATCTCTAAGGACATTTTTTGCTCATATCATGTATTCATTTCATAAATAGTCGGAATTTTCTGGACACTCAAAACACTGAGTACCTGATCATCACGCCTTTAGAATATTATTTTCCACATCTTATTCTATCGCAGTTTATTATCAGATTCTAATTGGTTAATAAGAACTTATAAATTACATATCCAAACATCCCTAAGGATAAGATTAATGGTAAACAGACAAGGTTATCTTTGTTCGGTTACCTGGGAGGGTGAGTTTTTGACTTGTACATGACCTAACTGGGGTATCCCGTGACTCTGCTTTCGAACCCTTTTCTTGGCCACCACAAAGATATCTACTTGGGGAGGGTGTCTGATCATCAAGCCATATTGGTGGTGGTTCTCCAAAGGATAAAGTGTAGAATTAATTTGTCAATTAATAAAAAGCATAACGCTATAACCCTATAAGTATGGTTCCGTGGAAAGTGCAACTGTGGCTATTGTTTGGTGCGGAAGTCGACTCATTATCAAAAGAATATGCAAATCTTATAGATTTTCTGTGAAATGATTTTTTATGTGCTGGTTTCAGCGGATAGTTTGACTGTGGAATCGTTATTGGAGCTCGTGGATGAGGATAGCTTACGGAAAGATACAGCGCTACCTTCTCCAGAGTGGTCATCGGATCACATTGCACTTTTAGCTGAATTTAGATGCCAACCTCGGGCTAGACGTTGATGCATTTTAGGCAAGTATTTTCGTAATACATGCTTTTATATACCTGTGTGTCTGTTTGCAATTTAGCTGATTCAACTAATTTAGTTAACTTTGCAGATCAAGCTGAAAGAAAATAATGACGATAAAAGTAAGGGGAAACCCCAACGGACACATTGTAAGTGAAAAGTGTGAAAAAAAAGTAGATCGATAGCCTTTGTAGGGAATTTGTGCAAATGATCTACAATCTGTATCATGCTACCCTTGACTCAGGAAAATGGACCATATTCAGTTCAGTTTCGTTTCTCGTTTCTTTTTTAATAGGAATATAATATAATATGATTTCAGCAGTATAACTTAGTTATGACCCATGAGTTGTAGCTCATTCTCATGGAGCAAGTTTTCCAATGATGGGGGAAAATAGAGGAAGGATTTTTTAGACATTTTTTTGTTTTTCTTTTGATATGATTTTACATACGTGGCCCACATGGAATTGAGAGTGGTTGAATTGAATAGAGAAAGTCCATGAACATTTTCCTTTGTTTATTCTTCTTACTTTTGATGCCCCCTTCTCTAAAACTTACCAACATTTTTTGGTATTGGTTGTTTCTTGTTAATTTCCGAATTATCATCATTCGACAAAAACTCACCTGACTTGGGATTCCCTTTTATATATAATTTATTGTTATTGTTAATTAATTGTTGATGTGATCTCAGTTCCAGTTTATTGCAAAAGCTACCTTACATTTGCTGATGTAAAAATAACGAAATGTGATATAATCACTATATTTGTTAATTTAAGTTTGCTCCACTTATCGTCTTTATTTGTGAGTTGTGTCCTGCAAAATCTACCTGTATTGTAGCTATCTTTTGATAATGTCATCAATTCTGATGGTTACTGCTCGTCTCATGTTCAACTCAAGTTGCCTCAATGCATCTATGAGTGAGAATTTGGTTTTGTTTGTTGTATATGTTGAAAATGATACAATAATGACTCAGTTCATATATGCTTCCACGGAAGATATGAAGTTTCTCTGTTCCTTTCTATATAACTATGTATATATTGGGGAGTAATATAGATATAGATATAAATATAGTATTTGACTAATTAATATTAACCTTTCACTTAACTGAACGATACTGTTTTTTATTTTCTATATTTGAAGATGAAGGGTCAATATAACCTATAATTAGAATATATACAAATCACTAACATAGGAATAGAATTTACACTTCCATGAGACATTTGTTGTCATTTAATGGTTGTTTATATACCATTTCGTACACATTTACACCAAATTTAGAAACATGTTACAGAAGAGAATTCGAATATTGTTACATGCGTTCAAGAATGCAGTGGATGTGAAGCCATATTGTAGCTTTCAGTTCATGAGATCTTTGAGCTCCAAAAACGTCTGTTGTTTTTAAACAATTTCACTGCTTATCACACCAAATAACTGGTATTTTGGTTCTTGCAATGCAATTCTCGATTGAAGTTAGGAAGGAAATCAGACAACATTGGTCATCGAAATTGTTTGTGCTTGTTGGTCTAATGTTGACTAAGGCTAAGGCTCGGAGGATGCTGGTTTTGGGTTGAGAAGTGTCTGCAACGCCTTGACCACAACCGTCATATTTGGCCGATAAACAGCTTCATATTGGACACACAGTGCTGCTATTGCTGCAAACTGGGTTTGGAGAAAATTATAAACACATTCAGTATATGGGTGGTTTGGTAATGGGTTCAGGATGTGATGATTTACCTTTTGGAACTAGGTGGACCGGGCCAGGCTGGTCATGCTGGCCCATAAACGCTATTCTTCATCTTCTTTTAAAAAAATATTTTTATAGTAATTAATGAATTGATAATTCAAAACCATATTGTTACTGTTACAATACTAATAAAATTATAATAGCCAATGATGGCCAACCAGCGGGTCAAGGGCACTCCTAATTTTACTCAAGGTCTTGAGTTCGATCTTTAGGGATGACAAACCTTGGGGGGTTTCCCTCTGAAAACTTGTAACGACTCATGATTAACACGGTGAGGTTTTCCCGATATTGTATAATGTTCGGAAAAAATTAAAAGCTATAATAATATTGATTTTCTTCGCCCAAAACGATTTAGTAGCTTTTATGGAAAAAGATGTCGCATTACTTCAATTCGTTGGGCAGTTTTCCTTGTAGCTAAAACTTTTCCTTTTTTGAGACGGAACACAAATCAAATCGTTCCATTTATAAGTAAATAAACCATAATTGCCATTTATAATATCGATTCTTAATAAAGAAAGGTATAGGCATAAAATGCACCTTCGCAACTGCCTTTGGAGGGTAATCATCGTTTAATCTAGGATCAACACACTGTTTTACTTTGTCTTCGCTCAATCTTGGCGTTGCCTGTTACAAGCAGAGCATATGTCATTTGAGTATGCATACATTGTTTGAGGAATTGCATACTTCATTGTTTGAGGAATTGCATACTTAGTGCATGTTAATAATCTGTGAATATTCCAAGTCGACAAGTCAAATGTCGACTCTTCTTGGAATGGAGGAAATAAATTGAATTGTGGGTAGCAAGACAGACCCATGTAACAAGACTTTGTTGTCCTCTAGGCATTGTTATATCAACAGGTTTCCTTCCTGTCAACAGTTCTAAAAGAACAACCCCAAAGCTGTAGATACCCCTCTTTTGAGTTATATGTCCTGTCATAGCATACCTAAAGAAAACACATGAGCATTAATATTGTCACACTGAACAAAAGGACCAAGACTGTATGATACCAAGACTTACTCAGGAGAATCGTAACCAAAAGTTACCAACAGTCTTGCTGTCTGCAGCCGAGCTGCGTTGTCAGAAGATGAATTGCTCAAGCTGAAATCGGCTATTTTGGATTCAAAATCATCAAACACAAGGACGTTGCTTGACCTTACTTCACAATGAACTATTGGAGGCTGAACTTTTTCATGTAGATACTCAAGACCTCTTGCTGCCCCATAAGCAACTTTTACTCTTTGGGCCCAATTCAGAACCAGACCAGGCTCTTCTCCATCACCATCACCACCTCGTCTCCCTAAACCAAACCATGAAACTTTAAAATATCACGTATAAAAAGGTTACAAAGTCAAACATAATTTTGTGGTGTGGTTACCATGTAATATATCACGCAAACAACCCATGGTTGCATATTGAAATACCAAGATTCGATTCTTTCTCTCCAAGCAATAACCGCACAATTGAGAAAAATACTCGTTCTTAAGTCGTGAAATCATGGATAACTGCATTTTATGCAAATGTAAATAATGTGAACTACAAATAAACTATATATATATATAGTGGATATATATATATATACACTAGATTTTAGACCCGTGTCATATACACGAGTTTTACAACATCATTAATATAAAATTAGGATATGAAAAAAAAAATACTTATACGTTAAATGTAAAAATATACTTACTAATAACAACAATGATTATCCTAACTATAGTCTGATTAGAACTACTAATAACAACAATTTAATTTGATTACGGTTAATAATATAAAATAAAATGTTGATATAAATATATAACCTTCCTAACTTTTAGCTATATTTTATTAGTATTAGATAGACATTATGCAATAAAGTATTAATTATTTTTAAATTGTGTTGAATGTGTAAATTGGTGATAGAAACCAAAAAGTCTAAATTAATTTAGACATGTGTTGATTTAATTAATTTTGAGAAATTGAGAAAGATCAGTTGCCTTTTACAAGTAGTATATATTAAGATATACACATTAGTAAGGTTAATTTCTTGAAAATGTATCTAACTATACGTGACGTGGTGTACGTTTTGCTATATGGATGTCATGTGGCAACTTATACTGGATGTCACAGAAACAAACAATACCACTAGATACCAAAAATATAAATCACTGAAAGTTGGATACGTATAGTAGAAACACTTTATGTTGGATAAAAATGATGATGATCTCCTCACTTTTTCTTTAAAATCAGACTCGGAATCTGTTAAAGAGCTGGGATCGAACTTCTTTATGATCACCTTTTCCCCATTGCTTAGTTTTCCATGGAAAACCCGGCAACTATTAAATCCTTCTCCAATCAAAGACTTTGAACCAAAATTATCCGTGATCTTAATTAGCTCGTCCAATGATAACGATGGTGATTCAATCGTCAAATGTTTTTGAGGAACCCCATTTTTAGCAGCTCCGCTGGTCCTTGGCTCTCTAATACTAGCTACATCATACAATTATATCAAATTCCATATGGGTAATAATTAATATCCATTGACTCGCCTTTTGAGCATATAATATCCATATAGAACGTGTGATCTTTATAATATTTTGCTTACTGACATTAAGGATGTATGTGTAGAATATATTATATATGCGCATATATGATTTCCAGAAGAAGAAAAAAAGTAGTATATACATTTAGATTTATGTTTTGCATCAGCTACCCAATCCCACCTGACATATATAGCAGGTTCGGAGACCTTTTCTAGCTCGACTCCAATAGGTTAAGGACCTACATGATTTTGTATACCATATTCGATTGCCTCAAAGTTTTAAATACTTCAAAGTTATTACGTTGACATTTCTAAAAGTACGGATAATGTCATTAGATCTTTGATTATTTGCAATTTGTGTGTCAGTGGCACAGGCCTCAAAAATCCACAAGACGGCCCTGGTAATGTGTATATCTGTATTCTTCCATGTAACTATGACTAACTGATTAAAAAGAATCGGGGAGACTGGAATACCTGAGTTTTCACCACGAGAGACTGGAGTACCCGAGTTTTCATTATCAGGGGAGATTGAGATACTTAAGTTTTCACTAGGGGAGCTAGAGGGGAACACATCAAATATTCTTCCGAATAACTTGCCTGGAGTTTGCAACCACTTATTGCTTTTCTGTTGCGAGGACAATACAGATTGAGCCAGTAGAGATTCAAGACTAAAGACAACCTCAGTCATAGTAGGACGGTCATTTGGATGATAATCCAAGCATCTTTCAGCTATCCGAGCAAACCCTTTCAAACATTTTGGAGATATCTCACTTCGTATACCCGAATAAACTATTTGCTTTAAGTTCCCTTCTTTAATTGATTTTTGTATCCATGTTGCTAGGCCATATTCAAAACTCTCATCCAATGGTCGCTTTTGACACAAAACTTCAAACAATACCACCCCAAAAGCATACACATCAGATTTTCTTGTCAACTTTCCCGTGGCAAAGTAGTTTGGATCAATATACCCAAAAGTGCCTTTAACAAGTGTGTTGACATAAGTTGATGGTTGATTTATTGGACCTATTCTAGCCAACCCAAAATCCGAGATTTTTGCTGCCAAACTTTCATGTAACAAAATATTTGAGCTCTTGACATCTCTATGTATAACACCAACCTCAATACCTGACCCTGTGTGAAGGTAGTCTAAACCACGGGCCGCACCTATGCAAATCTTGAGTCGCTCAAGCCAAGAAAGAGGGGTATGGAGTTTATGTAGATGATCTTCAAGTGTCCCGTGGGGCATGTATTCATACACAAGGATCATTTCTTTTTCATAATTACAGTAACCAATTAAAGACACCAAATGAGCATGTCGCAACTTGGAAAGCATTTCAACTTCCTCCCAGAAGTCTGACGCTAATTGTACGTCCAAGTTCAAAAGATGGCTTCTAAAATGCCATACACGCTTCCAATACTTACTGTTGGTTCCCTGAAAAGCATGAAATTTGAGAGGATCAACTATCGAAATAGTTGGTGAGCTTACAGTGTGTTTGACCAAATGTTTAGTCGTCATTGATACAACACAATGACCTGTAGTTATAAATGACCAGACAGTTAGAATACTACATCTAACAATACTTTTATTACAAGATAGTCAGAATACCACATCTGACAGCATATGACAGTCAGAATACAACATCCGACATTCCGACAGTATCAGCCAATATGCCTCGCACAGGTTTCCGTTCTAAATGGGTGCGGACCTTAGCTAAGACAGTCAGAATACAACATCCGACAATTTAACCAAGACAGTCAGAATACAACATCCGACAATTTAACCAAGACAGTCAGAATACAACATCCGACAATTTAACCAAGACAGTCAGAATACAACATCCGACAATTTAACCAAGACAGTCAGAATACAACATCCGACAATTTAACCAAGACAGTCAGAATACAACATCCGACAATTTAACCAAGAGGGGGAAACATTTTAGTTTGTCAAACACAAAGAAACATCTTAATCAGCCATCACACGGCAATTCAACGTCATTTTACCCAACATTTAATAAATGACACGTATACACATTTTCGACAGCCGTCAACCTGGCAAATTTAAGTCAAATGATCTAAGTATCCAAATCACATGGCATACTCACAAAACAATCATTTATTTAACAAATAGTGTATACAACAGTACATGCTTTTCAGGCCCAAAGTAAAAGGAAAAGGGCGCCATAAACTCACCTTAGCGATCTAAGTGCTAAAAGGTATAATGTAGCTCGAGAAGATCCATAGTCAATTCTCCTGGTTATCCAAAACCTATGATATCATTACCAAAATGAGGATCAAATCCCTTGACGACGGGTATCCTACGTACAATTACTTAGCTATAGACCCTAGAATGCCATAACCGAGAATGTGTTTCAAACTTTCATTTTACCAACCAAAAGTAAATAAACTTATTTGGACTTTCGGATTAAAAGTTATTAATGTTTAAAAATCGACACGCGTAATTTCACAGAACCTATACACTGCGCCGCAGCGAGCCAGAATCATGCTCACTGCGCCGCAGTGGCTAAGTCGAACCCAGACCAGAGCCTAGGCACTCCGCCGCAGTGGGCTAAGGCTATGCCACTGCGCCGCAGTGGCCTCTTTCTGCAGTCAGCTCCAGCAGTTCAATATGCAGAATAAACCAAATCGTTTTCAACTCAAATCCTTTCATTATAACAAGTATAAACATGATCAATAGGTCTGGAAACAACTCTTTTCGCCAACCATTTCACCAATTACAACACCTTTTGATTTCCAAAACCTAATTCTAATCAATTTCATTAAATTAACAAAACCCTAAACTCAAATCATATTCAAAGGCTTCTAAATCAATTAACAAAACTGAAATAAACCCTTAAATGAATTTAAATCAAATCAAAAGTTTAGAGAAAAAGTTTACTTACCAAATCTTGTGTTCTTGAGATAAAAGGAAGAAAATGGTGATGATGAAGATGCCAAAACCCTAATTATTTTTGAAATATGATTATTCCCTTTGAATCCTCCTTTGATTTTCTTGCCAAAACAGATTTGATGATGGAAAGATTTTTGTATGTGTGTGTTTTCTTGTGTGTGTGTGTGTGTGTCGATTATAAGACAAGAGGGGGGGGGGGGGTTTGTTGGTTAGTTTCCTGCCACAAAAACAAAAACCAGCCCATGTGGCCAAGTTTGTGGTATTTTAAATACCCTTAATTTGGTAAAATGCTTACGATTAAATACCGTTTGACCAAAAGGTTATAATTTAAGTAAAGGTATTTTCCCTCGTCTCATTTTAGTTAAGACAAGTAAATAAAATTAAATAAACTAAACTTTTAGAAATATTTAGTTTAGACAGTCTATTTACTGTGTTCAATTATAACATTTAAATCTTAATTTAAAGTTATTTTTAAGACTCGGCATTCGTCTAAATAGCTAATAGTCTACGTCATCAGGATACGTCTAATTGAACTATATCAAATGTTCATTTATCTAATAATTTCCACGTCATAATCTCTAAATTAGACGAAATTATAATAATGATCGAGATTAGGACTAACCCGTTGTTAATAATTTACGAGCTGTCACAGCATCCCCGACTTCTAAGGATTTCGTCCCGAAATCAAGTCTTGCTTAGTAAAAAGATGAGGATACTTATCCCTCATAAAGTCCTCACGTTCCCAAGTCGAGTCTGGTCCGTGTTTCGAGTTCCAACGAACTTTGACCAACTTGATACGACTTCGTCTAAGCTGTTTGAGCTGTTGGTCTATAATTTCAACAGGCTCCTCTACAAATTGAAGAGAGTCATTCACTTGCAACTCTTCCACAGGTACAACCAATGTTTCATCAGTTAAACATTTCTTTAGATTCGATATATGAAATGTGGGATGAACATGTTCAAGCTCCTGGGGTAAATTGAGCTTATAAGCCACGGAACCAATCCTCCGAACAATTTCGAATGGTCCGATATAACGGGGACTAAGTTTTCCTCTCACGCCAAAGCGTGCAGTGCCTTTCCAAGGTGACACTTTCAACATAACTTTATCACCCACTTGAAACTCAAGGGGTTTCCTTCTACGATCTGCATAGCTCTTCTGGCGATCCTGAGCCGCCTTTAGCCGTGCCCTAATTTCAACAATCTGGTCAGTAGTCTTCTGAACCAGTCCATACTTGTACAAACGACGCTCACCAGCATCAAGCCAACAAACAGGCGATCTACATTTCCGCCCATACAAAGCTTCAAAAGGCGCACACTTTATGCTTGTGTGATAGCTGTTATTATATGAAAATTCAGCTAACGGCAAAAAGGTATCCCAGCTACCTTTGAAATCGATAACACATGCCCGAAGCATGTCTTCTAATGTCTGAATGGTACGCTCACTTTGCCCGTCCGTATGTGGATGGTAAGCCGTACTCAATTTCAACTGAGTGCCCAAAGCGTCTTGAAAATATCTCCATGATTGAGAAGTAAAATGACCATCACGATCCGAGATAATAGACACAGGAACACCATGAAGTGACACGATCTTCTCAATATATAATTGAGACAATTTCTTTATTTTCCAATTCTCCCGTATGGGAATGAAGTGTGCAGACTTCGTCAATCGGTCAACAATGACCTAAATAGTATCGTAACCCTTCAAGGTTCGAGGTAACTTCGTAATGAAGTCCATAGTAATCTGTTCCCATTTCCAGTCAGGAATTTGGGGTTGCTGGAGCAGCCCAGAAGGCTTTTGGTGCTCTGCCTTAACCATTGAACAATTTAAACACTTTGAAACATACGTGGCGATATCTCTTTTCATACTTGGCCACCAATAAAAATCCTTTAACCCATGGTACATTTTGTCAACACCAGGATGGATTGAATACTTAGATCGATGACTCTCGTTCATCAAGAGTTCTCTAAGTCCATTATACTTGGGAATCCACACCCTGCCCTTGACATGTCTGATCCCATCGCCATCCAATTCAAATAACCGTTCGGCATTCCACAGTGCTTCCTTCTCGATACGCCCTGGTTGTAAGGCCTCATTCTGATCATCTAAAACTTGCTCTTGTTATGACAGATAGTGAAATTCTATCTTTTCTACTCAGCGCGTCAGCAACAACATTTGCTTTACCGGGATGATATTTGAGTTCACAATCATAGTCACTGAGTAATTCTACCCATCGCCTTTGTCTCATATTCAGCATTTTCTGATCGAAGATATGCTGAAGACTTTTGTGATCTGTGAATACCGTACACTTTGTACCATACAAGTAGTGCCTCCAAATCTTTAAGGCAAAAACAACCGCTCCGAGTTCAAGATCGTGGGTTGTGTAATTCTTTTCGTGGGTTTTGAGTTATCTGGAAGCGTAAGCAATGACCTTACCCTCCTGCATAAATACACATCCCATTCCCTGATGTGATGCGTCACAGTATACCATGAAGTTTTCAATTCCATTCGGTAACGCTAAAATAGGAGCATTACATAGCTTGTCTTTCAACGTTTGGAATGCTTCTTCCTGGGCATCCTGCCAAATAAATTCCTTGGCCTTTTGAGTTAACAACGTCAAAGGTTGAGCAACCTTTGAGAAGTTCTCAATAAATCTCCTATAATATCCAGCCAATCCAAGAAACTGGCGGATTTCTGTCGGAGTCTTAGGGGCTTCCCACTTCTTTATTGCTTCAATCTTAGATGGATCTACGTGGATCCCATCCGCATTCACTACATGACCCAAGAAGTGTACTTCCCTAATCCAGAATTCACATTTTGAGAATTTTGCGTACAACTTTTGATCTTTGAGCAGTTGCAGAATGGTTCTCAGATGACCTTCATGTTCGTCTTTATTCCTTGAGTATATCAGTATGTCGTCAATGAATACAATGACAAACTTGTCAAGATACGGTCGACATACTCGATTCATTAAGTCCATAAACACAGCAGGTGCATTGGTTAAGCCAAACGGCATAACCAAAAACTCATAATGTCCGTAACGAGTTCTGAAGGCTATTTTAGGAATGTCCGTCTCTCTGACTCTGAGTTGATGATACCCAGATCTGAGATCAATCTTGGAAAAGTGTGATGCACCTTCCAATTGGTCAAACAAGTCGTCAATACGAGGTAAAGGGTACCTGTTCTTGACAGTCAACTTGTTTAGTTCTCTGTAATCAATACACATACGCATAGAGCCGTCTTTCTTCTTCACAAATAGGATCGGAGCTCCCCAAGGTGATGAACTTGGACGAATTAGTCCTTTAGCTAACAACTCTTGAAGTTGTTCGGACAATTCTTGCATTTCTGATGGCGCAAGACGATAGGGTGCCTTGGCCACGGGTGCAGCTCCAGGGACCAAATCTATTCCAAACTCAACTGGCCTGTGAGGTGGAAGTCCCATCAAATCTTCAGGAAACACCTCTGGAAAATCTCTAACTACTGGAATGTCTTGCATTTCTTTAACCTCTGGTTTCCTTTCTACTACAAATGCTAAGAAGGCAGGGTGTTCTTTTTGTAAATATTTATTTGCCTTTATCGCTGATACTAAGATTAATTTCTTTCCTGCCTTGTCTCCTTGTACTTCTAGGGTTTCGTTATTCTGCAGAGGTATTCTAACAATCTTCTCATAACAACTTATATTAGCTCTAACCTTAGATAACCAGTCCATACCAACAATCACATCAAAACTGCTTAGTTCTATGGGGATTAGGTCAATTTTAAAAGTCTTACCGGCTAATACCAAACTGCAATCTACTAAATGATCTCTAGCAATATACTTTTGACCGTTTGCATATTCGACAATATAAGTGTCTTTCATAGGGATAGCTACTATACCAAATCGAGACTTAAATTCTAAGGATATGAAACTTTTATCAGCACCAGAGTCGAATAATACAAAAACATAATGATTATTGAGTATGAATGTACCTATCACAACGTTGGGATCTCGTCGTGCATCAGCAGCATCCAAAGCAAAAACTCGGCCTCTACCCTGGCCTCCTTGATTCCTGGCTTGATTGTTCCCCGCATTGTTCCTCACTGGAACTATAGCATTATTGTTCGGGGCTTGATTAAGTCGTGGACACGCGGGTCGCATATGATTCTCGCTTCCACACTCGTAGCACTGATTTGGTATCTTTTCCCTACAGAACTTTGCCTGATGTCCCGTTCTTTTACAACGGTGGCAAGTAGGACAATTTCCCAAGTGATGGAGACCATACTTGTTGCATCTTGTGTCTACGCCGGGGTACCTCTTGATATCTTGTGGGACTACTGCAAAGTTTCTGGCAGCTTTAAACCTCTTGCTGTTCCCACCATTTCCAAAACCACTACCAGAGGCTTGATCATTTCTTCGCTTGACCACCTCAGTTCCAACAGAAGAACCAGCGGTTCTTTTTAAATCTATCACCATCCGATTGGTCGCACTAACTGCTGCTTGAAGAGTCAAAGGGTTAAAAGCGGCTACCAACCTTCGGATGTCAGGTGACAAGCCATAACAGTATCTTTCAACTAACTTCTCCTCCGTATCCACCATACGAGGGACAAGTCTTGTCAGCTCATGAAAACGAGTAGTGTATTTCTCGTTGTCCAATCCAACCATAGTATGATTCTAGAATTCACCTTCCATTTTCTGTACTTCCTCTCGAGGACAGTACTTTTCCGTCAGCATTCTTTTAAAGTCCAACCAAGGTATGCTATTAGCTGGCTCTCGACCACGAGTCCTTATCTGCTCGTTCCACCATGACAAGGCGTGTTTCTGAAATTGAGAGGCAGCATATTCCACCTTGTTCTCTTCGGCACAACGGCTGATGTGAAGCACCGCCTCTATGCTTTCTAGCCAATTTATTAGTCCAACTGGACCCTCGGTGCCATGAAACTCCTTTGGCTTACAATAAGTGAAGGTCTTAAAGTCACTCCCGTGCAGATGAACTCGAGGAATAACTCGTTCGGCATTAGGTTCAACGTTGTTACTATTATCAGTATGATGATTATTATTGGCGTTCATGCTTGCCGTGATCTGAGCAACTAAAGTAGGCATGGCGGCCAACAGTTGTTGTGTCACAAATGCTGCCATGTTATTTTCCCCACCAGTATTTGGGGTAGGTCCAGGGCCAGTATTCACCTGGACAGTAGCAGCTTCCTGTCTTTGCTGAATCACAGGTCCTTCCTGTTCAGCTTCAGTTTTCAAAGGAGTTGATCGAGTAACTCTCCTTGGAGCAGCTTTCTTAACTGGAGCCTTTTTCGGGATCTTACTTTTCGTCTTGGGAGCCATCTATCCTTGATATGAACAAGATGTAATTTAGAGGTTTTCTCATAAGAATAACACAGAATGTAGCTTTTCAAGATATAAGAGGGCATTAAACACATGTCGCAAATTATCGACTTACTTGAACTCATTAACTAAACAAGACAAGAAATATAGTTCACTACATTTCTAGAATTGAAATGAGCAAGTAATGTAGCCTGAACAAGTAGGTAAGACAAAGAACGATCATATTTCATTTATACTTAAAACTTTTTACATAGTCTGACTTGTACATTTCCAAAATCTTGTGGGAAAACTACATCCACAATCCAAATCATGTGGGAACAACATCCACGATGATACATTACACAGCCAGAACAATACTATCCGAAATACGTGGGAAATACATCCACCAAAAAGATTACAACTCAAATACAGAAGTATGAGTTGTCAAATGTTCTAAGGCTTACAATACGTTACCACTACAACTACTGATTACATCCTGAAAAGAACTACCACAAGCAACGCCACCACCAAGACCACCACGACTGACAGTATCCAGATCATCCTCCCAATAGCTTCCTTCCCTTCCCTAGCAACAGTCATAGCCTCAGCCGCCTGATGATAAGCTTCAGTCAACGCCTGAGCTTGATTCTCTATTTTCTCTCTAGTGCAGATGAGGGAATTGTTCATCCTTGACAAATGTCGGCGATAATATTCCGACCTATCAGCTGCAGATGCAACTGGCATAACGGCACTTGGATTGTAGACAGGCACTCTGGAGGGACCCGCAGCATACGGATCTCCCTGAAAGAATGAAAGACCAAGTCCACAGTTGCCCTGAACTGGTGCAGAAGGACCAGGAGCATAAGGGTCTCTAGGAGCATAAGGTATACAAACTCCCTCGGTAGTCCTCCTCTGATATGGAGATACCGGTGTTACAGATGATTGAACATGGATAGACACATGTTCTCCTCCAGATTCGCTGGATGATGATATCAAATTGATAGGGCGAGATTCATTACCCGATTCCTCCATAGGTTCCTCTTCATATGAGTCAGGAACACAAGGAATGGAGTTTGCCACAACTGGAACTGGAGGTGTACTGGGTACAACAGCATTAGAGCTAACTCCGTCCGACATGACTATTCTGAAAGGATAGTCAAAGAATCCATATAAGTCTGATGGATAAGAAAATTCGAATCAATTGAATGAGACAGTACGCAACAAGAGTTTCAAAGAGATCTTTGTCTAGATTCTACACATTCGATTTGGGTTTCTATTAGCAACATATCTCCAATGCTTATATATAGGGTCACCCGCAGCCTTCCCACCACATTTTCAATATGTTGTTAATATAATCCAAACTATCACGTATATAAACCTTATGTATACACATACGAGTTGAGTTTCTATTCCTAACATACCTTCAATGCTTATGTATAGGGTCACCCGCAGCCTTCCCACCACATTTACAGTATGTTGTGAATATAATTCAACTAACACGTATATACACAATTTAAGATATTTATTTCGAGCCTTATACTATTTTACATAATCGGGACGTAGTTGATCGGGTTAGGTCTAATTATTGACAAATAGTATAACTCTCGAGATAACTATCCTAAACCTTAAAGACTTAGATTTCTTATTTGAAGCGACCATGGCTATAGATTGAGTTATTCACGAGGAATAACTCCGTATTCACTATAACCTTGTCTCTGATACCAATTTTTGTCAAACCCCGTTGTAGCGAAAATACAGGGTTAACAAGTAATTGCGTACTAATCAGAAGGTAAATAGAGATTACATCCATTAATCCAAATACAAGTTTATTACAAGTATAATCGTTCGGATGTGGGCCCCAATACACGGATACAAACTATCCTCAAATGGAAATGGGCCCACTAAATACAAACATAACATTTGGACAGTCTAGTACAATTAGGACTAATAATACGATAGTCCTCAGAAGTCTGACGCTAATTGTACGTCCAAGTTCAAAAGATGGCTTCTAAAATGCCATACACGCTTCCAATACTTACTGTTGGTTCCCTGAAAAGCATGAAATTTGAGAGGATCAACTATCGAATTAGTTGGTGAGCTTACAGTGTGTTTGACCAAATGTTTAGTCGTCATTGATACAACACAATGACCTGTAGTTATAAATGACCAGACAGTTAGAATACTACATCTAACAATACTTTTATTACAAGATAGTCAGAATACCACATCTGACAGCATATGACAGTCAGAATACAACATCCGACAGTATCAGCCAATATGCCTCGCACAGGTTTCCGTTCTAAATGGGTGCGGACCTTAGCTAAGACAGTCAGAATACAACATCCGACAATTTAACCAAGACAGTCAGAATACAACATCCGACAATTTAACCAAGACAGTCAGAATACAACATCCGACAATTTAACCAAGACAGTCAGAATACAACATCCGACAATTTAACCAAGAGGGGGAAACATTTTAGTTTGTCAAACACAAAGAAACATCTTAATCAGCCATCACACGGCAATTCAACGTCATTTTACCCAACATTTAATAAATGACACGTATACACATTTTCGACAGCCGTCAACCTGGCAAATTTAAGTCAAATGATCTAAGTATCCAAATCACATGGCATACTCACAAAACAATCATTTATTTAACAAATAGTGTATACAACAGTACATGCTTTTCAGGCCCAAAGTAAAAGGAAAAGGGCGCCATAAACTCACCTTAGCGATCTAAGTGCTAAAAGGTATAATGTAGCTCGAGAAGATCCACAGTCAATTCTCCTGGTTATCCAAAACCTATGATATCATTACCAAAATGAGGATCAAATCCCTTGACGACGGGTATCCTACGTACAATTACTTAGCTATAGACCCTAGAATGCCATAACCGAGAATGTGTTTCAAACTTTCATTTTACCAACCAAAAGTAAATAAACTTATTTGGACTTTCGGATTAAAAGTTATTAATGTTTAAAAATCGACACGTGTAATTTCACAGAACCTATACACTGCGCCGCAGTGGCTAAGTCGAACCCAGACCAGAGCCTAGGCACTGCGCCGCAGTGGGCTAAGGCCATGCCACTGCGCCGCAGTGGCCTCTTTCTGCAGTCAGCTCCAGCAGTTCAATATGCAGAATAAACCAAATCGTTTTCAACTCAAATCCTTTCATTATAACAAGTATAAACATGATCAATAGGTCTGGAAACAACTCTTTTCGCCAACCATTTCACCAATTACAACACCTTTTGATTTCCAAAACCTAATTCTAATCAATTTCATTAAATTAACAAAACCCTAAACTGAGGATCAAATGATATCATTACCAAAATGAGGATCAAATCCCTTGACGACGGGTATCCTACGTACAATTACTTAGCTATAGACCCTAGAATGCCATAACCGAGAATGTGTTTCAAACTTTCATTTTACCAACCAAAAGTAAATAAACTTATTTGGACTTTCGGATTAAAAGTTATTAATGTTTAAAAATCGACACGTGTAATTTCACAGAACCTATACACTGCGCCGCAGTGGCTAAGTCGAACCCAGACCAGAGCCTAGGCACTGCGCCGCAGTGGGCTAAGGCCATGCCACTGCGCCGCAGTGGCCTCTTTCCACTGCGCCGCAGTGAGCCAGAACCATGCTCACTGCGCCGCAGTGGCTAAGTCGAACCCAGACCAGAGCCTAGGCACTGCGCCGCAGTGGCTAAGTCGAACCCAGACCAGAGCCTAGTCACTGCGCCGCAGTGGCTAAGTCGAACCCAGACCAGAGCCTAGGCACTGCGCCGCAGTGGCCTCTTTCTGCAGTCAGCTCCAGCAGTTCAATATGCAGAATAAACCAAATCGTTTTCAACTCAAATCCTTTCATTATAACAAGTATAAACATGATCAATAGGTCTGGAAACAACTCTTTTCGCCAACCATTTCACCAATTACAACACCTTTTGATTTCCAAAACCTAATTCTAATCAATTTCATTAAATTAACAAAACCCTAAACTCAAATCATATTCAAAGGCTTCTAAATCAATTAACAAAACTGAAATAAACCCTTAAATGAATTTAAATCAAATCAAAAGTTTAGAGAAAAAGTTTACTTACCAAATCTTGTGTTCTTGAGATAAAAGGAAGAAAATGGTGATGATGAAGATGCCAAAACCCTAATTATTTTTGAAATATGATTATTCCCTTTGAATCCTCCTTTGATTTTCTTGCCAAAACAGATTTGATGATGGAAAGATTTTTGTATGTGTGTGTTTTCTTGTGTGTGTGTGTGTGTGTGTGTGTGTGTGTGTGTGTGTGTGTGTGTGTGTGTGTTTTTGTGTGTGTGTTTGTGTGTCGATTATAAGACAAGAGGGGGGGGGGGGGGTTGTTGGTTAGTTTCCTGCCACAAAAACAAAAACCAGCCCATGTGGCCAAGTTTGTGGTATTTTAAATACCCTTAATTTGGTAAAATGCTTACGATTAAATACCGTTTGACCAAAAGGTTATAATTTAAGTAAAGGTATTTTCCCTCGTCTCATTTTAGTTAAGACAAGTAAATAAAATTAAATAAACTAAACTTTTAGAAATATTTAGTTTAGACAGTCTATTTACTGTGTTCAATTATAACATTTAAATCTTAATTTAAAGTTATTTTTAAGATTCGGCATTCGTCTAAATAGCTAATAGTCTACGTCATCAGGATACGTCTAATTGAACTATATCAAATGTTCATTTATCTAATAATTTCCACGTCATAATATCTAAATTAGACGAAATTATAATAATGATCGAGATTAGGACTAACCCGTTGTTAATAATTTACGAGCTGTCACATGTAATCACCAAGTTTATCTAATTTACTGCTTCTTCTCTTCTTTCTCGAAATTCTGAAACACACAAGCACACCTCACTTCAAAAAAAAATTCTTAAATTTAAGTTATTATTATTAATTCTTAGCATTTAGTAATGATTCCACAATTTAAAGAAATGATGATGAAGATGGCTCAATGGAAAGAAAAGGATTAGCATTGGATGGATGATAAGGATGGAGTTTACAAGAGTTTTAACTAGCATTGTTTTTGTTGGCGACGTATTCTCCAACCAAGATTATATTAGTAGTAATTAGAAGAAATGGAGAGTAATAATATAGATATAAATAAATACACATATTTGACTATAATTAAACTTTCATATAAGTGATCTATGCTCTTTTTTAAGTAATATACTCAGTAGAACATATGCATCTATTTGAAGATGAAGGGTCAACATAACATGTAAAAAGAATATATACAAATCACTAGCATTGCTATAGAATGTACACTTCCATGAGTCATTTAATGCTTGTTTTATATACCATTTCATACACAATTACACCAACACTCATCGAGAAATATGTTACAGGAGAGAATTCAAATATTGTTACATGCGTTCAAGAATGCAATGGATGTGAAGCCATATAAAACTTGTAGCTTTCAGTTCATGGGATCTCTGAGCTCCAAAACCGTCTGTTGTTTTTAACCAGTTCCACTACTGGGATCATAATCGCACCAAATAGCTGGCATTTTGGTTCTTGCAATGCAAGTCTTGATTGAATACGAGGAAGAAATCAGACAATACTGGCCACCGAAAACTGTTTGTGTTTGCTGGTCAAAGGTTGACTAGAGCTAAGACTCAGAGGCTGCTGGTTTTGAGCTGAGAAGTGGCAGCAACGCCTTGACCACGATTGTCATACTCGGCCGAAAATCTGCTTCATATTGGACACACAGTGCTGCTACTGCTGCCAACTGAGATTGGACAAATATAAAGATATTCAGTATATGTGACAATAACCAACTGGGTTGGATCAAGTGTTTGGAGCCCTTACCTCTGGAAAGATGGTATTGGAACCCAAAACACGTAAAAGACGGCATTGAGTGTTCCTTCCTTACTCTTTTTATTTAGTGTATTTGAGGATATTGGTGGGTTGGGTAATGGCTTCGGGATGAGATGATTCGTTTTTAGTACTAGGTAATTGGGCCAGGCCGGGACATGTTGGCCCATAAACACTTTTTTCAACTTCTTATAAACAGTCTATATTTTTATCCTAATTAATGAATTAATAATGATCAAGGGAGATTTACATATATATCCCAATTTTAAGACATAATTACATATCTATCCAAAGCATGCTTTAAAAGCATTGTATTTATGCATTAAAAACTTGCACTTTGGATAAATATGTAATTATTTCTCTTAAGTAGAATATATATGTAAATTTTCCAATGATCAAAACTATATTGTTACAAAACTAACTATAAAAATTTAATCTTTGGTCAAAACAATTTAGTACGAGTAGCTTCTATGGAAAACTAATAGACTTTGCATTACTTTCAATCCGTTTGGTCAGTTTCCCCTGTAGCTGAGTATTATCCTTTTTTGAGATGGCACACAAACCCAAATCGTCCCAATTATAACATAGGCTATATATGCCATCTATAATTTCTGTTCTTGGTACTATGAGGACAGGATCCATAAAAAAAAGAGAACAAATGAAGAAAGGTATAGGCATGAAGTGACCTTAGCAACTGCCTTTGGAGGGTAGTCATCGTTTAATCTCGGATCAACACACTGCTTTACTTTGTCCTCGCTCAATCTTGGTGTTGCCTGTACAAGCAGATCATATGCCATGTGAGTATGCATACATTGTTTGAGGAATTAAAGTGAAAAGTGTTCTTGGAACAGAGGAAATATAGTGAAGTGTGGGTAGCAAGACAGACCCATGTAACAAGACTTTGTTGTCCTTTAGGCATCGTGTGATCAACAGGTTTCCTTCCTGTCAAGAGCTCTAAAAGGACAACCCCAAAGCTGTAGACATCGCTCTTTTGAGTTATCTGTCCTGTCATTGCGTACCTAAATAAAAAAACATGAACATTAATACTGTCACACTGCACAAAAGAACCAAAACTTTATGAGACCAAGACTTACTCAGGAGCATGGTAACCAAAAGTTCCCAACACTCTTGTTGAATGCAGCCGAGCTGCGTTGTCAGAAGACAAATTGCTCAAGCTGAAATCGGCTATTTTGGATTCAAAATCATCAAACACAAGGACATTGCTTGACCTTACATCACAATGAACTATTGGAGGCTGAACCTTTTCATGTAGATACTCAAGACCTCTTGCTGCACCATAAGCAACTTTTACTCTCTGGGCCCAATTCAGAACCAGACCAGGTTCATCACCATCACCACCTCGTCTCCCTAAACCCATAAAACCATAAAACTTTAAAATCTCAAGTTGAAAAAAGGTTACAAAGTTAAACATAAATTTTGTGGTTTGGGCTATACCATGTAATATATCATGCAAACAACCCATGGTTGCGTATTGATATACCAAGATTCGATTCCTTTTCTCCAAGCAATAACCGCACAATTGAGAAAAATACTCATTCTTAAGTCTTGAAACCATGGATAACTGCATTTATCCAAATGTAAACAATGAACTACAATTAAACCATATATAGGGGGATAATTGCTTGAAAATGTATCCAAGTATAGCCCGGAATCTATAGCATGTATCCAACTCTAAATGCTGCTATTATGTTTACACAACTCTAAATTTTGCTTGTATCCGGTGGCGTTTAACTACGCTGTCAACTTATATGGATGTCATGTGACAGCTTATACGGATGTCACAGATAAAAAAAAAAGAAAAAAATACCACTTGACACATAAAGTATTAATCATTGAAAGTTAGATAGTATAATCGGAACATTTTATGTAGGATAATGATGATATCCTTACTTTTTCTTTAAAATCAGACTCGGAATCTGTTAAAGAGCTGGTATCAAACTTCTTTATGATCACCTCTTCCCCATTGCTTAGTTTTCCACGGAAAACCCGACAATAATCAGAACCTTCTCCAATCAAAGATTTTGAACCAAAATTGTCTGTTATCTTATTTAGCTCATCCAATGATAACGATGGTGATTCAATAGTCAAATGTCGTTGAGGAACCCCATTTTTAGCAGCTCCACCGATCCTTGGCTCTCTCATACTAGCTACATCATTACAATTATATCAAATTCCGTATGGGTAATACTATTTTTTTATTTTATTTTTTATTTTTTTGAACAGCGAGTTAGTAGTTAGCATTCGAGACACCACAGTGACATCCAAATGGGCAGTATGCGGTGCTCGAACCACGCATGCCTGGATGAAACCCAGGACTCTCGAAAACCCCCCCTAATAATCCACTCCTACAAATGTAGGAAGTGAGATTCGAACCCTGGTGGATTTCCCCAAAGTCAAAGACCTTACCAATGGGTAATACTATTTAATATCAATGTTTTGCTACTAATTATAAACATTAAGGATGTAAGCATGATACATATGAAATGTCATTTAAGAATATATATACCGGAATAAAGGGGTGCTCGAGGTGGTGCTGTATTATTTGTTGCCGCGGCTTCAAGATTGTCCTTGTTTGGTTTCTTTTTCCTACGACAACAACACGGCATCCTGCTGCAATACTCCCACAATATTCGTTGTCTCGTTTATATTTATAATATAAACGTTACAAAATCACATTACTGCATTGATCAGCCATAAAATATTGATCAAACACCAATGTTTCTTGCTTCTAATGCACGTACGATGATCATCAAAATGAAAACCAAATAATAACGAAATGGAACGAATAAAATTTAAAACGTGGAACAATCATATATATATATATATATATATATATATATATATATATATATATATATATATATATATATATATATATATATATATATATATATATATATATATATATATATATATATATATATATATATATATATATATATATATATATATATATATATATATATATATATATATATATATATATATATATATATATATATATATATATATATATATATATATATATATATATATATATATATATATATATATATATATATATATATATATATATATATATATATATATATATATATATATATATATATATATATATATATATATATATATATATATATATATATATATATATATATATATATATATATATATATATATATATATATATATATATATATATATATATATATATATATATATATATATATATATATATATATATATATATATATATATATATATATATATATATATATATATATATATATATATATATATATATATATATATATATATATATATATATATATATATATATATATATATATATATATATATATATATATATATATATATATATATATATATATATATATATATATATATATATATATATATATATAT
>CM067167.1:157152279-157177279 GCA_034093135.1 Erigeron breviscapus | reverse complement strand
TGAAAGTGCTTCTGACTCACAAGATGAAACTAATAGAATTAGGAAGAGACTGTTGAGAAAGTTGGCAAAGAAGCAGCCAGTTCAAAGTGGGAAGATTGATAAAACTTATTTCCAAGTTGGTCAAACATTTGGGAACTCTAATGAACATAGGTGTTTCCTTCAAAACATATTCATGAGAATATGAAACAACAATGGAGAGGCCAAGCTTTCAAGAACCATTTATGGAGGTGTGCAACAGCCACCACTGTCCAGGAGTTCCAGAAGTACATGCTTGAGTTCAAAAGTTATAGTGAGCCTGCATACAACTGGCTAGTCAAAATTCCACCTCAACATTGGGCCAGATCACATTTTTCAGGTACAATATTCATATCCAAAATGTCCTTTAATTTAGTAAGTTAATTATTAAGCTAAGGTCAATAATATTTGATTAAACAGGAAGGGCCAAGTCTGATGTATTGCTTAACAATATGTGTGAGGTCTTGAATAGCAAAACAGTTAAGGGTAGGGATAAGCCTATAATTCATTGCCTGGAATACATTAGGGAATACTTGATGATTAGGATAGCCAATGTGCAAAAGGTGATTGATAAATGTAAGGGACCACTTACACCAACTGCACATAAACTGATGGAAGCTGTGAAACAAGAGGCCAATGCATACAAGGCTATATTTAATGGAGAAGTGTATCAAGTTAGTGGGCCTTGGGGGGATCAAACAGTGGTAAATGTTGAGAAAGGGACATGCACTTGTAGGAAATGGGAAATAACTGGACTGCCATGTAAACATGCAGTTTGTGTGAACTGGAATATGGCACTTAATAAAAAACCAGTTGGTGCAATTGAGACATGGGTTGATCCAATTTATAGGCTTGATACTTGGAAATTGATGTATAAGTTTAAGATCAATCCCACCAATGGTGTCAACATGTGGAACAAATCCCAGACTCCAACAATGATCATCCCACCCAAGTATCACACACCTGTGGGGAGGCCCAGAAAGAAAAGAAGAAAGACTGAAGAAGAGCTTCAAATGGTCAAAAATGGAAAGTTGTCAAGGAAACACAGGTCAACTGTTTGTAAGAGTTGTGGAAAATCTGGTCACAACAAGAGGTCATGCAAACATGGGCAAGCTTCTGGCAGTCAAAATGTTCCAACCCAATCAAGTCAAGCTACTTCAAATGTTCCAAGTCAAGGTGGCAGCCAAAATGTAGGAGCTCAAGTCAGTCAAAATGTGAGTCAAGGTGGTACATTTGTTGGTGGTTCAAGCAAATCCAAAGCTGTTACCAGTCCAGGTGGTACAATTAGGTGGGTTAAAACCAAGGGTGGACTCAAGTCAGTTCAAGTTTAGATTAATTTCGTATCTTTTGGTCATGTAATTCTGGTTGTCTTTTGTTGGATAATTTGGTATCATTATGTCATGTAATGCAACTTATGTGTTTGGCTACTTTATGTAATGCAACTTATGTCATTGTCTGTATAACTTTGGTTTAATATATGTTGGATGGTACTGAAAATTACAATTCTGGCAGTTTATCTAAAATGAAGAGTGCAAGAATGTATGAAAATTACAATTCTGGCAGTTTATATAACATACTAGCATTTTGATTGATACTTGAAAGTTAATTTTGCATTACAATCTTCACTTAATTCTGCATTAGCATTACAAAATTACCAAAAACAATCCACTGCCTAAATCTATATACCCACTTCACACAAGTAACAATGATACAAGAAACAGAATTACAATCGCAGCAAGCAACAACATTGTCTTCAATCTTTTCACTTGCTCATCTCTTTGTTTCAGTTGTGCTTCAACTCGATTTTTGGACCTAAGCAAACCGGGTATAATGTCAGTAGCACGTTGACACATTTCTGGATCATGCCATCCAATGAATCGACATTTGGAACCCTGCAAGACCAACAATGCCCACTTTAGATGAAATTGTAACCAAATTGCAATGAATCTTTGAATTCAAATATATATATATATATATATATATATATATATATATATATATATATATATATATATATATATATATATATATATATATATATATATATATATATATATATATATATATATATATATATATATATATATATATATATATATATATATATATATATATATATATATATATATATATATATATATATATATATATATATATATATATATATATATATATATATATATATATATATATATATATATATATATATATATATATATATATATATATATATATATATATATATATATATATATATATATATATATATATATATATATATATATATATATATATATATATATATATATATATATATATATATATATATATATATATATATATATATATATATATATATATATATATATATATATATATATATATATATATATATATATATATATATATATATATATATATATATATATATATATATATATATATATATATATATATATATATATATATATATATATATATATATATATATATATATATATATATATATATATATATATATATATATATATATATATATATATATATATATATATATATATATATATATATATATATATATATATATATATATATATATATATATATATATATATATATATATATATATATATATATATATATATATATATATATATATATATATATATATATATATATATATATATATATATATATATATATATATATATATATATATATATATATATATATATATATATATATATATATATATATATATATATATATATATATATATATATATATATATATATATATATATATATATATATATATATATATATATATATATATATATATATATATATATATATATATATATATATATATATATATATATATATATATATATATATATATATATATATATATATATATATATATATATATATATATATATATATATATATATATATATATATATATATATATATATATATATATATATATATATATATATATATATATATATATATATATATATATATATATATATATATATATATATATATATATATATATATATATATATATATATATATATATATATATATATATATATATATATATATATATATATATATATATATATATATATATATATATATATATATATATATATATATATATATATATATATATATATATATATATATATATATATATATATATATATATATATTCTATATATAGATCTAATATATACATTATATATTGTTGTTTTTATATATATATATATATATACATCGATATATACAGATAGAAAAGAGAGAGAAAAGAGAGTCAAAGGTGGCTAAATACAAAACTACCCTCACGTGGTTTACACGTGAGGTCCCTAACGGAGATGGGATAACGGCAGTTATCGAAAAGGACCATAGGTGAACCTTATCCTCCTATAAAGGATGATCTCTGAGGTTTTGAAAGTTAAAGGACGAAACCTGACTGTTTGTGTAAACCACAAGGACGATTTGTGTCGATCACTCTATTTATATATTATTATATTGTTGATTCATTATAATGTTATCTTTCAACTTTATTTTCAAAGAAAAACGAAAGTGGAGTGTAGCGTTCTTGACTGAATTCAACACCACAAGAACTTAGACGACTCAATAAAACACGTATTTTAGAGTTACATAACGATTAATCAAAACTTTTAATTTTTAGCTTAAATTTTTAAGAGATAAGGCAAAGAACACACACATGTAGTAATCAAAGACTATACTTATATTGAATACGACATATGTTATTCTTTAATCTTTATAACATCTTTAACAAGTAACCGTAGATTTATACATTTATTGTTCATGACATAAAATAATAAAGAAATTAAATGCATCCTAAATAAAAACATTGACAACCACAACAAACATCACAAACATAACAATAGATATGAGATAAAGCTCAGGCATACGTTGACTTCATGGAGGTTGGATCACTTGCATGGTTCCATATATCATGAATTAGCCGTTTGATATTCTGGTGTGACGATCCTCCTTCTTCGATCGCCTTATATGCCATCTTACCGAGTTCTTTAGCCCGCTTTCTTCTCTCTTCTCCTTCTTTGCCTTGCTCCATTACTATCTCTATAGCCTTGGCGATTTCCTCACTCGTCATTGCCATTTTCGGCTTCTTTTGTTCACCAATACTAACTCCGGTTTTCAACACGCTCACGACAAACTTCTCATTATAGAAATGTTCCTGATACTGAGGCCATGTTATCAAGGGGATACCAGCACATATCCCTTCTACTATTGAATTCGTACCACAATGAGTCAAAAATGCTCCAATTGAAGGGTGTGACAAGACTAGCAGTTGTGGAGCCCAACCACGGATCAATAGAGCTCTATCTTTTGTTCTTTCTTCAAACCCCTCATCATCTATCGATTTTTCTATAATGCTAGTCTGAGTACCAGCTCGGGCGACCCAAATGAACGGTTTGTTAGATGCTTCTAGAGCCAGAGCAAGCTGTACTAGCTGATCAGGATGAATCTGGCTAATGCTTCCTAAACAAGCATAGATAACCGAGCCCTTTTCTTGAGAATCTAGCCACTTGAGACATTCATTTTTGTTAATTGAGGATTTGTTTCCTCTATCAGCCGTCTCTGACGCGTCTGCATGGCAGAGTGATAATGGGCCTATGCACCAAGCTTTACCTTCCCTGAGTTTTCGAAACTGGTCAGCATATGCTGGCTCTGACTCTTCAAAACTATTCACTACTACTCCATATGTTTCAAGTTCAGATATACAAATCTGTTTATTAAACTCATCCATACCTTTAAGGCCCGTATGGAATACAGAAGGCAGTTGGGATCGTTTTAGCTCAATATGAACAGGCAAAGCGGGCAAAACAAACAATTCTGACGCATCAACAGTTTCATGTACCTTTGTGAGGTATAAGGTATGATTACACATTTGTGTGAAACAATTCATACTATCAAATATAATTCTTGGAATCTGAAAATTCCTTGCTGTTTCACTAGGCTAAAGAAGAAAGGGTTAAGTGCACGGAAATGTAATCAACTAAGGCCGAAAAGTTATTGTGTACATGAACTTACAAAAGGTTTATTGTATACATGAACCCTGCTATTTTTCTATTGTATAACGAAACCGGCTAAAGTCTTGATGTGGGCCGGTTAAGTGCATGAAAATGTAATAAACTATGCCCAAAAAGTTATTGTGTACATGAACTTACAAAAAGTTATTGTGTACATGAACTTACAAAACTTCTATTATTGTGTGCGGTGGTTTGACATCGTTTTTCATCAGTGATTGTGTTTGTTATTCATTTATTTGACATCATCATCATCGAGATATGGAGATCCGATTTTATTTTTTTTTAAATTCTTATGGTTCTAAATTCTGATGAATGTGTGTAGTTAGAACTAGTTTTTTGACCCCAGGGGGACGTTGTCCGGGATCGACACTGCGTCATGCAAGCATTTATACATACAACGGTACCTAAAAGTTTGGACACATAAAATTTACTATAGTTTAGTTAGAAACCTTAATGTAAGAGATATAGAGTAAAGAAAAAAAAAGATTTGATGATTAAAGTTAGAAACTCAAAGTTAATTGATAAAAATTAAAAACTTTAAAACTAAACTATAATTAAGTTTGTATACAAAAAGTTAGACTAAAGTTAAAAAACCAATAAGTTAAGTGGTACAAATAAGTTAAAAGCGTTAAATTAAGAGATAGAAAGTAGAAAAAAAATAAAAAAAAGTTGATGATTAAAGTTAAAATCCAAAGTTAATTGATAAAAATTAAAAACTTTAAAAGTAAGTTAAGTGGTAAAAATAAGAAACTATAAAAATATACAATCGTAAAAAAAAAAAAAAAATAAAAAAAAAAAAAAAAAACTGCAGAAAATGACAAAATAAGAATAAGACAAAATTACTGACGTCATGCTGACGTCAGCAATTTTGTAAGAATTCACAAGGGTTACCGGCTAAGGGAATAGCAGGTAAAACGTGTACTCTATAACCATTTTTAAGGGTTCATGTATACAATAAACCTTTTGTAAGTTCATGTATACAATAACTTTTCGGCCTTAGTTGATTACATTTCCGTGCACTTAACCCAAGAAGAAATGAGTCAGAAATGATGCAACTTGGTTTTGGATTAAGCTTTTCGATATATTGTTTAACGTGTTGTAGTTGAGTACTACAGGCACTCAAAAGTGCCATAACCAAGCCCATGTGAGGGAGATCATCTATGGTTTCACAGCCTTCTGGCAAGCCGAAATCCGTAGATGGAAATGGGAATTTGAGAAAGGTGATGGGAAGACCGGATTGGATTGCTTGATCAAGAACTGACCCGAATCGGATGGCACTGGCTGGGGTGGTGACTATGGTTATTTTAACACCATGCTGAGCTAGTAATTTAGCCATGTCAATGGTGGGGATGTAGTGGCCTGAAGATCCTAAGGGTATAACAAGAAAGTGAAGCTGGGATACAAAATTGGAATATTCCGACGGAAATTTCCGTCAGAAATCCGTCGGTAAACGCCTTTAGGATTTCTGACGGAATCTAGACGTCAGAAAAACACGCGTGGGTAATTCATTTCCGTCGGAAACTTTCATTTTCCGACAGAATATTGCTTCGGAATTGCGTCAGAAAATTTTTTAGAATAAATTTAGTTCCGTCAAAAATCCAAAAATTTAGCGACAAATTACCGACGGATTATTTTTTTAGTGATAAATTTTCCGACAGATATCTTAGCTACGGATTTCCAACGGATCTCAAAAAAATATAAAAAAATATATTTACGTTTTTTATTATCCAATTATACAAACCCATACAACAAATAGAACAAAACTTTCAGCCAACATAAAAAAAATCTCAATTCCACTAATATTCAACCTAATGAATCTCATTTACGTATAAAAATATTCATTTATGCACTAAGGCAATGTTTGGTATGTTTGGTAAAATTTATTTTATGCTATAAGGGTGTTTTAGTCATTTTGTCACTTATTCCATTCCATTAAAAAAACAACCAAACATGTAGATGGAATGGTAATTACATATTCCATTACCACATTCATTTCATTCCATCGTTATTCCATTCGGTCCAAAATCTTTTTCTTCTGCTTCCATTTAAACCCAATTCAGGTCTGAAACAAAACAAATAACATGAACCATATATTTATTAAAAACTAAAAACCAAATATCACAATATGAATTATATCAGTAATTGATTATTCACCGTCACATAATCACTTTCGTAAAACACATGTGAACACGCTTATATAATAGGTAGTCTGTTCACAGACCTCATGGACTGACGTGATAAATGCAGAAATTATGAAGAAGTAACGAAGCAGCTTCAGGACAGTAGAAATATAGGACCCTTTATGATGCCCCAATATATGATGGCCTACTATTATGTGTTACAACTTACAACACATAAATGTGTTCTAAAACGGGTTTTTTTTATTATAATTAAATGTTACATTAACAACTTTATTAATACCAAAACGGGCCGTAATACAAGTGTAGTAGCCTATTCTCCTTATTCTTTTCAGTCACTCTCTAAAATGAAAGATTTAAGAATCAAAGTCACAAAAAAGAAAATACTTACCAAAGTGAAGAACATATTTCATACTTTAAACTTTCCTTTATTCCAATGATTAACAAGTCATCTCCATTGACTTTTGTTCACTCTTTCTGGCCAAGAGTTTAGCTGTTCTTCAAGTATCAAAGATGGGTCCATATTTTTGGCATCATAAACCCCTTCATTCATCCTAAAATAAAATTCACAAGTTACAATCGAGCAATGAAATAATAATAACAACAAACATTCAGTAAAACAAAAATAGGAAATCAATAGTAGATGATAAAGTGAAATAACTAAAATTGATGGTTTTATAAATCTGTAGAACTAAATTTAATGTTAACCATATGTAGTCATACGAACTAAAATTGACTACAATAAGAATGAAACCGATTTGAGAGAGATGAAGGTGCAAATGGTCAATTTTTTGGGAGGATGGCGCCAGGAATAAGGGTTTTGATATTTGGGTGAAAGTGAGACAAATTGGCATAGGAGGTAAGGGTTTTGATTTTAGGGGAAAACTAGGCGGGAATCTTAAAATTTTGGGGAAAACACGGGCGGGAGGTGAAAATTTGTGTCTGAGTTAATTTCTTAGTTTATGGATCAACATTTTAGCTATATAGTAGATTTCATTTAATAAATTATTAACTTATCAAGTAAATAAATTTCTAAATATCTAGTTATAACTTATAAGAGAGGAAAATATTACTTTTTCTAATTATATTAAATATTCAAATCACAAGTAAAATCATTATTAACATAAAACAAATTTAAATTTTAATTAAACAAAAAATTATTTTGTAAATTAAATAAGTTCTCTGACAACGGCACCAAAAACTTGATGTGCGATAATCTAATTTTAAATTTATAAACAAGAAAATACCAAAAACAATAGTTCAATTTTTAGCGTTTTCCATTTTAGTATTTCTCTAGACAACTAAAAATCCTTTAGTTCTCGAATTGTCGACTCAAATTTCTAAACTCTCACTACCACACAAACACATTTATTGGAACTGTAAAATTTACAATGAAACCGATCCAACCCATTTGTTAAGTATTATGTATAATTTTTAATATAAATAACTAGTGGATCATTATAGCCAAATGGTATTATACGTGACATTAGAAGATCAAAGCTAGTGCTGTTCAAAAAAAAAAGACTATCAAAGGTAGCCCTATTATAATTTGGAGTTATCATCATATTTAGGGTTGTAAACAAACTGAACAGTTCGCGAACAGTGTTGGAACCACGTTAGTGTGACCGTCACTGATCATCTATCCTTCCTAATATGATAATTGACGATAACTGAAATCCCTATGTCTAGTAAATATTCGATGGACGTATTTACTCTTAAAGACGTATTATAGGGTTTCCCATTAGGTGATTGGACTTAAGAGGACTAATGAGGCACGAATTAAACACCAGAGGGACTAAATGTGAAAATATGCTCCTTATATAAATGGAGAGTAATTAACCTAATTTAAGGTTAATTACAAACATAATCACAGCCTCCTAATCACATTTCGTCTCCTTCCTCTGAAGAATTCATCAATCAAGAATTCATCTTTCCATCCTAAATCAATCATCTTATTTTGGGAACCCGAATCAATGGCATCAATGTTTAATGCCCTCACAGGTTCCTCAGGATCAACCGGTACGTGTTTATTACGAATTGAATCATGTTATATTCCAACATGTGGTATCAGAGCCTCGTTACGAAGTTAACCCTTGATTTGATTCGTTTTCGTACCCTAAATCGCGAACTGAAGAATGCAGAAACTTAAGTTCGTACGCTTCTTACGAACTTAAAGTTCGTTTGAACTCTAAGTTCGTTTGAACTCTAAATTCGTTTGAACTCTAAGTTCGTTTGAACTCTAAATTCGTTTGAACTCTAAATTCGTAAGGAATTACTAAGTTCGTAAGGCTTATTTGTGTACGAAACTTCTGCTCATCTTCGCACTTACTTCCTCACGAACTTTATCTTCGTAAGCTATTTTCGTAAGCTATTTTCGTAAGCTATCTTCGTAAGCTATCTTCGTTAGCTTATGTTCGTAAGCTATCTTCGTAAGTTACTTACGAAGATAGTTAACTACTTACGAATTTACTTTTATTACGAAGATAATCACTTCTTACGAAGATAATCACTACTTACGAAGATAATCACTACTTACGAAGATAATCACTACTTACGAAGATAATCACTACTTACGAAGTTAATCACTACTTACGAAGTTAATCCTTATTACGAACTTAACTATCTTCGTACCATGCTTATTTTTCATGGATTACTGATTAACTTAGTTGATTATCAAGTTCGTGCTTATGTTTTACCTTAAAGTTTAAATGGAAAAAATGACCCTTATTTTCGGAAAATAATTTTTTCTGAGGCGTTTTTACCACAGCACTTTAAGGGAAATAAAAAATAAGTGGCCCCTATCCCGTATCCATCACGGGACATACATCATTTATTACATTCATTGACGATTATTCTCGTTACATGCACCTGTATTTGATCAAAGAAAAATCTGAATCCTTACAAACTTTTGCTGATTTTAAAACTTTGGTTGAAAACCAACTTAATCGTAAAATAAAAGTTGTGAGATCAGATAGAGGAGGTGAGTATTATGGTAGACATACTGACATTGGTCAAGCTCCTGGTCCTTTCCATAACTTTTGTAAGGAACATGGCATTATTAACCAATACACCATGCCTGGTTCTCCTCAACAAAATGGTGTTGCTGAAAGGAGAAACCGAACCTTAATGGACATGGTGAGAAGTATGCTTGCCAACACTAACCTACCTACTTTTCTTTGGACTGAGGCCTTAAAAACAGCCGTTCATATACTCAATAGGGTTCCATCAAAATCTGTCCCTAAAACTCCTCATGAGATCTGGACAGGTAAGAAACCGAGTCTAAAATATATGAAAGTATGGGGCTGCCCTGCCGAAGCAAAAGTCTATAACCCTAACTTAAAGAAACTGGATCCTAAAACGATTTCATGTTCCTTTATCGGTTATCCTGATAACTCAAAAGGTTATCGGTTTTACTGTCCTTCCCATACTACTACCATCGTTGACACGCAGCATGCGACGTTTCTCGAGAACTCAGAGATCAGTGGGAGCACAACAAATCCTAACTTCGATTTGCATGAAGTACAAGAAGCAGGGGGGAACCACTCGTCGATTTCTCCGATAATTCCTCTTGTACACGATGCTGCTCCTGATGTCACTGATCCAAATCCTCCTAATCAAAACCATGAAGAACCTCAAAACCAAGAAGCACCTCATGTTGCCGAGCCTCAAGTTGCCGAGCCTCACGTTGCTCAACCCCAAAATCAACTCAGGAGATCATCGAGGGAACGCAGGGCCACTAATTTTGATGATTTCATAACTTATCTGACTGAAGTTGAGGACATTGGAAAGCTTGTTGATCCCACCTCTTATCGAGAAGCCATTAATAGTGATCAGGCCACTCAATGGAATGAGGCTATGATTGAGGAGCTAAATTCCATGCAGCATAATGACGTTTGGGAATTGGTTGAACTTCCTGAAGGATCCACAACTGTCGGTTGTAAATGGGTCTTCAAAACCAAATTAGACCCAAAAGGAAACGTCGAACGCTATAAGGCCAGATTGGTTGCGAAGGGCTATACTCAAAAGGCTGGAATTGATTATCAAGAGACTTTTTCTCCTGTCTCTCGTAAAGATTCCCTAAGGATTGTTATGGCACTTGTAGCTCACTTTGATCTTGAGTTACATCAGATGGATGTCAAAACTGCTTTCTTAAATGGAGACTTGCATGAAGACGTATACATGCGGCAACCTGAAGGATTCATTCCTAAAGGTAAAGAGCACATGGTCTGCAAGTTGAAGAAGTCCATATATGGGTTGAAGCAAGCCTCACGGCAATGGTACCTTAAGTTTGATGAAGTCATGAAAGAACAAGACTTCTTAAAGAATCAAGTGGATCAATGCACCTATCTCAAGATCAGTGGGAGTAACTTTATAATCCTTGTTTTGTATGTGGATGACATTCTGCTTGCAAGTAACAACTTGGATATGCTGCATGAGTCGAAGCGAATGTTTTCGCAGAATTTTGACATGAAAGATCTCGGTGATGCCTCTTATGTCATAGGTATCGAAATACACCGGGATAGGCGTAATGGTGTTCTGGGTCTTTCTCAAAGGGCCTACATTGACCGCATCTTAGAACGCTATAAAATGCAATCATGCGCACCCACTGTAGCTCCAGTAGTTAAAGGAGACGTGTTTGGTACTTTCCAAAGTCCAAGCACTGAAGTTGAGAAGGAGCAAATGAGGATGATACCTTACTCGTCTGTAGTTGGGAGCATTATGTACGCTCAGGTCTGTACTCGACCAGATATCGCTTATATCGCCGGTATGCTTGGGCGTTACTTATCTAACCCAGGATTAGCACACTGGAAAGCGGCTAAAAAGGTTCTACGATATCTGCAAGGGACCAAAGACTACAAACTAACGTATAGAAGAAGTGACAATCTAGAAGTAGTAGGTTACTCTGATTCCGACTTTGCTAAAAGCAAGGAAGATAAGAAATCTACTTCTGGGTATATTTTTATGTTAGCTGGCGGACCTATCTCTTGGCGGAGTCATAAGCAGAAACTGACTGCAATGTCCACCATGATGGCTGAATATATTGCTGTTTACAATGCCACTTGTCATGGGATGTTGATAAGGAACCTGGTCGGTGGACTCAAAATCGTCAACTCTATTTCTAGACCATTGAAGCTTTACTGTGATAATTCAGCTGCCGTAACTTTCTCGAACAGTAACAGTTCGACTGGCGCTGGTCTGTATCTCGATACAAAGTATCTGTTTGTACGCGAACGAGTTGAGGAAAATGTTCTTTGTATTGAGTACATAAGTACAAATGATATGCTAGCGGATCCAATGACCAAAGGTCTTCCTCCTAATGTCTTCGTAGGACACGTGTCGAAGATGGGGCTTACTAAGGACTTAATTTAATAGCATATTGTACTTTTACTGGTCATTTTATTATTATTATTATTATGTTAATGAAAATTTTCCTCCTTATTCAGATTTTGTTTGTCTATTAGTTACACTTTGAGCTCATAATAGTGTAAAGACGTTATATAACAAAATTTGTCTTAGTCAATTGATCATTGCTTATTAGTTTTAAATTTGAGTCATAGTTTGACTAGTGGGGGTCCTGAGTTGATGTTCTTCTCTACGACTGTACTTATTGGCTATGATTTCGGTTTAAAACAAAAATGAGTATTATCCCGGCCGGACTTATTAAATGCTCATAGATAAATGATCGCTTGGTCAAGTGGGAGAATGTTGGAACCACGTTAGTGTGACCGTCACTGATCATCTATCCTTCCTAATATGATAATTGACGATAACTGAAATCCCTATGTCTAGTAAATATTCGATGGACGTATTTACTCTTAAAGACGTATTATAGGGTTTCCCATTAGGTGATTGGACTTAAGAGGACTAATGAGGCACGAATTAAACACCAGAGGGACTAAATGTGAAAATATGCTCCTTATATAAATGGAGAGTAATTAACCTAATTTAAGGTTAATTACAAACATAATCACAGCCTCCTAATCACATTTCGTCTCCTTCCTCTGAAGAATTCATCAATCAAGAATTCATCTTTCCATCCTAAATCAATCATCTTATTTTGGGAACCCGAATCAATGGCATCAATGTTTAATGCCCTCACAGGTTCCTCAGGATCAACCGGTACGTGTTTATTACGAATTGAATCATGTTATATTCCAACAAACAGTTCATGAACCGTTCGGCGGGAAGTTCGTTCGTGTTCGTTCGTTTAGTTAAATGAACAAACATGAACACAAAACTTGTTCGTTTAGTAAAATGAACGAACATGAACAAATCTCTCGTTCGTTCATTTATGTTCATGAACGTTCGATAATCTGTTCATGAACGTTTATGAACGAACGAACATGAACAAGTCATTATGTTCGTTTATCCGTTCATGAACACAACATTATGTTCGTGTATCTGTTCGTGAACCGTTCGTTAAGTTAAACGAACGAACATGAACAATGTTCCGTTCGTGTTCGTTCGGTTCGTTTACAGCCCTTGATGTTCCATATATCTCATTCGAATCTTTTTTTCCCTAAATCATATCCTATTCTTTTTCTTTCTAGTAAATTCCATCATTAATCAAATTTCAATAACTAAATCATTAAAAAAATCTATTAAGGTATAATAATAATAATAATAGTAATAATAATAATAGTAATAATAATAATAAGTAATAATAATAATAATAATAATAATACCAAAATGGATGATTGGGCTAATAATTGGGCCTAATAATAAGCAAATATCAAAAGCTTCATTTTATAGTGTTCATCTAATAATTGGGCCTAATGGACCCAATATGTTTCTCAATAGTTCATTTGGGATAACAAACAATGTTTAGGGCCCAATAGGCCCAATCGAGTGAAAGACGAACACACACGGCTCGTTTGGCCCATTTATACAAATGTTGAACATGTTTGGCCCAATAGGCCCAAACGAATGATTGAGAAACATATTGGGCCCAACAGGCCCAATGTAAGTCTCTCACTTGATGGTTTAACCCACTAGTGTAAAATACAACAAGTCAAGTATGCACTAGATTGGACTAGTATTACTTAAATATAAATGCAAGTATATAAATAAAGTAATACAAGACTTAAAGCAATAAATAATGTAAAGGTGAAACACAATGTAATTTTCAAGTGTATTTTATTTATGATGTTAAATAAAATACAAGGTTGTTGCGGAACCAAGATATTACAAGTATGTAAATATCCTAACAACCTATGAATTACAAATGATTTATATTTGCTAAATATTCGCCTTTGATCGAAACACTTAAAGTTGTGAAGTATTCCTTGTTACGATCGAGAGTATTTAGACAAATTCACCAATATGCAAAAAGTAATTGGAACGAGGTAAATGACTTGGTATTTATAGGCAAATAAATTCAACAGTGAATTTATTATGCCGTACAAATATGGTTGCATGCATTTAAGGAAACAACTTTAATTCCTTAAATGCATTGGTTAAAGTACAAGGATAAAGTCATGTTGATGTGACTTGTCATCCTTTTAACCAACCACCTTTACACACGTATTGTACTTTTATCAATAGACAAATGGATTTTCCGTGTAAAAGTGTGTAAAGGAAAAAGTCAATTCCTCGTAATCAGTGTTCAGACTTGTAAGGTCTAGAACACTGACAAAGCTCCAGTCAGGAGATCTGGTAAGACTGTCAGTGGGCTCCACCGCTTGTCAGTCTTCTTTCTTCTAACTTTAGTCTTTGACTTCACTAGGAATGTCTTCAGTAGAATCGATCTGGACTGGAGTGAAGTCCAGTAAGCTGAAATCTGGTGAACTCCAGATTTCCTATACAAGTGAGATGCTTACTGGTCTTCCATTATTTCTGGACAAATCTTCAGTGACGCTCCAGTCTTCAAGTCTGGAGTGGGTCCAGTCAAACTGGACCTAACAAATTCCCCCTATTTGTTCAGAAATAATGCAAGGTTTTTCAAGCTTCTATCTATACAATTGTATGCTTGAAAACCACTTGATTTTGACTAAGTCTAAAAATTTAAGTTACTGGAGAACACTTTATAGATCATCAGTGTTCCAGTTTTAATCTTTTAGTTCTAACTTAGACTTAATCTGATCACTTACTTGTGAATCAAAAGCTTGCAACTTTATTTACAGACATCAACATATAAAAAGTTACAACTTTGATTTAAAATAAATACAAATACAAGTAAGATGATAAAAGAGTCAGGCCCTTCTCTTTGAAGCTTGTCCTGGTGCATCTTCAGTGGAATTTCTCTTTGGAGAAGGTGAAGCATCTGGAGATCTCATGCCCAATGCAATCTCCATATGTTGCTTCCTTTTCCATACCTTCTCAATTCTCTTCAAAAATGCTTTGACATCTGGAGACACATCAGTCTTCCCCCTAAATGTCAAGCCAATCTCCTTCAGTTCAGACCACCCAAAAGCCTGGACTGAGGTGTTTTTCCTTTCATCAACAAAGTTACCCTCTCTGGTCAACTTTACCTCAAACTTGGTCATACCTTCGTGATTTTCAGCCAATTTTATTTTAGCACCTATGATCCTTCTGGCATTTGCCCTGAACATCATCAGTTCATTATATTTATCTTTTTGTTTTGCCATCTGGATCATTGCTTCAGTTTCCCTGGACACTTTCAAATCTGCCAACACTTTCTGAACTTGAACTTGATCAATTCTTTTGGAAGTGTCCAGCGGAATGAAGGTACTGAGATCTGCATCTCTGGCAGCCTTTGTTTTTCTGGCTGGGAGTCTGGGTCCACCTTTCATTTTCTTTCTGTACTCGTTCTCCAGAGCTGCAGCATTTGACCTGACCTTTTTCTGGAGGTCAACTAACTCCTGCTTCCTTAACTCAATCAACTCCTGAACCGGGCGACCATATGTTTCAGCATCAAATTTTTGCTCATCTTCAGAGTATCTGGAATGAACATATACATCGTCCATGGCATCAAGACATTGGTGAACTCTGGGATCATCTTTCATCAACTTGTACACATTGTAACACCCGACATTTAAAATCATGGGTTTTCAAAAATTTCCACCTAACGGTGTTAAAAGATGCGGAAGAAAACTTTAAAAGTTCAAAACCGATAAAAACAGTTCGGTTCCTGCATTTATTGGTGTTACATGCCATACCATCAAAATGTCTAAATGAAAACCCAACGGTTGCCCAACACAAAACAACCGTCTACATAGTACTTCATAAAATCTGCATAATATCAAAATGTAAATAAAGTCTAATGAGGTGTAGGATCTATGGGTAGCTAAAGTCTTCATCAAGCATTCTACCCAATTCCTCACTTTCATTCTACGTCTTCCTCGGCTTTGCTAAACCTGAGGGAGCAACACACATTCAAAAGACAAGTGTTAGCTAACGAATTAGCTAAGTAAGATAACACTAAAGTTATAAAGCGTTGTCCAATTAAAACATTTCTACTTTGTTGACAAAACATTAAGGCACAACCCACGTAACACACACACATACAACCTGCATATCAACTTAGGATGAATCACCCTAATTGTGCCTATCCTTCTTTTATTACACACATAATCACACGTATCTTCGTTATCTGCATATAAGTATTCCCTGCATCACACCCGACTAGATGATCAACCAAAAGGCTACTCATCATACGTCGTTAAGGAATGGCAAGCCAATCCCAGAGTAATCCGTATATGGAGGTGGGTCAGACCCCTCGTATTACTCGCCCTGCGTTAAATGACCATGTTGCAAGGAGCCACCCAAGCAACCTACGTTCACGCACTCGCCGGGCTAGGGCAAGTACGGGTTAAGCTTAACACTTCCCTGCATTATAATTTACGAGCTCGGTTTCACACATTATTAGTTTAGGCAGCACACAACCTAAATAATTCCACACATTATAGTTTAGGCATCACACCACCTAAACATTTTTACACATTACCTTCATTACGTTTGGGCCCTTAAACGTGCACGTGACATGGCAACTTAGCAAGTCTAGTGTTCTAGATGAGCAAGCCATTAATACATGCACACAACAACATAAACTACGTCATACTGCATTTCAAGATTCTACATGCTACTTCATATAAAAACACTACATTATCCTTCATACCATAACACATACTACATTATACTTCATTTCATAACATGTACTACATTACATGTCATGAGGGACTGCATTTCAGGTCTCATGGTCAACTTCATAACCCACAATACCTCCCGTGTAACCTGAAATACCCACATACATCACAACAATATCATTCAACAACAACAAATACTGCATATCAATCACTAAATCACACGTCATATCTTATCACACACTTCATTATACTTCATATCATAACATGTACTACATTACATATCATGAGGGACTGCATTTCAGGTTTCATAGGTCAACTACATAACCCATATCACCTCCCGTATAACCCCATATACCCATAAACAAGATAAGTTACCAATCGGGAAGTTATAATTATGAAACCATTCTTTTCGTTGAACCCTCAGCGTGTCAAAAGCAGTGTATCTTACCTCGAAGTAGCACGCAATAAGGATAGCTAAGTTACCGAACAAAGCAACAACCCTTGTCTACCTATAACAAACATAGGACGAATCAACGAGTGTAAACGATGCTATATGTTAGGTCGATAATCGACCAAGTATAATTTGTTCAGAAATAGCTGAAGCTCAGTGAAGAATACTTGTATAGAATTCTGAGGTCGCTCAGAATTTGTTCACTGAAGCTTCACTTTAGTTCAGATCAACGTATCAGAAAACCGTTCAGAATGAAGTTAAAGACTGAAGTCTGAAGAATGTGAATCAGTTCAGATGTGGAGCTCAGAAACTGATTCTACCTGATCGAAGACTGAAGCATCTCAGTGTAAAAGTACTTACACACTTTTACACTGATTACGAGGAAGACTTTTTACTTTACATATCTTTACCCGGTTAATAGAATTAACTATTAATTAAAGTACAAAGTAAAGTAAAGGTTGGGAATAAGGTTTGATAAGTCACATCAACGACTTATATACCTAAACCTTAAAAGTACACATGTAAGGAATTAGCTTTAATTCCTTAAATACACCCAACCATATTTGTACGATCTGGTCCACGTCATCATGGACTTAGTCTATAAATATAAGTCTTCTCACAACTTGTAAATGGCTTGAAACCTTTGCATTGCAACTTGTGAGATATACTCTAAGTAATCCTTACGAGTATTTCCAAGTTATTAGATCACTTGTATTTCTAGGTTGTTTAGAAGGACCCTTTGTCCCCTTGAATGCCTCCACTGTTGTCAGAAATGCCGATGGGACTCCTAGGGTTTCACCCAAGGAGAAGGATCATTGGTCTGAAGAAGATCATAGGCTGGTAGACCTTGATACCAAGCTGCAAAATATGATCTTGTATGTTGTTCCTGAAACTCTTATGCCCACCCTTGTTTTACTTGAAAATTCAACAATTTTTTTTTTTTTTTTTTTTTTTTTTTTTTTTTTTTTTTTTTTTTTTGTTTTACTTGAAAATTCAAAATGTGGGAGGAACTCATGACACAATTTGAAGGCACCAATGAGACAATTGTCACAAGAAAAGTTGCTTTGAATAAAAGATATGAGTCTTTTTTTGCTATCCCTGGTGAAACTTTAACACAAACATACATCAGATTCACTAATCTGGTAAATCAATTGAAAGCCCTGGGTGTAACTAAAGATAAAGAAATTTTGTTGGAAAAGTTTTGTGACATCTTACCTTCTAAATGGGAAAACTTGATCTTGGTTTTGAGACAAGGAAAAACTTTGCACAGTCACACTCTAGCCTCCCTATATGGAGCCTTCAGGTACACTGAAGAGAACAAGGCTGAGAGAGCTGTGGCAGAGCAAGATGCCAAAAATCATGCTTCTACCAGTTCAGTCATGGTTCATAATTCTGAACCACATGGGACTGCTCTACTATCTTCTGAGAGTGATCATTCTGACTTGATGAAGAAGATGGTCTATGAAATGTTAAAAACTGGTATTTCTGATAATGTAACGCATAGTTGTGATGAGGATGACAATGATGATCTGGTTGCCATGCTGGCTAAAACGTTCAATCATTTTAAGGCCAAATCAAATCGATCTGGCAAACCGTTTGCTTCCAGTGCTTCTATTGATAAGTCTAATCTTGAATGCTTAAAGTGTGGCAAGAAAGGACATTTCATGAAGGAATGCAGATCTAGTCAACCTTCATCATCACAATCTGCCCCTAATCATTCTATTTTTCAGAAACCTGATGACAACTATAAGGCTAAATACAAGAAGCTGAAAGCCCAAATAGCTCTCATGGCTCAAAACAACTCAAGCAATAATAGTTGTATGATTGCCAAGACTGCAAAATGGGAGGAATCTGATGAATCATCTGATGATGAAGAAGAAGTAAGGGATATGTGTTTCATGGCACGTGAAGATCAAGGTCATCTGGTCAAATCTGATGTTGAATCTGGTCGTTGGTGGATATTGTCATGAAAAAGGTTAGTGACTTTGGCTTTGAAATCAATGAGGAACAAAAACTGGACCTTTTGGTTCTTTTGGAGGCAGACATTTCTTTTGTCGAAACTGTGCGTTCAGAAAGTCTAAAAATGTTTGAAAATAATACTTCTGAACTGAACGCCAGTCAGGCCAGACTAAAAGAACTGAAAGATGTTCATTTGGCTTTAAAAAGTTATCAGTCTATGGTTGCCACTTTAGAGTTAGAAAAAGAAGAATTAAAAACCATCCTTGAAAAAGAACAAGCAATAATTAAATCTTGGATGAGAGCACCAAGGCCAAATGCTGCAATTAAAAATACTTTTGCAACTCAAAGAACAACATATGAATCTGGTGACCTTCATTTGGCATCTATAATCACTGATTTAGATGCTCTTCCAAAGGAAATAAAACCTGAAATCATTTTTCCTAAAGTTGGCAAGCAGAAAACTGTGACTGATAAGGCCCAGGAACAATCTGAGGGTAAATCTGAAACAACTCAGACAACTGGTTCAGAAAGGACGGCTAAAACCAAAAAGCCATCCCCTCAGACTTCATCTAAGGTTTCTAAAAGCCAAAAGAAAAAGAAAAATATCTCCCCCACTGAGCCTTATACCTCAGATTCAGGTAAGGCTTAGGTGTCTAATGAAGAATCCATTTTGTTGAGGTTAGAGAGTCAATTTCAGTTATTGGCTAGACAAGTGCAGAGTTGTAATGCACGTTTAAAAAATGTTGAAACCTCTCCTCTTCAACCTAAACAAAATGCAAAACCTTTTTCCAAACAAATCAAGCAAAAATCTGAGAAGAAAAAGGTTGAGCTCCCCATCAAACCAACTGGTTTTATGTCATCTGAAATTATGACTGAGATCCCCTTTGATCCTTCTGTTCCTTATAAACCAAAGAAATATGAGACTGCTAAGGGAGAGTCTAGCGAACCCATCATCAGATGGGTTCCCAAAAAGAACTAATCTTTGTGTTTGTGCAGGGAGACCGAAAGAAGAATATATGGTATCTTGACAGCGCTGCTGGCAGAACCATGACTGGTTATCAGACCCTGATGGAGGAATACAGGGTGCAAGAGGGGCCCTCAATAACATTTGGAAATGATGAAAATGGATAAAAACTGAGGGATATGGTGTTGTGAATAATGGACAAGTCAAATTCACACGTGTTGCATATGTGAACGGTTTGAAATATAACCTGATCAGTGTCAGTCAACTATGTGATGATGGCTTCAAGGTATTATTTGATATTTCACAAGGCACCATATTCAACAGGGATGGAAAGGTAGTTTTGATTGCACCTAGAAAAGGAAACATTTATCATTGATATGAATAGTTCACCCACTGAACAATGTTTCTACACAAAGTCTGATGAAGACACAAATTGGTTGTGGCACAAGAGATTATCCCATCTGAACTTCAAGAATATTAATAAGTTGTCAAGAAAACAACTTGTTGATGGGATACCCTCAATATCTTTCAACAAAGACAAGCCATGTCCAGGTTGTGAAATGGGTAAGCAGAAAAGAGCTTCATTCAAGACAAAACAAAGTTTTAGTATAACTGAACCTCTTCACATGCTTCACATGGATCTCTTTGGACCAGTGAATGTTCAGACAAGAGCAGGAAAGAAATATACCCTTGTTGTTGATGAATACTCAAGATATTGCTGGGTAATTTTCCTCAGATCTAAGAGTGAAGCTGCTGCTGAAATCATTGCTCTCATCAAACAAATTGAACTCAAGCATAAGCGAAAAGTTTATCAGCTCAGAAGTGACAATGGCACTGAATTCAGAAATGCCACTCTGGAGTCCTTCTGCACTGAAACTGGCATATCTCAGAACTTCTCCTCAGCCCACACACCAGAACAGAATGGTGTTGTAGAAAGAAAGAATCGTACACTGATTGAAGCTGCTAGAAGTATGCTGAATGAATCTGGTCTTCCCAAGAATTTCTGGGCTGAAGCTGTTGCAACTGCTTGCTACACTCAGAAAAGATCTGTCTATCTCAAAAGACACAAGAAGACAGCCTATGAAGTACTCAGAAATAGAAAGCCTAATATTGGATATTTCCATGTATTTGGATGTCCAGTATACATTCTGAATGATTCCAGTCAGCTTGGAAAATTTGATGCAAAATCTGATGAAGGGTACTTCCTAGGATATTCATCAAATCGCAAAGCCTTTAGAGTCTTTAACAAGAGACTTGAAAAGGTTGATGAGTCAATTCATGTTACCTTTGATGAATCTAACTCTGCAATCTTTAAGAATTCCATTCCCGTACCACCCTCAGAAAGTCCAATAAGTTTCGGTGATTCTGATCCTATTGTTGAATCTGATCAGTCACCTAAACCTGCTTCTGAACATTTAAGTTCAGAACCAAGAATAATCAAGTCAAGCAACATTCCATTTTATCCCTCAGTCAGTTTTAAACTACCTTCTGAACTGACTATTGGATCAGATGTACATGCTGCTTCACCTCAGGTATCAGGCTCAACTGAAGTACCCCAATCTGAACAGTTTCATGATGCAAATCATGATCTGCAGAGGAAGATGATGAGACTGAGGTAGTCTTTTCTGAAGCACCTCCTGAAGTATCTCAGAGGAGTTCTTGCACTGATATCATAGTTCATCATGGCCAATACACTAAGTGTACTAAAGCACATCCTATCGAGCAAATCATTGGGGATTCCACTAGTGGGGTTCAGACCAGAAGAGCCACAAGCGATCAATGCTTAAATGTCAGCTTCTTATCTCTAATAGAACCAAAGAAGATTGACGAGGCTATGAACGACCCTAGCTGGATTGAAGCCATGCAAGACGAGCTCAATCAGTTTAAGAGGAACGATGTTTGGGAACTTGTTCCTTGTCCCAGTAATCTAAAGAAAGAACCAATTGGGACAAGATGGGTCTTCAGAAACAAGATGGACGAAGATGGTCATGTTATTCGAAACAAGGCAAGACTTGTTGCAAAGGGTTACTCACAAGAAGAAGGAGTAGACTTTGATGAAACTTTTGCACCAGTTGCTAGACTGGAAGCTATCAGAATTTTCTTAGCTTTTGCAGCTCATCATGAGTTCAAAGTCTATCAGATGGATGTTAAAAGTGCATTCTTAAATGGTGAATTGGAAGAAGTTGTATATGTATATCAGCCACCAGGATTCATAAATGAAGAAAGACCTCATTGGGTGTACAGACTGAACAAAGCTTATATGGTCTGAGACAAGCACCTAGAGCCTGGTATGATACTCTTACTAAACATCTTCTGAAAAATGGTTTTAAAAGGGGTGCAATAGATAACACTTTATTCATATTGCATGATAAAAGTGATATCTTACTTGTACAAGTTTATGTTGATGATATTGTGTTTGGGTCTACAATAAAAAATGTGTGAAAGTTTTCCAAAATAATGTCATCTGAGTATGAAATGAGTATGATGGGTGAACTGACATATTTTCTAGGTCTTCAAGTGAAACAAACCAGTGATGGTATTTTTATAAATCAGGAAAAATATGTCAGAGACTTATTAAAGAAAATATCAATTTGATTCAGTCTCATCGAAAGATACTCCTATTTCTGCACCATTAACTTTGGACTCAGATCCCAATGGAAAACCAGTGGATCCCACAAAATATCGTGGTATGGTGGGATCCCTCATGTACTTAACTGCTAGTAGACCTGACATAATGTTTGCAACATGCCTTTGTGCAAGATGTCAGTCTGATCCCAGAGAAGCACACGCAAATGCTGTGAAAAGGATTTTCAGATACCTTAAAGGTGTCCCCAGACTTGGTCTTTGGAATCCCAAAGGCTCAAGTCTAGATCTAATGGGTTATTCAGATTCTGATCATGCAGGTTGTAAGATAGATAGGAAAAGTACCACAGGTGGTTGTCATTTCCTAGGTGGCAAATTGGTTAGTTGGACAAGTAAGAAAGCAGACTGCAGTATCACTCTCCACAGCTGAAGCTGAATACATTTCTGCGGCCAGTTGTTGCGCTCAGATTTTGTGGATGAAGAATCAACTAACTGATTATGGTGTTAAGTATACAAGGACTCCAATATTTTGTGATAACACCAGTGCCATTGCCATCTCTCACAATCCTGTCATGCACTCCAAAACCAAGCACATCGACCTCAGGTATCATTTTATTAGAGATCACATTATTAAAGGTGACATAGAGCTTCATTTCATTCCCACTGATAAACAACTCGCTGATGTTTTTACAAAACCCTTGGATGTCAAAACGTTTAAACATCTCATCAGTGAATTAGGTATGCTAAATCCTGTATAGCATCACCTCAGGGGGAAGTGTAAAATATTTTTATGTTAAAAAGAATTTCTCTCTAAGGGGGAACTTTGCTTTCAGAAAAATATTTTGACTGAAATGCTTCAGAATTTCTGAAATGATTTCAGAATAAGTGTGAAAACTGAGATGGCTCAGATTTCTTGATTCTGATCATGCTTAGATTTTGTATATCATTTCTGAAATGAGTCTGTCCTTTATAATGTATTTTGATACTTGGTCTTTGAGTGAACACGTGAAGGTTACTGTTTAACGTTTAATAATGATGTTTTTGGCTGACGTGGCACACAAGTTGCGCCGTAAAAGGAAAGTAATGATCACTTTTTTTTAAAGTGTTGAAAAGTTTTGTGAAAATGTGGGGTCATAGCCGTCGTTGCATTAAATGCGGACGTGTACCAAAAAATTATTTTCGGACTTCAAACCCGATCAAAACTGATTTCATTTTTATAATATTTCATTTTTGGGTTTGAATTTCAAAAATCATTTTATTTTATTTTGGAAAAACCCTTTGTATTCCATCATAAATATAAATACCCTTTCCAACAATTCCTTCATTTACTTCTCCTTCATTTACTCCCAATCATCATTCTCTCTCTTCTTATTCCTTCATAACTCCAAAACCCTAAATTCATCTTTCACTTTCAGTTTTCCCTTGCAGATATAATGGCTAAAGTAGTCAAATCTTTAATTGCTTTCGAATATAAACCATCTAAGGTAGTCAAGGCCAGTGCTCAATGGCCAAAAGGGTTCGATGCGTCGACCCTTAGATTCAATATGAATAATTTTATGGCCGCACTGAATGCCAAAGGCAAAAATTTAATGGGGAGGATAAATACGTTTCTTGAACAATCCCCTCTCCATTACGCCTTGACTGCTGATCCTCAGGTAATGTATCATCGATACTTACTTGAATTCTGGTATATTGCTACTCTTAGCAAGGATGAAAAGTCCATTGCTTTTTCTTTACATGAAGGCACAA
>CM067167.1:157103900-157151279 GCA_034093135.1 Erigeron breviscapus | reverse complement strand
TTGCAGGTTCGTATACAAAAATTGTCATGCAATGTGAAATGAGTATTCTAAATCTACACTGTCTTTCTTACAGTACAAAGTTGGGGGCTCGAATCAAACATGTCTAATAAACAAAAATCATGACACACAAAGTCACACTTTGTATATAATAAATTCTGTTACAATTTACAATACACAAACACTTGTATATATAGTACATAAAACGAGCCATTGTGACTGTTCCTAAGGCCTGTCCTTATAAGGACGTCTATGCCACGTCCGACGCCACCAAGATTTTGGACGCTATTAGCACTAGTGCGTCCTATGCTGCGTCCTTTCCGTTTGTTCCATTTTAAACGTGCGTCTATAGCATTTTGTGGGTCCAGTTTTGTGTGTGGCTTACAAAATAAAAAAGAAAAAAAATGAAAGAATAGGTTCTTATAAGGAGAGGGATGTTTTTGGGGTGTTCTAAGAGAGAGAAAAGCTGACGAATAGTGGAAGAATAGGGGAGTGGCCTAATAGTCATGACCTTTCAAACTAGCTGCTTATACCGAATTAACTACCATTTGGTTATTATCTATTGACTAATTACATATAATGACCCCTACACTTTATTAACATTGATTGATGAATTAACATCCAATAATGTCAAAATCGTGCAGTGAAGTACTCAAAGGTTGGCAAGATAGCGCAACAACGGTCATTCCACTGCTTAAGGAATTTATGAAGTATAAGCTTCGTGTCTGGGTATTCAGGTAAACGTACATACAAAAGTGTGTGTCTATAATTGTTGAAGTGATTTTGGGAACAAAACAATCATGTAATTTCATTCTATTCTTGTATTGCAGTGGAGACACTGATGCAAGAGTACCCATCACTTCAACCAAGTACTCCATTAATTCAATGAAGCTTTCTATAAAAACTAAATGGCATCCTTGGCTTCAACAGGGAGAGGTATAGCAATACACTCCTTTAAATGTTATACATTCTAAGTACGTAACTATGAAATCGACAAGTTTCTAATGTAGTTAACTTAGTTCTAAGGAGTGCTAAAAACTTTGCTTATGTTTAAACCAATTCCCCCACCCATAATTCCTGGATCCGTCTTTGTTTAACGGTATATCGAATCACAGGTAGCCGGATATGCACAAGTTTACAAAGGAGATTTAACATTAGCCACTGTCCGGGGGGCAGGCCACCAAGTGCCAAGCTTCCAACCGAAAAGGGCACTTTCACTCGTCAAGCACTTTTTAAGAGGAAAACCGCTACTGGATGATGATATGATTCGATACAGTACTCTTGATAAATTATTCTTTCACAAATATGAAGATGTTTTCTGTTCTTAAAGTTGATTAATTGTAATTAGGCCAATTTAATTGTTGATCATTGGTGATATAAAGTCATTTTTTCTTGAAATTTTCATCCACCATAAACAAATATTATGTTTAGAAATTGGAAATATGATGAAGTAGTGTTGTTGTAATTAGGCCTTGTTGTTGTTTCTCTCAATGTTAATATCAAGTAAACTTGTTTATGTTTTTTGATTATTGTATTTCCATTTCTAATTGAGTACTAATGAATCCTTGGTCTAGTGATTCAAGGGGAAGTGTGAGTCCCGGAGGCCGAAAGTGTCAGGCTGAAATCCGGACATTTAAGTTTAATTATTAACAAAAATAACATCTATTAGTACATATAAAATGGTTTCAATCGTATGTGACTTGACAATGGCACTCTGATAGTCTAATTTCGAAGAGAAAAGTTTACATATCAAATGGTTATACAGTTATACATCATCAAGTCGTTAAAAAAACGGTTATACTTGACGAGTTCACGTCCATTAAGTGATGGCCCAGTTGGGCCAATATTTGTTGGCCTGAGATAAAAGCCCAATTTCTTGACTCATTAAAAGTTCAACCAGGGAATACAAATTAATACATTATTTATTACTACATAAGTTGCTAGCATTTATTTTCATTTTCTATATATGCTATTATCATCTTTTTTGTTGCACTACTAAAGAATAGGAGAAATCAAAATTATGTGTAAATAATAATGTTTGTAATGCAATTGTACCTCCAAAGCCCACTGAAGAAGTTGCAAACAATTCATTATATGCCAAAGTAGGGCGGACGTATGTGATTGATATCATGAAAGAGTGTGACAGTCCTTGATTTGCACACTTATGTTTAGTTTATCTTAGACAAAGAGTTAAGAACAGAAAGTAAAGAACATAAACAAGAACAAGTTCAATTGTAAGAGAAACTATGCAAGTCTAATCATATGTATCATTGATTTAAACGATGAATACATGGTCGATATTACAACTTGTCTTACAAGAATACAAATGAACTAGATAATTGCTAAGCCTAGAAAGGAAGAAAGAAACTTAAGCAATTACAAATAAAGTGTCACACACTTTGTGGTGATAAAAACACACAATGTAAATGGTGCGGCTGTGTTGCTTTATATAGGAAGGAATTAGGGCAACACAGCCTTACAATGATAGTGATGTGATGGTGGTTGTCGACACCTCATAGGCTCATTGTACTTTGATCCAGGAGCCTTTGTCTTCTTTACCAAAACGGGTATGAAAGAGAGAAACCCTTGTTTTGGTCCCAACTGTACCTTTGCCATATAAGGTAATATTTAGTTGGAAGAACCACCATGTGACTTCTTGTCTTCTTATGGTTTGAAAACTTCCCGCCTTGACACACAGCTTGGGAAGTAAGCCACCCGCTGACAAGAGTCATTGACTCGCTGATGACTCGCTGACGACCACGTCAGCGACCAAGTCTGGTCAGCGAATCCTTGACTCAACAATCTCCCCCTATTCGCTGAGAAGACTTGTTGAGTGAAGACTTTAGAAAAAAAATATAGAGGGATAAAAAGATGTCTTATATATTTGACTTTAAACATTACAAGCTGACTCATACAGCATTTATATTTGTAAGACATCTAAAGATTTTCAGTTTCAAATTCCCAAGCATGCTCTTGCTTGGCAATCTGAACAGCTGGGTCATTATATCTGTGAGGCTTAACCAGCTCCTCATCCACCTTGCTGATGAACCATCTATTGTTGGATGTCTCAGCACATCTTCTTCTTATGTTCAAAAGAAACCCCGTTGAAGCTTTTTCAATTTCGGCCAGACGAAAGAACAATTGATTGTTCTGGAAGTTTGTGAAGAAGATGCCAGCAGGTGTTTCAAGTACTCTCCCTTCTTCAAATAAGCTTCTGGGAGGGAGTCTGGTGTTCAGCGAGGCATCACCAGCGATAGGAGGAAGATCAACTTTAAGAGTTTGATGCTCTTCCTTTCTCTTTCTTTGAACCCTTTGACCTGCTGAGGATATAGCAGCAGGAGTACCAAATACTTGCCTCAGCATAGGCAGATCTGCTTTAAACTTGGTTTCATACTCCAGTGCTTTCTCGAAATATTCTTTCAGCATGTTTTGGAGTTGATGGTAGCTGGCTGCCCTTTTATCTTTCACCAGCATGTACACTTCAGCCCACTCTGAAGCACCCAAGTTGGTTGGTTTGACCCCTTCCAACTTGGTTGGCTTGTCAGCACCTTCTCTTAAGATCTTTAAGTTAGTCTTAAGACCCATTTCAGCTTTGAAGGCCTCAGCAGCAATAATTCTTTGAGGCCTCTTTCTATCCTCCATCAACTTCAGCCATTTAGCCTTCTCCCCCTCAACACCAGCAGGGGGAACTTCACTTTCTTTTTCCTCACTAACAGCCACAATTGCCATTTCATTTTCCTTTGTGGTGTTAGTGGCATCATCATTCTCATCCAAGGTATCTTCAGCAGTGTCTTCAAAGATTTGGGCAACTGCCTTGTGCACCGCTTCATTTACCAGTTCTAAGACAGCAGCATCAACCTTCTCCCCCTTGGAAGTTGTATTGTTGATAACAACTTCCACAGTGGCCGGCCTTTTTGATTGCTGCTGAACAAGTTGTGACAGCAAGTGCTTGATTTCATCCACATCCTTCTCAAGTTTTTCTTGTCTTTTTCGATCTTCCTCAGTGAAGGACGCTGGAGGGGTTGGAAGATCAGCTACTTGCTTTTCCAAGGCTTGAATAGCCTTAGTGTTCCTTTCAACTTGAGCGGTCAGCTTCTCGACACTGGTAGCAGCAGACTTGCTGGTAGATACAGCCTTCTTTGCTGAGTAGCTGGTGGCGTTGGCACATTTAACCAGCGACAAGCCACTAGATCGAAGGATCTGCTGATCATGCTTAATAGCTTTGGTGGCTTCTTTTATTTTGTGTTGATCAGCAGCCAAGGAGATGAATTTCTCTTTAATCATTTCTACTTCTGAGCAGTTTTCAACTTGCTTATTGTACCAGCTGGTCAGAGTAGAGATCAGTCTTTCGGACTCATTTTCTTTCACGTCTACAGCAATCTCTGCAAATTTGGTGAGATCATTCAGTTGATGCTCCACCCTTTCCAACCTATCAGCAGAGTAGGTGGAGTATGAAATGCCCAACTCTTTAGCAGTTTGGGGTTCGATTTCAGAGGGAATCGAGGATGAGCAGCCAGGAACACTTGAGAAGGAAGAAGGCATGCCAAGAGAGAGCATGGTGTTCACTGGTTGCATTGGAGGAGTCTTGGGTCTTACAGCACATTCACCAGTCACTGCAGCATCATTTTCATCCATCTCCATGTCACTGGCATCTACTTCTTCAGCATGACTATTAGGATCAAGTTGAAAATCCTCAGTGACAAAGTCCCCTAACTCATAATCACTTTCATCATCAGTAACAACATTCTCAACACCAACCTCTTCTTCAGCAACAACATCATCAATACGCCCAGTTTCAACATTCGAATCTCCCCTAGCAACCTGCACTTCAGCAGCAGTTGCGTGCCTTTCAGTGATAGAGAAGTTGATTGGGTTGGGAGATGAGCGAGTGTCCGATTCAGGTTGTTTTTGCACTATATTTTCAGCAGCAGCAGGAGTTTCTTCTTCATCAATGAGAGAGAGTTGAGAAGGTTCTACCCTTAATATTTTCTTCCTTTTGGGAATAACACTTTTCTTTGCCACTTTGGGAGTCTTGGAGGATGCTGGAGGGGTTATCAGCATCCCAGCTCCAGCAGGGTTTTGTTTATATACATCAGGGTACATGGTGAAAAGTACCTGCTTCATTGCTGGAGTAAGCGCAGCATACTTTGAATCAAAGTGCTCAGGGTCGCAAGCAGGAATTTTATAGACAGAGCTTGCAACCCTTGGAGAGAGAATGAATTGAGCACCATTTGGCATGTACTTTTCTTTCAGCTCATGTCTGAATATCAGCGACAGAAAACGTGTAAAGGGCACAGAGCTTGAGCGATTTCTTATAGTGATCTTTGACTTCAAATCTTCAAATATCACATTTGCAAAGTCAATGTTTCTACCATTTGCCAATGCATAAATCATTTGCATCTGGGCAGCAGTGGCTTGATCAAAGGATCCACTGTTCCCACCTAGGCATTGAATAACATGTGTGAACAGCAACCTCCATACACCAGGAATATACTTCTTTTGAGGATTACTGTGCACAGGTAGTGCTGGTACCATGTTTGTCCCATACCCGATGGTCAATAACCATTCTTTCCATACAGAGGTAGGGACCAATTCTTCAAAGGGCCTGTTTGTGGACTGTTTAGGAAGCCTAAGAACATCTCTTAATAAATCTGCAGAGATGGTGATGGTGTGCTTCCCTTTCATGACAGTGCCTTTAATGGTGCTACTGGACACGTCATAGTCACAAGTCCACCAGAATTCCCTCAAGAGATGAAGACACATCTCATGGGGATTTTTGTAGATTGCTCTTCTAACTGGACATCCTTTGATGAAGTCCAGCATAGAATAATATCCTTTAACCTTGGAAGGGATTTCTTCGGATCCCAAGTAGTTATTTGCTTTGACAACTAGTTTCTGGGCTTGAAAAGAAACTTTGTCAGAAGGACGAATGCCTTCATTATCGAAGACTTTAGAAGAGAGATAAGAGGGAATGTTTTCAGGGTTTTCTTGAATTTATTGTTCAGGAACTTGTGATTGAGAAGCCATTTTCAATTTTGAAAGTAAGAGATATGAAGAGAAGATGAAAAGATTGAAAGAAAATGGAAAAGATATTAAAGTATTGAGAGATTTTAGGAGTGAATGAGAAAGGAAATGAACGTGAAAGATGGTATGGGAGAAGGTTTACATATATATGGTATGGATATGGGACCCATGACTGTACATACGAATCGTCATGGACTCTCTTTCATACGTAATATATATAAAGAAAATTATTTTGTACTGATGATAGTATGAGAGAAATAATTTTATATAAAGAAACTACGTTTAATTATACGTATGTGAGTAACGTATAAAAAGTTTTGATGTGACAACTTGTACCACAATTTCAAATGTACTCGAGTAGTAACGGCGCGTACAGTGTACAAGTTGCCCATTAGGGGGAAAATCGAGGTAACCGTTTGGTAACTAGATAAAACATTATTGTTAGCGGATATGCTCAAATGAAAGAAAGGTTGAGATCTAAGTATATCCGCTGACAGAGTTTAGACAATCTGGTTACCTTTTTAAGAAAGCAAATTTTGATCAGCGACTTTTCGACAATTGATGGTCGCTGATGAAATAAGAAATACAATTTTTAGCAAATTGTCAGCTATAAACGGATTTGATATGTCTTTACCAGCAGCCGTTTGCTGCTGGACTAGATAGAGACTTTTAGCTCTCTATTACTTTTATTTTGCTTTTTCCCAAAGCAACAGGGATCAACGGATTTGAAATGTCTTTACCAGCAGCCGTTTGCTGCTGGACTAGATAGAGACTTTTAGCTCTCTATTACTTTTATTTGCTTTTTCCCAAAGCAACAGGGATCAACGGATTTGAAATGTCTTTACCAGCAGCCGTTTGCTGCTGGACTAGATAGAGACTTTTAGCTCTCTATTACTTTTATTTGCTTTTTCCCAAAGCAACAGGGATCAACGGATTTGAAATGTCTTTACCAGCAGCCGTTTGCTGCTGGACTAGATAGAGACTTTTAGCTCTCTATTGCCTTTGTTTTCAGCGAGTAGGATACTCTTGAGCTCGCAAGAAAATATTTTTGACCATAAGGTCACTTTTCAACATATAAGAGAGATGTATGTTGAAGCATCAGCAGACATGACACGTCATGTTGCTGATTCACCATTCAGCATTCCCAACTTGCTGACCAGATATTTAAATCTTGTTTGATCTAAAGGTTTGGTAAAGATATCAGCAAGTTGGTCATCAGTGGGTATGAAATAGATTTCCACATCCCCTTTCATGACATGGTCACGAATGAAGTGGTACCTAATGTCTATGTGTTTGGTCTTAGAATGTTGAACGGGGTTGTGTGTGATAGCAATTGCACTTGTATTGTCACACATAATGGGGACCTTAGAGAATTCTAAGTCATAATCAGCGAGTTGGTTCTTCATCCAGAGGACTTGTGCACAACAACTCGCTGCTGATACATATTCTGCTTCAGCAGTGGAGATGGAAACTGTATGCTGTTTCTTACTAGACCAACTAGTCAGCTTCCCCCCCAACAGTTGACATCCACCGCTGGTGCTTTTCCTATCTAACATGCATCCAGCATAGTCAGAGTCAGAATATGCAACAAGATCAAAGCTGGAGTCTTTGGGATACCAGAGACCCAGTGTGGGGGTACCTTTTAGGTACTTGAAGATTCGCTTGACAGCGAGAAGATGAGACTCTCTGGGAGAGGCTTGATATCTTGCACATAGGCAAGTAGCAAACATGATGTCAGGACGACTCGCTGTAAGGTACATCAGCGAGCCGATCATTCCTCTATAGAGAGTAGGATTCACATGCTTACCATCAGGGTCAGCATGAAGATTATTAGGAGGAGACATGGGAGTGGCTTTGGTGGTCACATTGGACAAGTCGAATTTAGCCAGCATGTCTCGAATGTACTTCTCTTGGTTAATGAAAATCCCATTTGGGAGTTGGCGAATTTGTAGACCAAGAAAGAAGGTCAGCTCACCCATCATGCTCATCTCGAACTGAGAGGACATCAGGGAGCTGAACTTAGAACAAAGTTTCTTGCTGGAGGACCCAAAGATGATGTCATCTACATATATCTGGACATATAGGACATCAGCACCCTTTCTATAGATGAAGAGAGTGCTATCAATGGATCCTCGCTGAAACTTATTGGAGAGAAGAAATTCAGAGAGTGTGTCGTACCAAGCTCTGGGAGCTTGTTTAAGACCATAGAGTGCCTTGTATAGACGATAGACATGGTGTGGCTTGGCTGGATCTTCAAAGCCAGGTGGCTGCTCAACATAAACTTCCTCATCGAGTTTTCCATTTAGGAAGGCACTCTTTACATCCATTTGATATACAGTGAAGTTTTTGTAAGCAGCATGTGCCAAAAATAAGCGTATAGCTTCCAGTCTGGCCACTGGTGCAAAGGTTTCATCATAGTCAACACCTTTTTCTTGAAGGTAACCTTGTGCAACCAGCCTAGCCTTGTTACGTGTAACAACACCATCTTCATCCATTTTATTTCGATAAACCTATTTTGTTCCAATTGGTTCTTTTCCATGAGGTAAAGGAACCAGGAACCAGACATGCTGTCTTTGGAACTGGGTAAGTTCCTCTTGCATGGCAGCAACCCATGAAGGATCAACCATTGCTTCTCCTATGTTTTTGGGAGTGATCATAGACAAGAAGTTTACATACAGACATGTATTTCTAGTCGCTGATCGAGTAATAATCCCCTGCTGAGGATCTCCAATGACTTGGTGAGCTGGATGACTAGATGTCCACTTAAGTGCAGGAGCACTTGAGACACCAAGTTGAGTGGCAGCGGAAATTGGAGCTATGGGATCAGCAGGAGCATTATAAGAAGAGAGGTCAATGGTAAGAAAGGGTTCAGGAGAATGATCAGCAGAGCCATTCGACTGATTTGAGTTATCATTGATGGCGGAGTCTTCAGCAGACTCCATTTCTTCAGCATTTGCTGAAGCATCATGAAACTCCTCCTCAGTAGGGTCATCAGCATGCACGTCATCAGCCAGTGATCTAGGTTTGGCTGATGCTGCATGGATTGATCTTATGATAGGCTCAACTGGCTCAATCGAGTAGATATGAGCAGCAACTTGCTCTAGTTCAACATCAGCTGAACTATCCTTTGTGATATGCTGAATAGCGTCAGGCAGCGAGCAAGAAGCATCAACAAATAAGTCAGCTTCCTCAGTGAGAGGGTCAGCTAACTCATTAAAAATAACCTCAGACGAGTTAGATTGAATGTCCTTTAGGGCTGATGAACTTTCATCAAAAGTAACATGAATGGATTCATCAACCTTCTGAAGGCGAGTATTGAATACTCTAAATGCCTTGCTGATGGATGAATACCCAAGAAAGTATCCATCATCAGCTTTAGGATCAATTTTCCTAGATGATCCTTGTTGTTTAAGATGAAGACAGGACATCCAAAAACATGGAAGTATTTGATTTGAGGTATCTTTCCTTTCAGTACCTCATACGCTGTCTTGTCATGTCTTTTGACAATGAGACAGCGATTTTGAGTGTGACAAGCTGTATTGACAGCTTCTGCCCAGAACTTGCTGGGTAGAGAGGACTCACTGAGCATGGTGCGAGCTGCTTCGATGAGAGTTCTATTTCTCCTTTCAGCGACACCATTCTGCTCAGGGGTTCTAGTAGAAGAGAAATTTTGTGAGATCCCTTGATCAGCACAAAATGCTTCAAGAGTGTGGTTTCTGAACTCAGTACCATGATCGCTCCTGAGTTCTTTCACCCTTATGCTGTTGAGATTTTCCATTTTCTTAATGAAATTAATAATCTCTTCAGCAGCATCACTCTTGGAATGAAGAAAGATAGTCCAAGTGTATCGTGAGTATTCATCCACGATTACTAAAGTGTATCTGCTACCCTTTAGACTTTGGACATTCACTGGACCAAAAAGGTCCATGTGAAGAAGATGAAAGCAGCCAGAGATAGAATTGGCTTGCTTGGTTTTGAAGGTTGCTCTATGGCTTTTACCCTTTTCACAAGCACCACAGAGTCTATCCTTCTCAAATGAAAGATGAGGGAGGCCACGAACAAGGTTCTTTTTGGCCAGAGAGTTAATGGTTTTGAAATTCACATGCGACATACGCTTGTGCCATAACCAATTTAGTTCAGCAGCCGACTTGGCAAAGAAACAAGTCTCACTATCAGTCTTGATAGGAGTGAAGTCAACCAGATATACATCTCGTTTTCTTGGAGCAACCAAGACTACTTCCTTGTTTACATTTACCACAGTGCCTTGATGTTTATCAAGAATCACTTTGTAGTCAGCATCACAAAGTTGACTTATGCTGATGAGATTATGTTTTAATCCATTGACATAAGCGACCTTGTTGAACTTAATGAGTCCATTTGAGAGAAGACCATAACCTTCAGTTTGTCCAGTGGAGTTGTCACCAAACACTACAGTAGGGCCAGCAGCCTCTACGTAGTTATCCAGCAGGGTCTTTGAGCCAGTCATGTGTTTTGAACAGCCACTGTCCAAGTACCACACACCTTTTCCCAGCGAGCCCTGCATGGAATTAACAGAAGTATTTAGATGTGTTCACTATTGAACTCACTGACGGACATATCAGCAGGGTTAAAGATGGGAGACTCGGATGATTCTTCTCTACTGACGACTTCATCAGTAGAAAGAGGAAGAGGAGCAATAGAGTTAGTATTCTCATCACTTGGAGAGTTATCAACAAGATGATGAGCAGGAGGTATGTCATGATCAATCACATAGGTGTGATATTGATCAGCAGAGGTGACAGTGGCTCCGGTATCTAGAACAGTCAAGTTACTGACTTGATTGTTGTTCCCATACTCAACCAGAATGCTACCTCGACCAGTGGTAATGATCTCTTGAGAGAGAGGAAAGGAGATTCGCTGAGCAGCAATGAAGTCAGCAATGTTCTCCTCAGTGAGATTTGTTGACTCCCCTATACTATTTATACGATCAGCAGAAGGATTAGGTTGAATGTCAACTTCAGGAGCATCCCTGGAGTTGTCACAATCAGAAGCAACATGACCTCTGCTGCCACATTTGTAGCATTTTTTACCAGAGTTGTTGCCTTGTTGATTTTGAAGGAGAAATTCCTTCAGCTGAGAGGAAAGGTCATTAACTTGCTGAGTAAGCTCGCTAATTTTGGGGTCAGAAGAGGAAGATGCCCTTTTCTTTGGCTTGGGCTTTTGCTTATGCTTTTGTGGAAGCTGAAGCATCTTAGGAGCAGGACCCAGAATGGACTTACCTTTTGGGTCCTCTGATTGAGAGGTAGAGGGATTTTTTGATCCCTTAACTACACTCCATGCTAGATGGACAGCAGGGTGAGAGGAGGAAGAAGGACCCTGCTGAGATGGATGCACTCTTTTGGGAGTGATTGATCTCGGTTGCTGAATAGGTGTTACAGACCTCATTTTCCTATGAGGTAAGTATTGCCTATTTGGGGTAGTAGATCTCACTTGCTGATGAGGCAAGTGTCCTCTTTGAGGAGTGATAGGTCTTACTTGCTGATGAGGCAAGTATCCTCTTTGAGGAGTAACAGACCTATTTTGGGTATTAGTTATTCTCACTTTTTGAGGAGTTTTATGCCTCAAAATAGGAGTAGGCATCGATTGTGATACATGCTGGTGGACTTGTCTATCAGCAGGTCGGACTTTAGATGGTCCAACTTGCTGAAGTCTAGCGTCACCAAACCTGACGCGTCTCTGCATGACACGATCATCCTGCACAGTTTTGCAGTCAGCAAGGGTAGGAGCTTGCTGAGAAGGTAAAGAAGAAGAGGGATGAGAAATAGGTTGAGGTTGCTGACTAATATGATTAGCTCGCTGAGGCGTGCTATAGTCATAGGGAATAGCAACCTTACTTCTTCTGAAGGGTTCAGAAGATCTGATGGTGACTTGCTGAGGAGCAATGGGTTTAAAACCATCACTACCAATATCCCCTTCATAAGATTCCCCAGAAGAGTATTGAACTCTTCCTTCGTTTGGCATCATGCCAACAATGGGAAGATGAGGATAGGGGTTGCTAGTGCTTACTGAGAAGCCAGCACCATTTTCATCAGCAGGATTAGATGGGTCGCTGGTAGTAGAAGTGGTAGTACCAGCTTCCATTTCATTGTGGTAATTGTTAAGACCCCTAACAAAATACCATTTCTTCATCTCTTCAGGAGAGATGACAGCGGATGGAGGAATAGAAATTTCAGGCTTTACCTCATCATTAAACAAGTCAGCGAGAGAGGCAGCGGCATTAAAGTCACCGCCTATTACTGCCTGTACTTGGGCAGGACTTGTTCGTTTATGCATTGGTGGTGAAACCTGGAAGCTTTTGACCAGGAGGTCACAATCTTCTTAAGATTGGCAACTTCAAGCTTGAGTTTTTCATTCTCAAGTTGAACCTTTTGTGCCAGCAACTCATGAGATTGGAGTTCAACATGAACATTCCTCAGCTCATTGAGTCTATCAGATTTTTCGCTTAACTCCAAGGAAATAGAGTCAAACTTTGATTGGACATCAGCTCGTATAGATTCAACGAACTGAAAGTCACAAAGAAGAGATTCGAAGATTTTTGGTTTATCTTCTTCAGAGGCAGAGGAGTGAGCACAAACCTTTTTAATGGTGACGTTCACCCACTGACTTGAGGAGACTTGATCTTTTGTCAAAGCATCTCCATCAGCGAGCGCCATAAGGCACATGGCGTTAACATATTCTTCACTGTCTGAATCGTCTGATTCAGCCCAGTCATGCTCTTCAGCTACCAGCCCTTTTGCTGGTGTTTGGCCTCTTCCATTTCAGCAACTTTGGCCTTCAGCTGATAGTATTTATTCCTGTACTCATCAGCAGGTTTGGAAGGGTTAGTTTTAGGAGCAGCAGGAGTTGGTAGGGCAACTCTGCACTCCTTTTGGTAGTGGCCTTTTCTACCACATCTCCAGCACTCCTCTTGAGCTTTGTCAACAGGAGGCTTATATGGAGCAACCGACCTACGGTTGTTCCATTTCCGGGAGTACCTTTTACCAGTGACTAAGGCAAAATCCATAAAGTCACTGAACATCTCTTGTTTCTCTTCAGCATCAAGATCATCAACAAGAGATTGAATAGGTTGTGGAAGAATAGAAGAGCTGGCACCAGTATTAAGATTATTGGGCTCAGCAGAGATAAGGGCCAAGGGGTCGAGAGCACAATGAGAAGAAGAGGAAACAGAAGAAGAAGAGGGACCCGCACGATGCTGTGCATCAGCGGCAGCTCTTAGATTTTGAGCAAGAGCTCTTTTTTCGAACTGGAGCATGCCAAAGAGAGACTCAAGGTTTAGCCCATTAAGTCGCTCAGTGGTTCTGAGGATTTGTCTCAGACCTTGCCACTTGATAGGTAAACTATCAAGAAATTTGTGGCATACCTCAAAATCATCATGAGAGATACCAACAGTGGTCATGTCGTTCAGCAACCCTTTTAATCGGGTATATGAACCGTTTAGACCTTCGTTGGGGAGGGAAAAGAAATTTTCATAGGCTCTTTTTAAGTCTATTTTCTTAGTGGCAATGGTAGCAGCAGAGCCTTCATGCATGCTAACCAATCTATCCCAAACTTCTTTTGAAGAGGGATATCTAATGACCACTTTCATGAGGTCAGTGGGAAGAGTGCTGACAATCATGTTTTTGAGCCTTGCATCAAGATTAACAAGTCTCCTTTCATCGTCAGTCCATTGAACCTCTGGTTTGACGATGTCAATCACAATCTCAGGAGCATCAATAGTTGCTCCTGGTGTTCTTTGAACCAGAGTGGGGATATAAGGACCGACGGTCAGAATAGACATAAGATAGGGTTCCACACCCACTATATGTAGTAACATCCTTTCCTTCCAAGACCCAAAGTCATCGGCTCGAATCTTGGAGGGACGGATACGTAACCGAAGTCACGTGTGTTAACAAGGGTGGGAACAGCAGTCATGTTCTTGTTTAAGAAAAGATAAAGAAAGAATTTTAAGTAAATAAGTATGCAAACGGATCTTTGTTTCAGTAATTCAGAAACGTTGGCTCTGATACCACTTGACAGTCCTTGATTTGCACACTTATGTTTAGTTTATCTTAGACAAAGAGTTAAGAACAGAAAGTAAAGAACATAAACAAGAACAAGTTCAATTGTAAGAGAAACTATGCAAGTCTAATCATATGTATCATTGATTTAAACGATGAATACATGGTCGATATTACAACTTGTCTTATAAGAATACAAATGAACTAGATAATTGCTAAGCCTAGAAAGGAAGAAAGAAACTTAAGCAATTACAAATAAAGTGTCACACACTTTGTGGTGATAAAAACACACAATGTAAATGGTGCGGCTGTGTTGCTTTATATAGGAAGGAATTAGGGCAACACAGCCTTACAATGATAGTGATGTGATGGTGGTTGTCGACACCTCATAGGCTCGTTGTACTTTGATCCAGGAGCCTTTGTCTTCTTTACCAAAACGGGTATGAAAGAGAGAAACCCTTGTTTTGGTCCCAACTGTACCTTTGCCATATAAGGTAATATTTAGTTGGAAGAACCACCATGTGACTTCTTGTCTTCTTATGGTTTTGAAAACTTCCCGCCTTGACACACAGCTTGGGAAGTAAGCCACCCGCTGACAAGAGTCATTGACTCGCTGATGACTCGCTGATGACTCGCTGACGACCCACGTCAGCGACCAAGTCTGGTCAGCGAATCCTTGACTCAACAGAGTGCCATGATTCAAAGTGACTAGTCAACGTTGGCATTGATTTAATGCACTTTTTATTGGCCAATGACAGAAGATGATGTAAAGAAATATGCGCAGACGTGCCTCATATTACAACTCTAAATTTGAACATAAGTTTTTTTTTTTAACGGGAGTTTTATTAATAACGTAAACTAGCAAGGAGCTAGCATAAAGAAAGTACAAAACATGAGTTAAAAAACAAAAAGCAAATCACGAGAATACGAGATACAAGGTTTTTTTACACCAACTATCCCAATCGAAATCCACCTTCTTAGCTCTATTCAAAATCCATAGATACCCAAAGAACTCAACAAATTTTGTTATATTTAAAAATCTTGTTAAAAAAAATTTATAAGTGTGTAACAAGATTTATTTTAAACGAGAGAAATGTACCCGCGCGTTGCGGCGGTGATGGAGGTGATGGCGGGGTGGTGATGTAATGGCGGTGGCGGCGGTGGCGGTGATGGGGTGATCTACCTGACGGGTTCCGCCCTCGGATTTAAAAATTCGTCGAAAGTATATCGAATGACCTCTCTAATGAAAGAGCATGAAATTTTAAGAACACCCATATAATTTTTATAATTATCGATGTACGGTTTTTGAGATAAAAGATTTTGAATGAATTAGAGGAATAAAATGATTTATGGAGGAGAGAGAAAAAAAATGAGTAGTTGAGATTTGAGGAGAGAGATGAAAATGAGTGGCTGAGATTTAAATAAGTTGAAAAAATTTGGCGGGAACAAATGCTTTATAATGAAATAGAGATAGAGATAGATATATAATCATGGAGAAAGCTTAACGTGGGAAACTGAAGCAGTAATGAAGGAAAAGTATCCCGAGTTGTTCCTTACTGATGAGATTCCGAGGACGGAATCCTCTTAAGGGGGAGGTAATTGTAACATCCCAAACTTTTCTTTACTAGTTGACTAGTGCCGTTAAGTCAATATTGTGTGTATCGTTAAGTCTATTTTAGATTTAATGCTTATATGTGGTTAATGTGTGTTATGTGTGAGGCTTGTAAGCCTAAATGTTAATGTAGTATAAATGTGTGTAATATGAAGATTAATGTCTATGTAGTGACATTTAATGAAGGATTAATGACGTATATGGTCAATAAAGTAGTTTGTGACCAACAATGAAGGATTAGGAAGCTTAGGGGCTAGTTTTGACATGTGCAAAGTCAAAAAACGGGTTTAGAGGCTTAGGGTTGTCATTAGAGAGCCATTATGCATATTTTCTTCCTCCTAAACAAGCCCTAGCCGATCCCCTTCCTTCCCTCTCAAGTTTCTCTCTAGATCTATTCGTTTTGGAGCCAAATCGATCGTGTATTGCTTAGATCTTGGATCTTTGTCACCTAATACAGGTAATATTGGTATTCCTCTTTTGAAATATGATTGTGTGAGTCTTATATTAGTCTTAATCCAGGCCATAAGGGTTTGGGTTGGGTTATTTGATTAAACGTTCACCGATTTCATGTTATTCGGATGATTAAATGATTGATTCATGATGTAAAGGATTAAAGGATTAATAGGATGGTTAAAGTTGATGAAAGTGCAATTAAAAGGATTAATTTTAAGTCCCCAGGTTGGATTTGGGGTATGGGTTCGTATGGAATTCGTTTGATCAAAGAACAAAAATTGGTTTGCTGGTCGGCACCACAGGTGCGGCGCACCAAAGGAGTGGTGCGGCGCACCACAGCCAGTTTGGGTTTTTGGTGGACCCCGATATGCGACGCACCAAGGGCTGGTGCGGCGCACCTAGTGTTGATCTGAATTCTCTGGAGATTTGGTGCGACGCACCACTTGGAAGGTGCGGCGCACCACTTGGTCAGATTTTACAAAATGTGTCGTTTAGCTTATATTTTGATCTTATACTTGTTCTAGGATATTGGAGACACCTAGCCATCGTTGTATTGTGCTTGTAGCTTGTTGTTAAGCTGTATCAAGGTAAGATACACTACTTTTGTCACGCTGAGGGTTCAACAAGCAAAGGTTTCATACTTATAACTTCCTTAACGGTAACATATGATATATGTGGGTATCTCGGGTTACACGGGAGGTACTATGGGATATGTAGTTGACCATGAGACCTGAAATGCAGACCCTAATGTAGTGAAATGAAGTATTTTTTAATGTAGTGTATTGATATGTAGTTTGTGTAGAATTACGAAGTATCTTATTATGTGTGAAATGTAGAAATGGAGTTAATGTGTGACATATGCATACTACATGGCTTGTACACCTAGCTCACTAGACTTGGTAGGTTGCCATGTCACTTGCACGTTTAAGGGCCTAAACGAAATGAAGGTAATGTGTGATTATGTTTAGGTTATGTGTGTTGCCTAAACTATTATGTGTGAAATCGAGCTCGTAAATATAATGCAGGGAAAGTGTTAAGCTTAACCCGTACAAGTCTTAGCCGGACGAGTACGTTGACGTAGTTGTTGCTTGGTGGCTCCTTGCAACATGGTCTTTATAATGCAGGGCGAGTAATACGAGGGGTTTGACCAACCTCCACATACGGATTACTCTTGGATTGGCTTGCAATTCCTTAACGACATACGATGATTAGCCTTTGGTTGATCATCCAGTCGGTGTGATGCAGGGCACACTTATATGCAGTAAACGAAGATATGTGTGACAATGTGTGAACTAATGCAGGATAGGCACATTTAGGATGATTATCCTAATTGATATGAAGTTGTTATGCAGTTATGTGTGTTGTGTGTTGTGCCTAATGAGTTTGTCTATTAACGAAGAAATGTTTTAATTGGACAAATGCTTTCAAATTAAGTGTGGTCTTACTTAGCTATTCTTATAGCTAACACTTGTTTCTTTAATGTGGTTGTTCCCTCAGGTTTAGCTTGAAGGACTTGTAGGTGCAGGACGTGAGAGCGTGGGTAGAAAGCATGCAGATTCCTTAGCTACCCCTAGTTGCTTATTATGGAGACTTTTGATTACATCTCATTTTGATGTCGATTATATGTAATAATGTGTGAACGGTTGTTTAATGTTGGGCAACCGTTGGGTTTTCATTTGAACTATTGTTTGATATGGCATGTAACACCAACTAAATGCAGAAACCGAAATGTTTTTATCGGTTTTGACTTTTACGGCCTTTACTTCCGCAATTTAACACCGTTAGGTGAAAGATTTTTGAAAACCCATATTTTTAAACGTCGGGTGTTACAATGGCTCACTGCGGCGCAGTGGATACCCCTTGTAAAATTTTGCGCATCAATTTTCAAATGTTAATAACTTTTGATCCGTGACTCCAATTAAGTCTTATGACCTATCTTTGGAATCGTAAGAGAGTCTAGTTCTAGTAATAACATTCTTGTACGAGACTTCTCTCATTTCTAAAAGGGTCAAGTCGAATGCGTCTTGTTCACACCCATTTAAGTTGAAAATGTGTTTAGGGACTTATGACTTGACTTAATCGTGCTAAATCAACTTGTTGAGGTTGTAGGGTTGACATTATGGTATTTTTATACTACTTTTAATGACTATGTCATTGATTTTTAGCAACTAAAGGTAAACAAAATGAAAGTTTGAAACACGTTCTCGGTTATGGCATTCTAGTCTATAGCTAAGTAGTTGTACGTAGGATACTCGTCGTCAAGAGATTTGATCCTCATTATTGGTAATTATATCATAGGTTTTGGATAACGTGGAGAACTGATTGTTGAATCTTCTCGAGCTACTTTGCCCCTTTTAGCACTAGATCGCTAAGGTGAGTTTATGGCGCCCTTTTCCTTTTACTTTGGGCCTGAAAAGCATGTGTTATTGTATACACGATTTGTTAAATAAATGATTGTTTTGTAAGTATGCCATGTGATTTGGATGCTTAGATCATTTGAAGTAAATTTGCCATGTTAGAGGCTGTGAAAATGTGTATACGTGTCATTTATTAAATGTTGGATAAAATGACGTTGAATTGCCGTGTGATGGCTGATTAAAATGTTTCTTTGTGTTTGACGAACTAAAATGTTGTCCCTGTAGTTATCATTGTTATGGGACCCTAGTGGTCGTGTTGTCAGACTTAGTTCTTGACTGTCTGTTTAGGGTCCGCACCCACTAGTAGAAGGAAATCCTGTGCGAGGCATGTTGACTGATACTGTCGGATGTTGTTTCCCGGCTGTCATATGCTAGTCATAAACATTGTTGTGGTGCGCACCCCATTTTAGAGTGAAATCCTGTGCGAAGCAATGTAGCATAGTGACTGATACTGTCGGACTTGGCTCCCGGCTGTCATATGCTTTAGTCGGACTTAGACCCTGGCTGTCTTGTTATGAAATATTATCAAGTGTTGGATTCTGATTGTCTTGTTGAAAATAACTACAAGTCATTGTGTGCTCACAATGACGAATAAATTTGGTCAAACATTCTGTAAACTCACCAACTATTTCGATAGTTGATCCTCTCAAATTTCATGCTTTTCAGGTAACCAACAGTAAGTATTGGAAGCGTATATGACTTCGTGAAGCCATCTTTTGAACATTGGACGTACAATTAGCGTCAGACCTCTGAGGACTATCGTTTTATTAGTCCTAATTGTACTTAGTTGTCCAAGTGTTATTATTGTATTAAGTGGACCCATTTCCAATTGAGGATAGTTTGTATCCGTGTATTGGGGTCCACATCTGAACGATTATACTTGTAATAGACTTGTATTTGGATTAATAGATGTAATCTCTATTTACCTTCTGATAAGTACGCAATTTTTTTGTTAACCCTATATTTCCGCTATAATGGGGTGTGACAAAAATTGGTATCAGAGACAAGGTTATAGTGAATACGGAGTTATTCCTCGTGAATAACTCAATCTATAGCCATGGTCGCTTCAAATAATAAATCTAAGTCTTTAAGGTTTAGGATAGTTATCTCGAGAGTTATACTATTTGTCAATAATTAGACCTAACCCGATCAACTACGTCCCGATTATGTAAAATAGTATAAGGCTCGAATAAATATCTTAAATTGTGTATATACGTGTTAGTTGAATTATATTCACAACATACTGTAAATGTGGTGGGAAAGGCTGCGGGTGACCCTATACATAAGCATTGAAGGTATGTTAGGAATAGAAACTCAACTCGTATGTGTATGCATAAGGTTATATACGTGATAGTTTGGATTATATTAACAACATATTTAAATGTGGTGGGAAGGCTGCGGGTGACCCTATATATAAGCATTTGAGATATGTTGCTAATAGAAACCCAAACCGAATGTGTATAATCTAGACAAAGATCTCTTTGAAACTCTTGTTGCGTACTGTCTCATTCAATTGATTCGAATTGTCTTATCCATCATACTTATATGGATTCTTTGACTATCCTTTCAGAATAGTCATGTCGGACGGAGTTAGCTCTAATGCTGTTGTACCTAGTACACCTCCAGTTCCAGTTGTGGCAAACTCCATTCCTTGTGTTCCTGACTCATATGAAGAGGAACCTATGGAGGAATCGGGTAATGAATCTCGCCCTATCAATTTGATATCAACATCCAGCGAATCTGGAGGTGAACATGTGTCTATCCATGTTCAATCATCTGTAACACCGGTATCTCCATATCAGAGGAGGACTACCGAGGGAGCTCATTTGCCTTATGCTCCTAGAGACCCTTATGCTCCTGGTCCTTCTGCACCAGTTCAGGGCAACTGTGGACTTGGTCTTTCATTCTTTTAGGGAGATCCGTATGCTGCGGGTCCCTCCAGAGTGCCTGTCTACAATCCAAGTGTCGTTATGCCAGTTGCATCTGCAGCTGATAGGTCGGAATATTATCGCCGACAATTGTCAAGGATGAACAATTCCCTCATCTGTACAAGGGAGAATGTAGATAATCAAGCTCAGGCGTTGACTGGAGCTTATCATCAGGCGGCTGAGGCTATGACTGTTGCTAGGGAAGGGAAGGAAGCTATTGGGAGGATGATCTGGATACTATCAGTCGTGGTAGTCTTGGTGGTGGCGTTGCTTATTGTAGTTCTTTTCAGGATATAATCAGTAGTGGTAGTAGTAACGTATTGTAAGCCTTAGAACGGATGACAACTCGTACTTCTGTATTTGAGTTGTAATCTTTTTGGTGGATGTATTTCCCACGTATTTCGGATAGTATTGTTCTGACTGTGTAATGTATCATCGTGGATGTTGTTCCCACATGATTTGGATTGTGGATGTAGTTTTCCCACAAGATTTTGGAAATGTACAAGTCAGACTATGTAAAAAGTTTTAAGTATAAATGAAATATGATCGTTCTTTGGCTTACCTACTTGTTCAGGCTACATTACTTGCTTATTTCAATTCTAGAAATGTAGTGAACTATATTTCTTGTCTTGTTTAGTTAATGAGTTCAAGTAAGTCGATAATTTGTGACGTGTGTTTAATGCCCTCTTATATCTTGAAAAGCTACATTCTGTGTTATTCTTACGAGAAAACCTCTAAATTACATCTTGTTCATATCAAGGATAGATGGCTCCCAAGACGAAAAGTAAGATCCCGAAAAAGGCTCCAAGTTAAGAAAGCTGCTCCAAGGAGAGTTACTCGATCAACTCCTTTGAATACTGAAGCTGAACAGGAAGGACCTGTGATTCAGCAAAGACAGGAAGCTGCTACTGTCCAGGTGAATACTGGCCCTGGACCTACCCCAAATACTGTCAGGGATAATAATATGGCAGCATTTGTAACACAACAGTTGTTGGCTGCTATGCCTACTTTAGTCGCACAGATTACGGCAAGCCTGAACGCAAATAATAACCATCATGCTGACAATAGTAACGATGTCGAGCCTACTGCTGAACAGGTTATTCCTCGAGTGCATCTGCACGGGACTGACTACAAGACCTTCACTTACTGTAAACCAAAAGAATTTAATGGTACCGAGGGTCCGGTAGGTCTAATCAACTGGTTAGAGAGTATAGAGGCGGTGCTTCATATCAGCCGTTGTGCTGAAGAACACAAAGTGGAATATGCTTCCACTCAATTTCAAAAGCACGCTCTGTCATGGTGGAACGAGCAGATTAGGACTCGTGGCCGAGAGCCGGCATATAGCATACCTTGGGTGAACTTTAAAAGGATGCTCATGGAAAAGTACTGTCCTCGTGAGGAAGTACAGAAAATGGAAGGCGAATTCTGGAATCATAGTATGATTGGATTAGACAATGAGAAATACACTACTCGTTTTCATGAGCTGACAAGGCTAGTTCCTCGTATGGTGGATACGGAGGAGAAGTTAGTGGAAAGGTACTGCTATGGATTGTCACCTGATATCCGAAGATTAGTAGCCGCTTTTAATCCCTTGACTCTTCAAGCGGCAGTAAGTGCAACCAATCGAATGGTGATAGATTTGAAAAGAACCACCGGTTCTTCTGTTGGAACCGAGGTAATCAAGAGAAGGACTGACCAAGCCTCCGGTAGTGGATTTGGCAATGGTGGAAATGGAAAAAGGTTTAAGGCTGCCAGAAACTTTGCAGTGGTTCCCCAGAATATTAATAGAAACCCTGACGCAGACAAAAGATGTAACAGGTGTGGCATGCGTCATATAGGAAATTGTCCTATTTGCCACCGTTGTAAAAAGGCGGGACATTTGCAAAGAATTGTAGGGAGAAAGTATCAAATCAATGCTACGAGTGTGGGAGTGAAACTCATTTTCGACCAGCGTGTCCAAGACTTAATCAAGCCCCGAAACAACAATGCCATAGTTCCCGTGAGGAACAATGCGGGGAACAATCAAGCTAGGAATCAAGGAGGACAAGGCAGAGGTCGAGTGTTTGCTTTGGATGCTGCTGATGCACGACGTGATCCCAACGTTGTGATAGGTACATTCATACTCAATAATCATTACGTATTTGTGCTATTCGACTCTGGTGCTGATAAAAGTTTCATATCCTTAGAATTTAAGTCTCGTTTTGGCATAATAGCTATCCCCATGAAAGACACTTATATTGTTGAATATGCAAACGGTCAGAAGTATATTGCTAAAGATCATTTAGTAAATTGCAATTTGATATTGGCCGGTGAAACTTTTAAAATTGACCTAATTCCTATAGAACTAAGTAGTTTTGATGTAATCATTGGTATGGACTGGTTATCTAAGTTAGAGCTGATATAAGTTGTTATGAGAAGATTGTTAGAATACCCCTACCGAAAGGCAAAACCCTAGTAGTGCAAGGAGACAAATCGGGAAAGAAATTGATCTTAGTATCGGCGATAAAAGCAAATAAGTATTTACAAAAAGAACACCCTGCTTTCTTAGCATTAGTAGTAGAAAGAAAATCAAAGGATAAAGACATGAAAGATATTCCAATAGTTAGAGATTTTCCAGAGGTGTTTCCTGAAGATTTGATGGGACTTCCACCTCACAAGCCAGTTGAGTTTGGAATAGATTTGGTCCCTGGAGCTGCACCCGTGGCCAAGGCACCCTATCGTCTTGCGCCATCAGAAATGCAAGAATTGTCCGAACAACTTCAAGAGTTGTTAGCTAAAGGACTAATTCGTCCAAGTTCATCACCTTGGGGAGCTCCGATCCTATTTGTGAAGAAGAAAGACGGCTCTATGCGTATGTGTATTAATTACAGAGAACTGAACAAGTTGACTGTCAAGAACAGGTACCCTTTACCTCGTATTGACGACTTGTTTGACCAATTGGAAGGTGCATCACACTTTTCCAAGATTGATCTCAGATCTGGGTATCATCAACTCAGAGTCAGAGAGACGGACATTCCTAAAACAGCCTTCAGAACTCGTTACGGACATTATGAGTTTTTGGTTATGCCGTTTGGCTTAACCAATGCACCTGCTGTGTTCATGAACTTAATGAATCGAGTATGTCGACCGTATCTTGACAAGTTTGTCATTGTATTCATTGACGACATACTGATATACTCAAAGAATAAAGACGAACATGAAGGTCATCTGAGAACCATTCTGCAACTGCTCAAGGATCAAAAGTTGTACGCGAAATTCTCAAAATGTGAATTCTGGATTAGGGAAGTACACTTCTTGGGTCATGTAGTGAACAGGGATGGGATCCACGTAGATCCATCTAATTGAAGCAATAAAGAAGTGGGAAGCCCCTAAGACTCCGACAGAATTCCGCCAGTTTCTTGGATTGGCTGGATATTATAGGAGATTTATTGAGAACTTCTCAAAGGTTGCTCAACCTTTGACGTTGTTAACTCAAAAGACCAAGGAATTTATTTGGCAGGATGCCCAGGAAGAAGCATTTCAAACGTTGAAAGACAAGCTATGTAATGCTCCTATTTTAGCGTTACCGAATGGAATTGAAAACTTCGTGGTATACTGTGACGCATCACATCAGGGAATGGGATGTGTACTTATGCAGGAGGGTAAGGTCATTGCTTACGCTTCCAGACAACTCAAAACCCACGAAAGGAATTACACAACCCACGATCTTGAACTCGGAGCGGTTGTTTTTGCCTTAAAGATTTGGAGGCACTATTTGTATGGTACCAAGTGTACGGTATTCACAGATCACAAAAGTCTTCAGCATATCTTCGATCAGAAAATGCTGAATATAAGACAAAGGCGATGGGTAGAATTACTCAGTGATTATGATTGTGAACTCAAATATCATCCCGGTAAAGCAAATGTTGTTGCTGACGCGCTAAGTCGAAAAGATAGAATTTCACTATCTGTCATAACAAGAGCAAGTTCTTACCTTGGCTCATCATTAAAGGATAGAGTTTTAGATGATCAGAATGAGGCCTTACGCCCAGGGCGTATCGAGAAGGAAGCATTGTGGAATGCCGAACGGTTATTTGAATTGGATGGCGATGGGATCCGACATGTCAAGGGCAGAGTGTGGATTCCCAAGTATAATGGACTTCAGAGAACTCTTGATGAACGAGAGTCATCGATCTAAGTATTCAATCCATCCTGGTGCTGACAAAATGTACCATGGGTTAAAGGATTTTTATTGGTGGCCTGGTATGAAAAGGGATATCGCCACGTATGTTTCAAAGTGTTTAAATTGTTCAATGGTTAAGGCAGAGCACCAAAAGCCTTCTGGGCTGCTCCAGCAACCCCAAATTCCTGACTGGAAATGGGAACAGATTACTATGGACTTCATTACGAAGTTACCTCGAACCTTGAAGGGTTACGATACTATTTGGGTCATTGTTGACCGATTGGACGAAGTCTGCACACTTCATTCCCATACGGGAGAATTGGAAAATAAAGAAATTGTCTCAATTATATTGAGAAGATCGTGTCACTTCATGGCGTTCCTGTGTCTATTATCTCGGATCGTGATGGTCGTTTTACTTCTCAATCATGGAGATATTTTCAAGACGCTTTGGGCACTCAGTTGAAATTGAGTACGGCTTACCATCCACAGACGGACGGGCAAAGTGAGCGTACCATTCAGACGTTAGAAGACATGCTTCGGGCATGTGTTATCGATTTCAAAGGTAGCTGGGATACCTTTTTGCCGTTAGCTGAATTTTCATATAATAACAGCTATCACACAAGCATAAAGTGTGTGCCTTTTGAAGCTTTGTATGGGCGGAAATGTAGATCGCCTGTTTGTTGGCTTGATGCTGGTGAGCGTCGTTTGTACAAGTATGGACTGGTTTAGAAGACTACTGACCAGATTGTTGAAATTAGGGCACGGCTGAAGGTGGCTCAGGATCGCCAGAAGAGCTATGCAGATCGTAGAAGGAAACCCCTTGAGTTTCAAGTGGGTGATAAAGTTATGTTGAAAGTGTCACCTTAGAAAGGCACTGCACGCTTTGGCGTGAGAGGAAAACTTAGTCCCCGTTATATCGAACCATTCGAAATTGTTCGAAGGATTGGTTCCGTGGCTTATAAGCTCAATTTACCCCAGGAGCTTGAACATGTTCATCCCACATTTCATATATCGAATCTAAAGAAATGTTTAACTGATGAAACGTTGGTTGTACCTATGGAAGAGTTGCAAGTGAATGACTCTCTTCAATTTGTAGAGGAGCCTGTTGAAATTTTAGACCAACAGCTCAAACAGCTTAGACGAAGTCGTATCAAGTTGGTCAAAGTTCGTTGGAACTCAAAACACGGACCAGACTCGACTTGGGAACGTGAGGACTATATGAGGGATAAGTATCCTCATCTTTTTACTAAGCAAGACTTGATTTCGGGACGAAATCCTTAGAAGTCGGGGATGCTGTGACAACTCGTAATTTATTAACAACGGGTTAGTCCTAATCTCGATCATTATTATAATTTCGTCTAATTTAAAGATTATGACGTAGAAATTATTAGTTAATTGAACATTTGATATAGTTCAATTAGACGTATCCTTATGACGTAGACTATTAGCTATTTAGACGAATGCCGAGTCTTAAAATAACGTTAAATAAAGATTTAAATGTTATAATTTAACACAGTAAATAAACTGTCTAAACTAAATATTTCTAAAAGTTTATTTATTTAATTTTATTTACTTGTCTTAACTAAAATGAGACGAGGGAAAATACCTTTACTTTACATTTTAATCTTTTAGACAAACGGTATTTAATTGTAAGCATTTTACCAAATTAGGGGATACTAAAATATCCCAAATGAAGCCACATGGACTGATTTGAGTCTGAGAGGAGGGAAATAGGCCAACAAAGCCCTTCCCCCCTTTTTCTTTCTCCCTGGTCGATCCAAACACACACCACACACACACACTTCACAAATACTCTTCAATCTAAAACTCTCTCAATCTCTTATCATCATCAAAAATCTAGTTTTTGGCAAAGGAAGGATTGAAAGATCTTAAGGCTATATCATTTGAAGTTATATCATCATCTTCATCTACATATTCTTCAACTATCTTCAAGAACATCAATTTTTAGTAAGTCTAAATCATCCCTTTTGCGCCTATTTATGTTTACTTACTCTTTTCTAGTCATTTCGAGTTTTTACATGGCCTAAAACAACTTAAAATGGAATTAGGATTTAAATAGGGTTTTGGTTTGATTTGATCGTTTCGGAAGATTCGATGATGTTATGGATGAAATTATGGGTTGGGTTATGTGTATTTATGGTTTATAAGATTTAGTTATGCTTCAAAATGGGTTACAAGCTCCTACAAATCGTTTTGGATTGATTTGGGTCGAGTTTGAAGGGTTTTGGGTTTGGTTTTCCTGCATAAACTGCAGCTATTGCTTCTGGTTCAGAATTTGGCCACTGCGGCACAGTGGCATGGGTTAGCCCCACTGCGGCGCAGTGGCTAGGGCCTGTTTTGTTCGTGGTTAGCTCACTGCGGCGCAGTGAGCTTGGCAATGGCTCACTGCGGCGCAGTGGATACCCCTTGTAAAATTTTGCGCATCAATTTTCAAATGTTAATAACTTTTGATCCGTGACTCCAATTAAGTCTTATGACCTATCGTTGGAATCGTAAGAGAGTCTAGTTTCTAGTAATAACACTCTTCTTGTACGAGACTTCTCTCATTTCTAAAAGGGTCAAGTTGAATGCGTCTTGTTCACACTCATTTAAGTTGAAAATGTGTTTAGGGACTTTATGACTTGACTTAATCGTGCTAAATCAACTTGTTGAGGTTGTAGGGTTGACATTATGGTATTTTTATACTACTTTTAATGACTATGTCATTGATTTTTACCAACTAAAGGTAAACAAAATGAAAGTTTGAAACACGTTCTCGGTTACGGCATTCTAGGGTCTATAGTTAAGTAGTTGTACGTAGGATACTCGTCGTCAAGAGATTTGATCCTCATTATTGGTAATGATATCATAGGTTTTGGATAACGTGGAGAACTGATTGTTGAATCTTCTCGAGCTACTTTGCACCTTTTAGCACTAGATCGCTAAGGTGAGTTTATGGCGCCCTTTTCCTTTTACTTTGGCCTGAAAAGCATGTGTTATTGTATACACGATTTGTTAAATAAATGATTGTTTTGTAAGTATGCCATGTGATTTGGATGCTTAGATCATTTGAAGTAAATTTGCCATGTTAGAGGCTGTGAAAATGTGTATACGTGTCATTTATTAAATGTTGGATAAAATTACGTTGAATTGCCGTGTGATGGCTGATTAAAATGTTTCTTTGTGTTTGACGAACTAAAATGTTGTCCCTGTAGTTATCATTGTTATGGGACCTAGTGGTCGTGTTGTCAGACTTAGTTCTTGACTGTCTTGTTTAGGGTCCGCACCCACTAGTAGAAGGAAATCCTGTGCGAGGCATGTTGACTGATACTGTCGGATGTTGCTTCCCGGCTGTCATATGCTAGTCATAAACATTGTTGTGGTGCGCACCCCATTTAGAGGGAAATCCTGTGCGAAGCAATGTAGCATAGTGACTGATACTGTCGGACTTGGCTCCCGGCTGTCATATGCTTTAGTCGGACTTAGACCCGGCTGTCTTGTTATGAAATATTATCAAGTGTTGGATTCTGATTGTCTTGTTGAAAATAACTACAAGTCATTGTGTGCTCACAATGACGAATAAACTTGGTCAAACATTCTGTAAACTCACCAACTATTTCGATAGTTGATCCTCTCAAATTTCATGCTTTTCAGGTAACCAACAGTAAGTATTGGAAGCGTATATGACTTCGTGAAGCCATCTTTTGAACATTGGACGTACAATTAGCGTCAGACCTCTGAGGACTATCGTTTTATTAGTCCTAATTGTACTTAGTTGTCCAAATGTTATTATTGTATTAAGTGGACCCATTTCCAATTGAGGATAGTTTGTATCCGTGTATTGGGATCCACATCTGAACGATTATACTTGTAATAGACTTGTATTTGGATTAATAGATGTAATCTCTATTTACCTTCTGATAAGTACGCAATTTTTTTGTTAACCCTATATTTCCACTATAATAGGGTGTGACAAGTAAAAACCTTAGGAAATTGGTGAAGACGTATCCATGCCTTGCTGGATTTAACTTTTCTCTCCCGGATGTAGATGAGAGAGCCCATCCCCCGCCTCCTGGGAAGGTTACACTTTACAAGTCTTTCCTCACCTTGTCTAACCTTAGGATTCCTTTCACTTCCTTCTTCATTAAGATCTTGAATCACTATAAGATAGGAGTTGGTCAGTTACACCCGTTTGCTGCCGGGAAGATTGTAGTGTTTGAGATGTTACTCAGAGCCTTGGGACAGCCTTTGTCAGTATATATGTTTAGGGAAATGTTCCTTTTGTTGAAGAAGGGTGATTGGTTTACTTTTGGCCTCAGGGATAAGAATATAAAGATTATAGAAACCCCTAATAAGGTTCCCATGTGGCGGTTTGACTATTTCTTTGTGGATGATACCTTTATTCCCGAAGACTCGAGGGTTGTACTTCGTCTGGGTAGGGAAGTAAATGACAAGGCCATGAATAAAGCAGTGAATGCTAAAGTTCCAAAGAAAATGCTCAACACGGGATGTTATGCCAGACTTTGCTCCCTTTCTACTATTCCACATCGTTCCTCTTACCCCGAGGGTATGTTGGCCATGGCTGGGATTAGCCCGGATTGGGATTGGACTAGGATCCCCATTCTTAGGAAGAAATCATCCGGAGAATGTAAAATCTTTATCCTTACTTTTTATTATATGCATGTTTGTTATATTTTGTCCTCCTTTCTAACTTTTTGATTTTATTTTTCAGATTTGACCTTAATGGAGGCCTTAGACTTTGACTTGGCTGACTTGGATGTTCTTCCTGTTCGAGCAAACAAGGCCCTGGCTCTTCGTAAGCAAGTTGGAGAAGTTGCTTCTTTGAGACCCGATGCATGGGGTGATGGTTATGAGTGTGGGACTCTCCTTGATGATACTCAGCCTTCTCTTCTTGACGACACACAGCCCGGGGGTGTTTCTGGACTTGACCTTGTAGAGTTTACTCATGCTAACCAAGATGATGGTGTTCCTTCTCCCTCCCCTAATGAGGGTAAGCATTATCTTTTAAGTCTTTTATATTTTTTATAATGTATGAGAGCTGAAGTAGTAGTAATGTATATGAACTATTTCATATTTGTTTTATGTAGATCTTCGTGGAGACACTCCCCGTGATGGAGATGCTCTCTTTACTGTTGGGGATGCTGAGGGAGAAGATGATCATCATGTTTCTGTTTCTTCCATAGGTGAGAAGAGGCAGGGGGAGATGCTTATTGGTTCTGCTTCCAAGCGCCAAAGGATTTCTACTCTCTTCCCTCCAGGAGTTACTTGTTCACTTGACTTAAGTCCTTCTTCTTTGCCCTTTTCTTCTGCCAGTGACCTTCCTCCCAGTGGTTCAGTTCCTCCTTTTCTTGTTAGGGGTGTTATTACTCCTGATGGTCACCGTACGGTTCCTCTTGGTCATGATGACTTGGTTGCTATTAAGAAAGTTGTGGAAGAGAAAATTGAGGCAGAGGTTCCCTACCCGTCGGCTCCATTTATGCCCCCGAGGCATGGTTCTACCCAGGTCTCCAGCCTTTCCTCCGAATTTAACCGAGGCCTGGGTACTCATAGGCTTGTTTTTCCCACGCCCCTTTGTGTTAAGGATGACGTTAGCAGTCCTCTCCAGGCTAGAGCCGTTATTGATGCTATGACTCCCCCACTTGTGGCCTTCGAGCATGGGCAGAGGACATTAGAGGAGCTTGGTGGTAGACTTCATTACCATGCTTATCATGCCGCTGCCCTAGGTGCTTCATATCACACACTTGTAGATGCAAGAATTAGTCATCTTGAGGAGATTATTGCTAAGCATGAGGAAGATAGGAGGGTTTTCTTTGAGAATGCTGAGAAAGCTGAGGGTGTTATTAGGGAGAAGGATGAGATGATTGCTAAACTTACTTCTGAGTTGCAGTCGAGGAGTGTTACATTAGGGGATAGGGATAGGGAGCTTACTGAGGTGAGACTTGAAGTTGAGAGGCTTGGGAGGGAGCTCACTTAGTCTAAGTCTGAGGTGGAGAGACTTAGGGAGGAGCTTGCTAGGGATAGGAATATGAGAGAGGAGTTGTCTGATTCTTCTCAGAGAGGAGAGGCTTTCATTAGTGCTGATGTGACCAACTTATACCCATTGCCCACATTGTTTTTGGCCTTTATATTATATGTTTTTAGTCGAATTTGTGTGCATTTGGCGCGTTTATGTGTTTGTTAGTGTTTTCAGGTTCTAAACAAGTACGCGTTCATTTTGTGCAAATTCGATGATTATTGGCCAGAAGTCATTTGTGAAGTCGAGAGTCGTTTCGAGTGGAAGAGATAGCGAGTGTCGGGATCGTAAGATGAAGGTTGTACACCCAGCATTTGACTGCGCCGCAGTGGAGATGTACGTGGTCCACTGCGCCGCAGCCATATTCCACGACATTGTTTGTACAAACCCCCACTGCGCCGCAGTGGGGATGGTTTGATGGTTACTGCGCCGCAGTCAAATATAGAAAAAGAAAGACGTGGAAATGCACTGCGACGCAGTTGGGGCATTACACGCCCACTGCGCCGCAGTGAGGGGTCGGCACTGAAGGGTTTTTGGTCAGTTTTTGCATCAGACATCAGGGGGTATAAATAGTTTTCACGACCTAATACCCAAATTATCAAATACTCTTTCTAGGAGCTGCACTACAAGGAATTCTTCAAGGGTCAATTCAAGATCTAATCGTCTTCGATTCATTGAAGATTCACGTGCACCCATCTAGATCGTATCTACTTATTGTCTTGCAATTTCCATTCCTCAAACAATTGGTACTTTATGTTCTTTCTTGATTCTTATTGTAATTTCAATTTAATCATGAGTGGCTAATTCTTCTATTGTCCACCTTGATGAAACTAGACGAATGATGTGATTGCTAAATGTTTTAATTCAAAGAGTTGATTTCAATTATCGTTGTGTCGTGATCTTGATGATTTAATTCCTTTATTTGTATTAATTTGATATTGGTGGCATGTGTGTTCTTCGTTAGTGGTACTAGTCGAATGCATATGTGATTTTCTAACGGTCGCTTGTCTATGAGCGATTATCACTAGTTCATGGTATGATAGTGAATGTCAAATTAATAAAAGGAGTCATTTTGTCAACGTGTTTAGAAACGGTTGGTGGTACCACGTTTTAATTCACATAGGCGCAATTGGTAATTTGGTAATCAAACAAGCTAAGTGTTGGTGAGATTGTCTAGGCGTTGGTGGTACCGGCTTGGGTAATTAAACTAGCAGTTAGGTGTTTGGGTGACTTGTGAGCGGTTGGTGGTACCACGCGAGCATTTCATTCTCTCACGTTTATCGTGTCAACTCTTAACGAATTTGGTCTTAACTGAAAGCAATCATGTCTGAAGTCTAGCGTAGTCAAGGTGGATGATATTTACCATTATTGTTTGAGACTTACCTTTACTTATACGCATTTGTCTTTTAAGGTTATTGTCAGAGTGAGAATCAAAGTAACACCCTTTTTCCAAACCTCTTTACTAAACAATTAATTCAAACCAATCCCCGTGAACGAACCTGGACTTACCTTTTTACTATATTACATATGATCGGGTCCACTGCCCGATAGTGTGTAGTAGTGAGTTTTTAGGTATTTCTTGTTTATAAATTTTAAACTCGATTTAGCACATCAAGTGCCTTTCCTGAATTATTTAGGGGTGTCCTTAGCCACCCTGATTTTCTTTCTCCCCTTACAAAATTTAATAACGCTGCTAAGTTTGCTGGCGAGCGTTCGGGTAGTATCAAGGTACTTAATTGGGTGGTGGAAAATTACAGTGACTCTCCTATTCTTGAGCATCTTCCTATCCTTCATCCTAAAGCTAAAGAGGATCTGCAGGCAGCAAGTAAGGCATATGGAGCTAAGGAGTTTCCCATTGTAGATGAGATTCCTTCTCTAGCTCGTTCTATGGGTACCTCTCAGCTTATGGAGCATATTTCTTCGTTTATTTCATCATCCTCAGCACTTGCCTCTACATCGAGATCTGCCCCAGCATTGACTTCCACTCCTGCTTCAGCATCTTCATCATCTCATGATGTACCTCATTAGCTTTCTTTATATATTTTGTCACTTGATATTTGTAAGGCCTGTGTCTTTATGACTTTATATTTTATCTTTTGGTGTATTTCATCGACTTATATTTTTTGTGGTATGTACGTTGACATGATGATGTATTTGGTTGCTTATTTATGCATATTTTCACTACTTGCTTTTCATAACTTGGTATGAATGAAAGTTCTTTAGGTTAACCTTATTTATTTATTACTCGAGTATCACTTCCCAATAGGAAATGCTTGCCTTTTCTCCAATAGATAAAAAGACGAAAAAATTATCTAAGTATTCAGCCTATTATTTGTTATTGGCTTTTTATATCTTACAAGATAATTCATCCAAGGATATACCTTGGGACTATGGGAACTTTTAGCTAGCATTTTTCTTTTCCCATGCTCGACCCCATGTTCGAGACTTTGTGCTCAACTTGTGAGTTCATATTGTAAAAATTCTAAATAACTTTAAACTTCTTTGAGGAAAATTACTTGTTATAAGTAATGTGACTAATAAAAAATATGAAATATTTTCACTTGTAGCAAAAATAAATATAATATTTATGGGATACACAGATCAGACCATAAAGAGGAATTTTCATTGATAATCTCATGGATACAAATGAAATATTCTTTTCATTGAAAAATAAACACAAACATGATTCATTGATCAGATAAAGATAAATGGGATACATAGATCAACCATAACATTGTTATCAAGTTGCTTTGATTAAACATAACATTTTTTCAAATTCATCCCGTTCCATGTTCTGGGCACGGGGTAACCATCAAGTTCAGCCAAAACATACGAGCCATCTCCATTTGCTTCCTTGACCAAGTATGGTCCTTCCCAGTTGGGTCCAAGTTTTCCCAAGTTTTCCACCCTACTTGCTTCATTTTTTCCTCCAAACATAGTCCCCCGGCTTGAAAGACATGGGGTGGACTCTTTTGTTATAATACTTAGCCATTTTTTGCTTATTTTCAGCCAATTTGATGTGAGAGACTTCTCTCCTCTCTTCGATGAGATTCAAGTTTTCTCTCAAGGCTTCCTCATTTTGGGCTGGGTTGAAGTTTATGATGCGATGGCTTGGAATACTTAGCTCAGGTGGTATAACTGCTTCAGTTCCATACACCAGGCTAAAGGGTGTTTCCATTGTACTTCCCCTTGGAGTAGTCCGGTGGGCCCAAAGTACTCCAGAAAGTTCATCCACCCATCCGGACCTACATCTCCCAAGTCTTGCCTTGATTCCTCCCACTATTGCCTTATTCATTACTTCTACTTGGCCATTTGCTTGAGGATAAGCCACAGAGGTGAACACTTGTCGGATGTCCATGTCTTCACACCAAGTTTTGAAAGGGTTTTCAGCAAACTGCTTTCCATTATCACTTACCAAGACATGAACTCCGAAACGACAAACTATGTATTCCCAAACAAAGTTGATTACTCTTTGGCCAGTGATGGTTGCGAGTGGCTTGGCTTCAACCCACTTTGAGAAGTAATCTACTGCAACTATCACAAATTTTACATTGCCAACTCCGGCTGGGAATGGGCCCACAATATCGATTCCCACTTATAAAATGGCCAAGCAGTGTTAACTGGGATGAGATCTTGTTTTGGCATCCTTGAGATTGGAGCATGTATCTGGCATGATTCACATTTTTCTATCTCTTCTTTGGCATCTTTATTCATTGAAGGCCAGTAATAGCCAAGTCTCATTATCTTGGTGGCAACAGACCTTGGTCCGGCATGAATTCCACATGTGCCCCCATGAACCTCTTGAATGAGTTTTTGTGCTTGAGAGGGACCTACACATCGGAGATGTGGACCTAGGAAAGACTTCCTGAATAATCTATCTTCAATGAGGAGATACATTGGTGCCTTCATCCTCACCTTTTGAGCTTCATGGTTGTCTTCTAGAAGTATCTCATTTTTAATGAAGTTATAGATGGGACTCATCCAACAATTTTCCTCTTCCTCTTCAACTTGGGATACTTCACTTCCTTTTATAATTGACTTCTCTTGTAAAACTTCAACCAAGACTTCTTTGGTGAGGTGAGCAAAAGTTAAAGAAGCTAACTTGCTTAAGGCATCTGCTTTCTTATTCTGGCTTCTTGGAACTTGCTCAATATCAAAGGATTCAAATTCTGCAATAAGCTTCCTTGCTTCTTCTAAGTAAAGTTGCATTGAAGCTTGGTTTGCCTCAAATGTTCCATTGATCTGGTTTGCCACCAATTGGGAATCCACAAACACTTGAATCTTCTTTACTTCCATCTTTTTTGACATCCTTAGTCCCGCAAGGAGAGCTTCATACCCTGCTTCATTATTTGATGCCGGGAAGTTGAATCGTAGAGCATAAGTGTATTCCCTTTCTTCAGGATCAATTAAGATGAGACCTGCTCCCGATCCTTCTTGATTTGATGCCCCATCAGTGAAGAGGGTCCACTTTGGGCTTTTCTCTTGTTGAGATGCTTCCACTTCCCTTCCTGAAATATCTGAAGAGTCAGTTTCTGCCAAGAAGTCAGCCAAGATTTGACCTTTTATAGACGTTCTTGGGTGAAAGCTTATTTCATGCTCCCCAAGTTCAATAGCCCATTTGGCTAATCTACCAGATACTTCGGGCTTGGCCAATACTTGCCTTATTGGTTTGTCAGTCAGAACCCGGATCGGGTGACCTTGAAAGTATCGCCTTAGGCGTCTGGCCGCGTGGACCAAGGCAAGAGCCAATTTTTCCAAACATGGATAATTTATTTCGGGGCCTTTTAAAGCTCTGCTCACAAAGTATATTGGCATTTGGCCATTGCCTCTTTCTGCAAGTAATACTACAAAGACACATTCTTTAGAAGCAGCAAGGTAAAGAGTAAGTGTTTCACCTGCTATTGGAGCCGTGAGAGTTGGGAGATCGGCAAGGAATTTCTTCATGTCTTGGAATGCTCCCTCTGCCTCTCCTGACCATGGGAAGTCTTGTTTTCTTAAGCATCCCTTCAAGGTTCTGAAGAAAGGTAAAGATCTTTCCGCAGACTTGGAAAGAAATCTTGCTAAGGCAGCCAACTTCCCATTGAGACTTTGTACTTGTTTCTTGGTTCTAGGGGATGGCATGTCCATCACTGCTTGAATTTTCTTGGGATTTGCCTTAATTCCCTTCGGAGTGACTATATGCCCAAGGAACTTTCCTTCCTCCATCCCAAAGCTGCACTTCGATGGGTTTAACTTCATGTTAATGCTTCTTAGAGTGTCAAAAGTTTCTTGTATATCTGCTAACATCATTTCCTCCGCATGACTTTTTATGACTATATCATCCACATATGCTTCTACATTTCTCCCAACCTGATTCTTGAAAGCTTTGTCTATGTAAGTCCCAACTCAATAAATGGTACTACCTGAAGACACCTCAATGTCGATGGTGGAGTTACTTTGCAATATAAGCTCTGAACTGGAGACGACCAGTTACAGAGAGTATATACCAAGTTCTAGATAGATTACTTATTAAGTGACAATAAGTAAAGAACAATGCAATAAAGTAAAATACTCAAAGTAAATTGGTGAGACAATATGTAATTTTCAAGTGTAATTTATTTATTAACTTTAAATAAATTACAAGGTTGTTGCGGAACCAAGATAATACAAAGTATGTAAATATCCTAACAACCTATGAACTACAATTGATCTACACTTGGAATTTCTCTAAACAATCGAAACACTTAAAGTTGTGAAATGTTCCTTTTTGTGATTGAGAGAATATTGCACAAGTTCACCAAGAATATTGCAGGTTTGCAAAGTGTGAATTCTTTCGAAGTGTGTTCGAAGAAGTAAATATTCTTGTTGTGCAATGACTTGTATTTATAGGCAAAGTTAACATTGGGATGTTAACTTTGGCCGTACAAATGTGGTTGAGATCATTTAAGGAATAACATTTAATTCCTTAAAAAGCAGTGTAAAGTTGCAGTATAAAGCAACTTTACTCAACCAACTTTATGTACCTTTTATTACTTAAATAATAAGATAAATCTTATTATCCGGGTAAAAGCACATAAAGCATAAAAGTCAATTCCTCTTAATCAGTGTAAAGCTTTGTAAGAGCTTTCCACTGACGGTCTCCAGTTTGTAACTGACTAGAATGTCAACTGGGCTTCGCTGCCATTGTCATTCTCTATCTTCCACTTGTTGCCTTCGACTTCAACTGGAAGGATTCTTCAACTGGTCAGTTCTCAACTGGAGGAAGTCTTCAGTTGCGTTAACTGTACGATGCAACTGGACTTCAATATATTTCTGGACAAATCTTCTGGGTCTCCAATTTCACTGGGTCTCCAGGTGCAACTGGAGACTGGCCAGTTTACCAGTAAACTGGTCCTAACAAATTCCCCCTATTTATCTAGAAATATTGGCAAGTCTTTTTCAGTTCTTGTATCTGTACAAGTGTGAACTGGAGAGACTTGTTCGATTAAATCTATCTAAGTTTTCCAAGGCATTTTTATAGATCAATAAATGCCTTGGGTTTTTCTTTTAAGTCTGTTAGATCTAATCTATTATCTACCTTGTGGTTACAAACTGGTAACTTCATTTATACAAGGAAATGAAATTTATACAAGATACAGAATATAAATAAAATTACAAGTAGATACAATGAAAAGAGAACTTAATGAGATGGCCCTTCGCCAGTTCTTCTTCTCTTGGTCACTGAAGAGATAGGCTGAGAGTCTTCGGGATCAATATTCAACTTTAGCTCCAGATTTTCTTTATGTTGAATCTTGCCCCTTAAGAAGTTCACCCATGCTTTCTCAAACCTATTCTTTTGTGCCTTTGCATCCAAAACATTCACCATTTCAACCCATTCAGTGAACCCATACTGCGTTGCACCAGGATTGTCAGTTTTAACCAGTGGCCCTCTGGTATAACTAACTTCAACTTGAAAGTGCTTGGTGCCTGGCTTAATGGTTACATTAACATCATTGATAGTCCCACTATGTCTTCTGGTTGCCATGATCTGGGAGTAATAGCTTCTTGCTTCAGATTCATTTATTATTTTAATACTCCCAGCTCCAGCAGCCAGTACAGCAGACTTGATGTCATCATTTGATACTTCACCAGCTGGTTCAATGAAGGTTCTAAGGTCAGCATCTCTTGGCAGTGGTCCTCTTGGTTGAGGGATCCTCCTTGGTGGATTCAATACCCTTTTCACAACCTTCTTAACATGTTCAATTCTTTTTAGAATCCCACTGGCCCTATTCTCTTTAGCCTTCTCCACTGATATATTCAAGCTTCTGGCATCAAATTCAGCTTCATCATCAGGATAGTGTCTGTCCAGTTCAACATCAAGCATTTCTTTCAACTGGTCAACTATCCTAGGATCATTCTTAACTCTGGCATACTCCTCCTTAGTAATTCCCAAAAGATGAGCATCACTCATATCAAGCAGTTTGATTTTTGCAAGATGCTCTCTGGCTTGAACTTGGTTGGCTTGTTTCATTTTCTTTCTTTCTTTTATTTGATTACCAAGTCTAGCCAGTTGTTTGCTAACACTTTCAGAAACTGGAGGAAGTACATCAGCATTGCCAGTTTCCAACATAGGTACATCAGTGGCCGGCTGGGCAGATACATCACATGCTAAACCTTTGCCCTTATCAACAACATTCCCCCTATCACCTACATCACCAGTTTCAACAACTCTTTGCTCACCAGCTTCAGTACTGGCAGCCACAATCAATTCTATACCAGATTGACCTCCAAATGGAGTGCTTTCAGTTGCAATTGGTGCAAGAACTGCACTTCTTTTCCCCTTGGCAGCATCTAGACCTGCCCTAATCACTTCCCATTCAGAATGGTGAGCTGGCAACCGGTCAAGAGGCTGCCATGATTGCATGTTCTTGGATTCTTTGAAGATTGTGCACATCATCCTGAAAGATCTCCAAAGGTGGTTGGTTTCTTTAGACTGGGTCAGAACATTAGCTGCAACTTGTTCCTGACCAGTTTTCAACTCATTTAAAATCTTGGAATCTTCATCCAAACCAGAAACCACCTTATCCTTGACTTCTTCATCCTTCTTCTTCAAACTTTCTACTTTAGTTGTCAGTTTATCCAAAGATTGAGCATGAAGTGATACCTGGGTGTTCAAGTTATCAATGTTGCCCCTCAACTGGTTGATCTCATTTGTGAGTGGGGCCAGATCAACCTGAGGAGTGGCCAGCTTGGTGATCTCAGACATCGCCTTTTCAATCAATTGTTGTTCTCTAGCACCCAGCGTATCATCTATCTTCTGACTAACTGAAGTCATTAACTGCTGCCCAAGTTCAGTCACATTCAACCCAGGCTTGTCAACTAGTTCTTTTACCTGTTTTTCAATCTCCCTTAAGTCCACTTCTGATGTTCTAACAGTGTTGCCCAGCAAGTTGGAGATTGAGGTTGTGACCTTGGACTGAGTAAGGTCAAAGGCTTCTTTTAAAGTACCTGCCAGATTGTTGCAGCCAGTGACCAACTCATTCAGCTTCTTCAACACCAAGTCTTCATTAGATGAAAACTTGTTAATCCCAGATCAACCACTTTAATATTGGTCAAGTGATCCTTGTGGTATCTGGAGAAAGACTTGGTGTTTTTGTCAAGTGTCTTTTGAATCTCCTCCACCCTGGTGAGAAGGTTTTGGAGATCGGCTTGTACAGAGACAACTTGACTGTCTAGTGACGGAGGAGAAGGTGTCACTGGACCAGCATCAGTTTCTACTGGAGCAACTGGAGGAGGCAAACTTAGAGAAGTCTCCCCAGTTGTCAGTCCAGCAGTTGAAGAAATAGTAGGAGTGGTGGTAGAAGAAAGGACTGGAAATTCAATGTGTTGTTCATGCTGAGAATGCTCAGGTGTGAACAACGGCGATGGTGAAAGTGCCATACGTCTGTTTCCAGACATATAATTATAAGTTGGGAATGGAATATCTATAGGCTCATTTTGTTGGGATGGTGAAAGTGAAATTGATGCATCTGGAAGCGAGACTGGAGATGAAGGGTTTTGATCTTGTACAGCAGAATCAAAAATCTCCAAGTCTGAAGCAGTACCTTCAGAATCCGAAGACTCTATAAGGATTTCCTCGTCATTAACATTCATGTCCAGATCCATGAATATAACTGAGGGCTGACCAGAAGGGTCAGTCTCCAGATAACCTTCCCCAGTTTCCTGGTTGGGTGCATCTGTTGGAGGATCAGATACCGAGGTATCTTCACCAGGGATAGATGTTATTGGAGTTGCCTCAGTTATGGTTGCTCTATCCTCAACCATAACAATAGACGAACTGGAGGGTCCCTCATTATTTTGAGGCCCGCCCAGTTGTCTTTCTGACTCACCTAGAATTGGTGCATCAGTTTTGGCGAATGCCAGCTGCATTCGATCTGGAATCTCGACCTCTCCAACTTCAGATACTAGAGAGTCTAAATTCCTCAACAAATCTGGCACAGTGTAAGGTGAATCTGTGCTTAAGTATGCTTCACTGCCAGAATTTGTAGAAAGCAAAGAGAGAGAAACCTTGAGAAGGGGATACAAACTCCCCTGGTGCCCTTCAGTTTTTGTACTAGGCTTCTAAACAGGATATCAGCAAAGTCTACTCTCAATCCATTCCACAAGCAGTATGCCATCTCTGCTTGTGCGGAGTTAATCTGGTCAAGACCACCAGAACTCCCACCCATACTCTCCACCAGGTGGATGAAAAAATACCTCCATGAAGGTGTAAGACCCTTCATGGTCATCGCACCCTTTGTCTTCAAAACCCCTTTCTCCAAGCACTCCTTATGTCCCATTTCAAGGAGGACTTGGCGAAAATTAACGTTTGGGGGTAAGACAACTGGAGACTCACCCTCTCTCCAGTAGTTGAGGTGTAAGGCAACCCTCAATACATCAACGGACAAGGTACACTGGATTGTTCCACCTTTTAATGTAAAAGTGATGGAAGAACAATTGGAAGAAAGAGTGGCAGTGTACCAAAACTCACACAAGTAGTCGTGAAACATCTTGCGTGGGTTTAGAGAGAATGAGGGTCCTATTGGAGAATCCTTCAAAAAATTTTGAATTCTTCCAATAAGGTATTGGACCCTTGAGATCCTTGTAACTCGCCATCGGATTATTTGGATTGAGTTTGATGAGCGAAGTGTTACTAGGAGCACCAGATGCCGGTTTGACATCTGGTGAAGGAGCATATGGAACAGTTAAGAGATTTACATCTCTTGAACGGGATGATTTAGGAGCCATTTGAAAATGAAATTGAAATTTAGGAATTAGGGTTCTTGATTTATGAAGCAGAGAGAGAAATGAAGCAATTTTTAGATGATTGGGAAGTAAATGAAAGAATGTGAAGGAAAGTAAATGTGTTCGGAGTAAATAAGGGTATTTATAAGGAATTCAAGATCCCAATGTAATACCAAAAATTATATTTTATTAACAAAATCAATTTTGTAGATATTTTTACAAAATAAGTTTGAATTTTGAAATAAAAACATAATTAATTGTGTCAGCATTAAATGCTACGACGGCTTATCTTACCCACGCGCCCACTAACATTAATTTTCCCAATACAAATAGTGTTCATTTACCAAAATGACTTTAAACACGTCAGATGACGATACCAAATGGTTTAAAACACTCGAGTACCATCACGTGTCACAAATATTGACCAAGTATTTCTAACGTTATAAAAAATAAGACAAGACTGAATCTGGTCACTGGAGGATTAGTCCAGTGCCAGTTTCCAACTGGAGAGTTCTCCAGTTGCCATTTTCAAACAAAAACGAATTTTAGTCAGAAAATTATTTTTGAGTATTTCCCCCTAAAATGATGATCCAGAAATCTATTAGTGCCAGGATAGTATCACAAAGGCGTTCGATAGCCTGGCGAGCAAAGATTACCTGGACCTCCTCAACTGGAGAACTTCATCAGTGTCACTGACGCGTTCAATAACAAAGAAATCTCCAGTTTTAAGGATTTAACATTCCCAGTTCGCTGATGAGATATTTAAAGGTTTTCTCATCAAGAGGTTTTGTAAAAACATCAGCGAGCTGTTTGTCAGTGGGGATGAAATAAACTTCAATGTCTCCTTTCATAACATGATCACGAATAAAATGATACCTGATGTCAATATGCTTTGTCTTGGAGTGCTTCACTGGGTTGTGAGATATAGCAATTGCACTGGTGTTGTCACATAAGGTTGGGGTCCTTGTATACTTTTGACCATAATCTAGTAACTGGTTCTTGATCCAGAGAATCTGGGCACAGCAACTGGCCGCAGAAATGTACTCTGCCTCAGCAGTGGACATAGAGACTGAAGTCTGCTTCTTGCTGGTCCAGCTTACCAGTTTTCCTCCAAGGAAATGACAACCATCAGTTGTTGATTTTCTATCTATCTTACAACCTGCATGATCTGAATTTGAATAACCCATTAGATCTAATCCTGAGCCTTTGGGGTACCAAAGACCAAGATTAGGACACCCTTTCAGGTATCTAAAGATACGCTTAACAGCGTACAAGTGTGATTCTTTTGGGTTAGCCTGAAACCTGGCACATAGACATGTTGCAAACATTATATCTGGTCGACTGGCAGTTAAATACATCAGTGAACCAACCATACCACGATAGTCAGTTATGTTCACTGGTTTGCCAGTTGGGTCAGAGTCCAAATTTAATGGTGCTGCAATAGGTGTGTTTTTCGATGGGATTGAATCATATTTGTATTTTCTTAACAAATCTCTGACATGTTTTCCTTGGTTTATGAAAATTCCATTTTCAGTTTGCTTAATCTGAAGACCTAAGAAAAATGTTAATTCTCCCATTAAACTCATCTCATACTCAGATGACATGATTTTAGAAAACTTTTTACACATTGCATCATCAGTTGAACCAAATATAATGTCATCAACATAAATTTGTACCAATAAGATATTACCTCTTTCTTTCAAGATAAATAAGGTATTATCTATTGCACCTCTTTGAAAGCCATTTTTAAGAAGATGTTTAGTTAAAGTATCATACCAGGCTCTTGGGGCTTGTCTTAGACCATACAAAGCTTTGTTCAGTCTATAAACCCAATGAGGATGCTTCTCATCGATGAAGCCTGGAGTCTGCTTAACATACACAACTTCTTCCAATGTTTCATTAAGGAACGCACTTTTGACATCCATCTGGAAGACCTTGAACTGCAGATGGGCTGCATAAGCCAGAAATATTCTGATGGCTTCAAGTCTTGCAACTGGAGCAAAAGTTTCATCAAAGTCAACGCCTTCTGCTTGACATTAACCCTGGGCAACTAATCTGGCCTTGTTTCTTACAACATGGCCATCTTCATCCATCTTGTTTCGGTAGACCCATCTTGTACCAATAGGTTCTTTCTTTAACCCTAGTGGACAAGGAACAAGCTCCCAAACATTGTTCCTTTCAAACTGGACGAGCTCTTCTTGCATAGCTTCCACCCAGCTTGGGTCTGCCATAGCCTCGTCAATCTTCTTTGGTTCAATTAGTGATAAGAAGGTGACGTTTAAGCATTGCTCACTGGTGGCTCTTCTAGTCTGAACCCCACTATTTGGATCTCCCACAATCTGTTCAATTGGATGTGCTCGAGTCCATCTAGTGTATTGACTAGGCTGGTGTAAAAAAATATCAGTGCAAGTCACCTGGCGATCTTCTTCAGTTGCAGTAGCTTCTGGAGGAGGATCGGTCCAAACTACTTCTACATCCTCATCAGAGTCAATGAGGTCACGATTTGCATCATGAAATTCTTCATTCAAGAGCATTTCTTGAAGAACTGGAGAAGTTGGAGTTTGAACTGGTGCTGATATTGGAGTGGCACGTACATCAGATCCAATCACCAATTCTTATGGTAAGTTGAAATTGATGGAGGGATAGAATGATGTGTCACTGGTGTTGTTCTTCTTCTTAACTGGTTCCAATTTGTTGTAACTGGAAACATCTTTTGGTGAAACAACTGACTGATGAACTTGGTCAGTTTCGCCAAAATTTATTGGAATGACTGGAGAAATATCAAGGCTTGGTCTCTTGTTGATTGCTTCAGTTGATTCGTCGAATATGACATGAATTGTCTCATGAACCTTTTGGAGTCTATAATTATAAACTCTAAAGGCCTTTCGAATATCTGAATAACCTAAAAATACCCCTTCATCAGCTTTTGCATCAAACTTTCCAAGCTGACTGGAATCGTTTAAAATATAAACTGGACAACCAAATACATGAAAGTATCCAATATTAGGTTTATGATTCCTGAGTACTTCATAGGCAGTCTTCTTATGTCTCTTGATGTTGCATACTTCTGGCTGCTTCTATCAGTGTGCGATTCTTTCTTTCCACAACTCCATTCTGCTCTGGAGAGTGTGCCGATGAGAAGTTTTGAGAGATGCCAGTGTCATTGCAAAATGTTTCAAGTACCTTATTTTGAAATTCAGTACCATTATCACTTCGCAACTGACAAACTTCTCGAGTATACTTGAGTTCAATTCTTTTGATGAGAGAGATGATCTCAGCAGGTGCATCACTTTTGGATCTGAGGAATACTACCCAACAGTATCTGGTGAATTCATCAACCACAACTAGAGTGTACTTCTTTCCAGCTCTAGTTTGAACATTCACTGGACCAAAGAGATCCATATGTAGCATGTGAAGAGGTTCAGTGATGCTAAGTTTTGCCTAGTTTTGAAACTGGCCCTTTTCTGCTTGCCCATCTCACACCCTGGACATGGCTTTTCTTTATTAAAAGAAATCTGTGGTATCCCATCAACCAGTTGTTTGCGAGACAACTTGTTAATATTTTTGAAATTAAGATGGGATAATCTTTTATGCCACAGCCAGTTGGTGTCCTCATCAGCTTTGGTATAGAAGCACTGCTCTTTTGGAGCTGGTTCCATATCCATGATGTACACATTACCTTTTCTTGGTGCAACCATCACCACTTTCCAATCCTTGTTAAATATGGTTCCTTGAGCAATATCGAACAAAACTCTGAAGCCATCATCATAAAGTTGGCTGACACTGATCAGGTTGTATTTCAAACCATTCACAAATGCAACTCTTTTGAATTCGACTTGTCCATTATTGAGCACACCATATCTTTCAGTCTTTCCACTTTGATCATTACCAAACGTCACTGTCGGTCCATCTTGGACAGTAAACTCTTCAAGCAGGGGCTTACATCCGGTCATAGTCCGGCCAGCAGCGCTGTCCAGATACCAGATATTCTTCTTTCGATCGCCCTGCACACCCACAAAAATCATCAGTTATTTTTGTGAACCCATCTTTTCTTGATGGGTTCACTGTACTTCTCTACAGAAGTCACAGTTGATTGTTGTGGAGGTAAACTGAAGACTACATCTGGACCTTTTTCACCAGATCTAGGTGCAGGAGTAAAAACGATTGGTATTTGATACTTGCTCCCCTTATTTTTACCAGATTTAGTTCCAGATGGAACATTCTTTTGTTTAGGTTTTGAAAGGGGGGGTTTAATATTTTGTTTAAAAACTGGAGGTGATGAACCTCCTTCCAGATTTTTAATCCGGGCAGTACAACTCTGAACCTGTCGAGACAAAAGTTGGAGTTGACTTTCCAGTTTAAACAAAATATTGTTTTCATCAGGCAACTGAACCTTGGACCTTGGTTCAGCTGGAGTTTTAGTCTTTTGGGTCTTGGGCACCTTAGACTTTTGAGGTAAAGGCTTGTTACCAGTGGCCTTTTTAACTGGAGCACTAGCCTGTTTGGCTCCAGGTTTAACCTCAATGGGGGTGGTCTCAATGGGTTCAGCTTTAACAGCTTCAGGTTAATCATAAGAAGTTTCAACCCTGAGAGCTGGAGGCAATGCATGAAGATCTGGTATGAGAGCTGCCATCTCCAGATCTCCAGATTTCCATGCATTCTTTTGGGCATCAATAGTTCTAGAAAATGCATCAAAGTTCTTTCCAAATGCTTTTACCCATGACTTGATAATCTTTTGTTCTTTTTCAAGATCAGAAAATAATTTTTGATTATCAAGTTCCAAAGCCTCAATTTTTAAAACTGACTCCTTGAGAGCCAACTGGACACTTTGTAAACCATTCAGTTGTGGTTTAACATTGTTCAGTTCAATTAAGATAGTGTCAAGATATCTTTCACTATCCGCTCTAACAGTTTCCACAAAAGCTAAATCACCACTTAATGATTCAGCCAAGTCCAGTTTCAGTTCTGGGTCAACTTGGTTGTCATAATCACATACCTTTTTCAAAATGATGTCCACCCATCTTCCAGTGATGACATCTTCTTTTGCCACATGCTGCTGTTGATCTTCCAAGGCCATGAAACACATGTCCCTTTCCTCTTCTTCATCAGCTGTTGAGTCATCAGAGTACTCCCATTTTCCCTCAGTTTGTGCCATTAAGCACTGATCCTTTTCTTTTTCCATGGACAGGAGGGCAATCTGGGCCTTAAGCTTTTTATATTTAGCTTTGTAGCTATCATCAGGCCGATTGAAATTAGGGACAGGGGGCCAGTTTGGTTGTTCATCTGACTAGATCTGCATTCCTTCATAAAATGACCTTTCTTACCGCATTTATAGCAGGTAATATTGGTTTTATCCAGAGAGCTGGAGCTGGAAGCATTGTTGGTGCCATTAAATCTTTTAGATTTATGCTTAAACCTGTTAAAGGTTTTAGCAATCATGGCTACCAGATCATCATCGTCAGTTTCATCACAACCATCACTGATTTCAGTGGTCAGGCCAGAGTTCAAGAAACTATTTAACATCTCCTTCATTGAGTGTGCCTGGACACTCTCTGCAGACATTAAGGCAGCACAAGGTCGCTCAGGTACACTAGCAACCTTGGAACTCTGGGCATGGTTCATGGCATCCTGCTCAGCCACCAGTCTTGCAGCATTATTATCTTCAGTGAATCTGAAGGCTCCATAGAGCGATGCAAGAGTATGGCTGTGCAAGGTTTTACCTTGTCTTAAGACAAGAACCATGTTTCCCATTTGGAAGGAAGAATATCACAAAACTTCTCAAGAAGAATATCCTTATCCTTCTCTACACCCAAGCCTCTCAGCTGATTAATGAGGCTAGAAAATCTGGTGTATGTACCAGTTAGACTTTCATTGGGTAGAGCAAAGAAGGATTCATACTTCTTGTTCAAGGCAACTTTCCTGTGACAATAGTGTCATCACCTCCTTCAAACTGAATAACTAATTCATCCCACATTGACTTGGCACTGGGGAACAACACAAGTGTTGGAATTAGATCTTTAGGGACAGCTCCAAGGATCATGTTCTTGAGTCTGGTGTCCAGATCTACAAGTCTACGATCCTCATCAGACCAATGGTCTTCGAGCTTTTCTCTTGAACCTCTTCTTCCAGTTGGATCTAGAATAGGACTTACCCCAAGAGACATGGGTATATATGGTCCATCCTTAAGGATTTTCAACATATACCTCTCTATCCCACCAAAATGCAAAAGCATTCTGGCCTTCCATGTACCAAAGGTCTCACTATTTCCATTAAATTTTGGAACATGAGTGTTAGAATAATATACATGGACGTAGTTTGGGGCAGTAGGAGGAGGAGGGTTAGTATTAACATTTTGAAAAGGTGATGTATTAGTATTCAAAGGGTTTTCACCTTGACCAGAACCATCTCCACCTTCAGTAGTGTTCATCTAAGCAGAATCTAGGCAAGTTTATTAGCCTTCTGCTCTGATACCAC
>CM067167.1:156995987-157084066 GCA_034093135.1 Erigeron breviscapus | reverse complement strand
ATCATTCCAAGCTTATTATTAGCAGTATGACCAGTAAGTTCCACCAAAATATCAACTTTATCTTCTCGAACCAAACCTGCAACCTTCTTCTCATCGATTCCATATATATCTCTCCACATGCCACCTTTTTTCACAACTCTGTCTCTGAACTTTAGAGTTTTTGCATCTGCCTGCAGCATGTACAAAATTATACTTGCAGCTACAGTTACCTTTTTCGTATAAAAAATTCCACGAACTTATATGGCATGTAGACACGCTTACCTTAACAACCGCCGAGTAAACAACTACCTTATAGTTAAGGTAGTCGTGATAGATAAGAGGTGCTTCAATGAAATATGACACAGAATGTGTAAAATAATCAGGAGAAACATATCCAATAACAAGTGGTCTTTCTGGATCTTTTGAATTGTCCCATGAAGTATATTGAGGATACAACCTCATGAAACGCTGGCCCCATTCCCTGCAACAAGTCGTATAAGGGATATTATAAAAACGTTGACCTTTTTACTCATACATAGCTATACATTGCAAAGAATGACATTGACCACCTACTTTCTAGCAGTATTTGTTCAGTTTAATATATTTTGATATAACATATTCAATGTAACACGTATTTGACATGATAGTTATTAAGTGGAACTGTGAGCTTCGTATAGATTCTCATCTGTTCCCTCATTGATGTAATTCATCGCGAGTAAACGCTTCTGCAACAGATAGTCAATATACAGCAGTAAGAACAATATTGAATCTCTAATCATCTTTACTAACTGTGTTGACTCGGAGTCAGTTAATAAAGTTCTGCACTAAACTAAAAGATATATAATTAAAGCCTACAGAGGTTAGTAGCTATTTACTCTGTAGTAACTAGTAAGTAGAAATGATCGAAGAAACTGAATTTAAAGTGTTCGATGGTACAATTTGCCTCACTGACGGTGAAATAGAACCTTACGACATGTATCACCATGGTATTGCCTCATCTAGTACTATAGGACAATTAAACTCTTCCATTATCAAACACCATTGCCTAATAATGCTTTAGAATTTTGATTTGGTAAATTCCTACAATGAAAATGACTCATACAAAATACAGAACAAACAATACTTTTCATTTGGAGCATAAAAAACCATCTGTAGGTCTTTAGTATTTTTATCATTTAATTTTATTAAACTCTGGCGCTAGCTCATATGGTTGGTACTCTATTACATAAGCAATAATACTATGTAGTTCATATCTCTTTAGAGAAGTAATGTAACACTACTTCACATTATGTCTCTGAAAAGTTAAAAAGATTGGCCCAATTAAAGCATCATGTATACTACTTTTTATCACTATACAGGATTATCCAATAAAGCTAAATGAACTGCGGAACTAGTAACACATTCACATGCATTTAATGATACCTGGCCTGCATTACGAGAATCTGGGTCTATCTTAAGACACTGTTCATATGTATCCGTGGCTGTATCATAACACTCATATTTCTACTCCATAACACTAGTAAATCGGCATTGCAATTGATTAGTTATTAACATTACATGGCATCTCGCCCTTACCAAGTAAAATGATTATTGTAAGGTTGGATATAGCGAACCTATTAGCTAGCAAGCCATGTAATCTAAAACTTCCACATAAATACAAAAAATAACAAAGCAGGAGCTATGTGCACACGGCTTCAATGCTTCGAGGGAAAAAGGGCATTGTACATACAAATTCCCTTATACAAAGCAGGACCTACTAGCAAAAACTTAAATTAACTTTTCACTATGAACTAAATCAGAAAAACGAAGACCAAGATCCATTTCTTAAAACTCAGGTCAAACTAAGGGTTTCTGGTCAAAGTGATTGGGTGCCTACTAAAATATCACGGGTACAAGAATACAAAGTGATACAAAACAGAAGATCAATAAGAAGCTTGAAAATTTACAAAGTCGTCTTACTCGATAATCTGATAGAACGAACAACCAGCCTTATAGCGGCTCCATTTTACCACCATCTGGAATGTGCATAACTCCTATTGTTGGCAGCAAGATCATGAAGATTCTCCCTTTTCTTACGAGCAGTTCCCCTTTTCCTATACGCATCCATTATCTCAGCAAACAAACACTCCTCCAATCTCGAGCTATGATTAGTCCGTCTTTTAAAAGCCGCATCAAGAATCCAACGCACAGCCAGCGTCTGCTGACGATCCTTAGCCACAACTCCAGGAACATCATAAACATTACCAGCAATTCTCACTCTAGCCACTTCACAAATCGGTTTCACATTCTCTAACGCATCAGATATAATCTGAACCCCATCACGATCAGTCTTAGCTAAACGATGAAGCGTTTCATTAAAAATAGCACGGACTCGTCAGCTGTGCCATCAAAAATAGTCTTCTTACACCTAAGACGGTCTTCTTACACCTAAGACGGTCTTGATTTCAACACAGCTGCAACGAGAAAGTTCCTGCAAAAATACCACCGGTTACAACAATTTGAAAATAAGCAAATCGTTTTCAATGCAAACTTCTCAAATTTAGAACTAAAAAGATATGGAAAAAGATGTGATGCAATAACTGATTACTGATGCATTTGCTACATCGGGTTATCTTTGTAATATCTGATAGATGAAGATTGAAGTCCTACCTCAAACAACTACTAGTACTACTTCTATGTGGATTAGGCTCAAAATTTCTTAAAGCATGTTATTTTCACTTTGGACAGGTGATATTGACTTATAAGAGAGCTCAGATAGACAAAAACACCACAGTATCAACTTTGTAGAAAGATGACTCAAACTAGGATGTGAGGTTCAAAATTTGGACAACGAAACGGGTCAATAGTTCATATGAACAAACAGTAAGGCATATATATGATACACGTTTGTTTACAACCTGTTACAAGCTAAGCATCATTAACACTCTTATTGAACACCTAATACATCAAAATCCTTTAAAAAACTAACAAAAATGTAACATAGTTAGCAGCATACCAGAAAAAATTACAACAATCATAATTAAGCCATAATTTACAATGAAAGAGCAGCTTGTGGTTTTGTGTTGTTCCAAATGGGTCAAAAAGGTCACATTAACATATTATGCTTATACTTAATGGGACTATGGGAGGTGATCTGTTCACACGGCATTTTACTTCTTACCCAGAAATAGTTATGCACTCCCTCTACAGTTATGCCCTCCCTCACAAATCTCCTCTCTGATCGCATGTCTCTCCATTATGCCCATTGTGCTATCAGCACCAACCAAATTACCACCAACAACAAAAAAAACTTAGAAGAAGAGAAAAGACCCAAATCAGACCTCATGGGTACATGGGACTTAAATGTGGAGTCAAACAAAACAAGACAACCAGACTGCTAAACATGAACAAAAATTACAAAACATAACACTCAGATTGCTCCATCCATGTGCTCCCACTTGACAACAGACGTAGTCAAATCCTCTCACCAAAAATCACCAAATAAACAAACCACTTATATGAAACAATTAATAGTAATTACGATCTCCAAACTACTTTCTAAACTCATTTCAAGTCTCTTGAGCCATGGTTTAATGGCAATCAGATGTCTAACATCACACCTCCCGCTGGTGCCGTCGACAATGTTGGAGAACCCCCATTAAGTTAACAATTGATAAAAACATTTATTATTGGAGTATCCTAGAGACGGTGATGGATTGTTGTTGAAGTGGAATTTTCTTGGTAAAAGCAGGGTGCAAAAGTAAAACAGTGTTTTTCTCAAGTATGAAGACAATGTTCCAGGTACAAATAAACGCCCTTACTTAAAGGGTAGTTCCTTTAATGCTTCCCTAATTAGCAGAGACAAAGTGATCATAGTAAAAAAATCATACAAACCAATATTTGATTATTTTCCTAAATTACATAACAAAAAAGCTTACCTCTAAGCGTCGAAGTTCGGGAAGGCAAAAAGTACTCAATCGATCAAGGGTCGCAGGCTGATCACATGCATATGTAAGAACAACTGCATCAGCCTTCTGCAGTTCATCAGCAAGTTTGCCTCTAGACTCCAAACTGATATAAAAAGAACAAATTAAAAACAATAAAAATTATATTAAAAAGCATAACTTATTTTTTTAATCATCTTTATTCATTTTATTTTATTTTTACTTTTAAAAATTACACAAATTATTTTTTAAACTATTTATTCATTTTATTTTTTTTTACTTTTAAAAATTACACAAATTATTTTTTAAATCATCTTTATTCATTTTATTTTTTTTTACTTTTAAAAATTACACAAATTATTTTTTAAATCATCTTTATTCATTTTATTTTATTTTTACTTTTAAAAATTACACAAATTATTTTTTAAACTATTTATTCATTTTATTTTATTTTTACTTTTAAAAATTACACAAATTATTTTTTAAACTATTTATTCATTTTATTTTATTTTTACTTTTAAAAATTACACAAATTATTTTTTAAACTATTTATTCATTTTATTTTATTTTTACTTTTAAAAATTACACAAATTATTTTTTAAACTATTTATTCATTTTATTTTATTTTTACTTTTAAAAATTACACAAATTATTTTTTAAACTATTTATTCATTTTATTTTATTTTTACTTTTAAAAATTACACAAATTATTTTTTAAACTATTTATTCATTTTATTTTATTTTTACTTTTAAAAATTACACAAATTATTTTTTAAACTATTTATTCATTTTATTTTATTTTTACTTTTAAAAATTACACAAATTATTTTTTAAACTATTTATTCATTTTATTTTATTTTTACTTTTAAAAATTACACAAATTATTTTTTAAACTATTTATTCATTTTATTTTATTTTTACTTTTAAAAATTACACAAATTATTTTTTAAACTATTTATTCATTTTATTTTATTTTTACTTTTAAAAATTACACAAATTATTTTTTAAACTATTTATTCATTTTATTTTATTTTTACTTTTAAAAATTACACAAATAATTGTATAAAAAAAAATCGATTTATCAGAAAAAATCGATTTATATAGATTTAGGGTTGAATTGCTGTTCAAAAAAAAAATCGATTTATATAGATTTAGGGTTGAATTGCTGTTCAAAAAAAAATCGATTTATATAGATAAAAGGAACGAATTGAATCTTCTGATGTTTTGTTATGTATTTAGGGTGGTTGAATTGTATCAGAAACGACGATTTATATAGATAAAAGGAACGAATTTAAATATATAGCCTAGAGGTATGGTCTGTCTCCCATAGCCCGGCTTATGCCGGGATTGGGTACCCTATTGGGTACCCTTGTTGTTGTTGTTGTTGTAGATAAAAACAGATCGTTTTGATATATAGAAACGATTTCGTTTCTATATTGCTGAATTTCATTTCCATAATCTCGAATTAAAATATATATATATATATATAGAAACGAATCTCGAATTTATATATAATACGTACCTGATTGTTATCATGAACACCAATATTTTGAGTAATAAATCTACTACGCGGGTTATCATGAAAGCGAATCAATCAAAATGAGCAAATCTGGATGCTAAATTGGAAAGACAATTTCGTGATAATAATAGTAGATTGAGTGAGCTGTAATGTTTATCTGGGTGGGTGATTGGTGGTCAAATAGGGAGTTAATTTTGTGTAATGAGATCTGGCCAAAACCATAGCATTTGACTTACTCTTTTTATTTTTATTTGTATTGTAAATAACTAAATATGGATATATTGTGAGTGAATAATCTCCATTTTTGTTAACTTTATATTGGTTATGTGGCTTTTGACTTTTGTTTGTGAGGTTCTAGTTTTCTGAGGATGTAGCTTGATGAATTTTATTATTACTCGTATTATTTTATTTTTAGTAGAGTCGTGACAATATAAGTTTAGGATCATTAACAAATCTTTGAAATTGAGGTCGTCCAAGAGTTGTTTTGGTCCACACTGGACCCGTACAAAAAAATTTCTTTCTTTTCCTTTTGTTACTCGTACACATAGATTGATAAGTGAAACTTTAGAGTTTAGAGTACTAAATAAAACAAATGGTTTTGTCGTGGAAACTCTTGTTCTTTTTGAATTAATGTAAATTAGCTTATAAGTAGGCAATTAATGTATTAATCAATTATATTAGCCAACAATCATATCCTATGTATTTTTTTTTAAGTTAACTTTTATTCGCACGACCAATCACGACCAAAGAGAAGAACCCTGATTTGGATTAACAATAAAAACCCTGGTTTTTACTTTTATAGGGGATTGATGTGGATTGTGTTAAGAGGGGTGTATAAAAGAGCATTTGCCGATTTAGAAAGCAGGTAACTTATTTTTTAAATCATCTTTATTCATTTTATTTTATTTTTACTTTTAAAAATTACACAAATTATTTTTTAAACTATGTGTACTAATTATCACAAAACTCAAAACTACACTTGGTTTTTACTTTTATAGGGGATTGATGTGGATTGTGTTAAGAGGGGTGTATAAAAGAGCATTTGCCGATTTAGAAAGCAGGTAACTTATTTTTTAAATCATCTTTATTCATTTTATTTTATTTTTACTTTTAAAAATTACACAAATTATTTTTTAAACTATATTTATTCATTTTATTTTATTTTTACTTTTAAAAATTACACAAATTATTTTTTAAACTATTTATTCATTTTATTTTATTTTTACTTTTAAAAATTACACAAATTATTTTTTAACAATCATATCCTATGTATTTTTTTTTAAGTTAACTTTTATTCGCACGACCAATCACGACCAAAGAGAAGAACCCTGATTTGGATTAACAATAAAAACCCTGGTTTTTACTTTTATAGGGGATTGATGTGGATTGTGTTAAGAGGGGTGTATAAAAGAGCATTTGCCGATTTAGAAAGCAGGTAACTTATTTTTTAAATCATCTTTATTCATTTTATTTTATTTTTACTTTTAAAAATTACACAAATTATTTTTTAAACTATGTGTACTAATTATCACAAAACTCAAAACTACACTTATATTCCTAAAAATCCAAAAAACTAACAAAAGTAAAAGTCTAAAAATATAGATTGAGTGAGCTGTAATGTTTATCTGGGTGGGTGATTGGTGGTCAAATAGGGAGTTAATTTTGTGTAATGAGATCTGGCCAAAACCATAGCATTTGACTTACTCTTTTTATTTTTATTTGTATTGTAAATAACTAAATATGGATATATTGTGAGTGAATAATCTCCATTTTTGTTAACTTTATATTGGTTATGTGGCTTTTGACTTTTGTTTGTGAGGTTCTAGTTTTCTGAGGATGTAGCTTGATGAATTTTATTATTACTCGTATTATTTTATTTTTAGTAGAGTCGTGACAATATAAGTTTAGGATCATTAACAAATCTTTGAAATTGAGGTCGTCCAAGAGTTGTTTTGGTCCACACTGGACCCGTACAAAAAAATTTCTTTCTTTTCCTTTTGTTACTCGTACACATAGATTGATAAGTGAAACTTTAGAGTTTAGAGTACTAAATAAAACAAATGGTTTTGTCGTGGAAACTCTTGTTCTTTTTGAATTAATGTAAATTAGCTTATAAGTAGGCAATTAATGTATTAATCAATTATATTAGCCAACAATCATATCCTATGTATTTTTTTTTAAGTTAACTTTTATTCGCACGACCAATCACGACCAAAGAGAAGAACCCTGATTTGGATTAACAATAAAAACCCTGGTTTTTACTTTTATAGGGGATTGATGTGGATTGTGTTAAGAGGGGTGTATAAAAGAGCATTTGCCGATTTAGAAAGCAGGTAACTTATTTTTTAAATCATCTTTATTCATTTTATTTTATTTTTACTTTTAAAAATTACACAAATTATTTTTTAAACTATTTATTCATTTTATTTTATTTTTACTTTTAAAAATTACACAAATTATTTTTTAAACTATTTATTCATTTTATTTTATTTTTACTTTTAAAAATTACACAAATTATTTTTTAAACTATTTATTCATTTTATTTTATTTTTACTTTTAAAAATTACACAAATTATTTTTTAAACTATTTATTCATTTTATTTTATTTTTACTTTTAAAAATTACACAAATTATTTTTTAAACTATTTATTCATTTTATTTTATTTTTACTTTTAAAAATTACACAAATTATTTTTTAAACTATTTATTCATTTTATTTTATTTTTACTTTTAAAAATTACACAAATTATTTTTTAAATCATCTTTATTCATTTTATTTTATTTTTACTTTTAAAAATTACACAAATTATTTTTTAAACTATGTGTACTAATTATCACAAAACTCAAAACTACACTTATATTCCTAAAAATCCAAAAAACTAACAAAAGTAAAAGTCTAAAAATATAAGAGTACATTAAACAAAATATTTGTTTTTAAAATTACATGTACATAATATTATAAATATTCGAACACGTCTATATACTATACTATATTCTAACATAAAAGAAATAAATAAAAGACATCTCTTTGTTTTTTCAAACTCAAATTTGTAAAAGAAAAAATTTAAATAATAAAGAGTGACGATCATTGACAAAGGTATGTCATGCTGACATAAAAAAGGACAAGGATGGGAAATTATCACAAAACTCAAAACTACACTTATATTCCTAAAAATCCAAAAAACTAACAAAAGTAAAAGTCTAAAAATATAAGAGTACATTAAACAAAATATTTGTTTTTAAAATTACATGTACATAATATTATAAATATTCGAACACGTCTATATACTATACTATATTCTAACATAAAAGAAATAAATAAAAGACATCTCTTTGTTTTTTCAAACTCAAATTTGTAAAAGAAAAAATTTAAATAATAAAGAGTGACGATCATTGACAAAGGTATGTCATGCTGACATAAAAAAGGACAAGGATGGGAAGGTGTTCGAAGCTGATGTGTCACATTGCCGATGTCGACCCCAAAACACTCAATATCTGCTTCAAGGTTTTTAATCTAATAAACTTTGCTCAAATTCCCAAATTAATATTTTTATAAACTATTCATAATAGAAATTAATTGTGATACATCCATTAAAAGTAACTATAATATAATGTCAATATTGTTTGTAATAAAAATAAACCAAACAAACACTGGGAAATTTTGATAAATCTTAAAAGGACATCTAAAATCAATGCAAGTACTTGTATGAATCAAATGCAAGATGATAACTTAAAAGAAAATGATAAATATTCTCAAAGAAATTATTGGACGTCATTTTTATATACGTACTTCTCTTGCTCCTTGCATTTGGTACCGAGTTTGTAGTGAGGTACTTCAAAATTAACTTATCAATATCTTAAAGCATGACATGTATTAATGATACTTCAAAATAATTATATCTTTCAAACAAAGTAATATACATCTTTAAAAAGATAAATAAATAAATATAGAACAAAATTTTAAGAACTTTGTTTTTCATGTTGACCTAGATATTTTCACATTAACTATACGTCTATACACCAATACTATAGAATAACATAAAAGATATGGTACATCATACATTATATTTATAATAAAAAAGGTTTGGTGCAAATATCAAGAGACAACGATACTCGAATGTTAAGAATAAATGTTTTACTTGTATAATTTGAGGACATATTGGGCTAACCATCTATGTGCTAAGCATTCACCAAACTTTCAATTAAGTTATTCAATTATTTTTTCCCCACAAAGCTACACGTTCAAACTAGTTCTCGACTTCAGTTTTAAACAAGGATCAAATCAAGTAAAAACCAAAAAGACCCTGACAAGTAAGAACCTTCATTGATAAAAGTACCTGCAGCACGACCTGGGTTTCAGGGAACATAACTTGTTACCCTAAAACGATCGTCATTTATAAGCCACTAACCCCTACATTGCAAGTCATAATATGCACGTGAAACTTGACCCATTGGCAAACCTACACAATGGTGTTTATATTGAAACCAAGACGACCAATTTTACAAGCTTTATATTCAATATGATTCTGAGCAGAAATGCCAGAAAGACAACACAGCTCATCAATCTGACTCGTTTCCCTGTTCTAATTTTCTACATGTAAGTTATATGGCAACAAACAGGCCACCATTCTTCCATCAACATTTTTGATGCTACACAACATTCTCGAGGCCTTTCAGTAGTAACCCCTAAATATGATACAAAAGGCTTTTTTTTCCCGCAAGGGGACACAAAACAAGTCTAGACTACTATAGAGAAATCGTGTATGCCTCAATGTGTATAATGACTCTGTAATCCTACCTCATGTTCACTGACCAGCGCTTGAAGACTGGTTTGTCTGACTTGCATTTTCTTCACAAGTTAACAAACGTGGAGGACCTAAACTGAATCCATTTTCCTTGACTGACCCAAATGGATCATCTTTTGAGAGTAAGGAGGTAAATTCTGGTGTCTGATCTGGGATCATCTCCATTCGCTTTAAAGATGGAATGTGGCCTTTACAGTACCCACGCCACATATCTCGATAAGCAGATTCCAACCCGGTAATAAACTTGGACCCGTTGCACAGGGAGGATTTGGACATGAGGTTCCTTAGATCCATTCTGAGGTTTGAGAGTGACGTAATATCAGAAGCCAATTGTATTGCTAACCGGATATACTCATCTTCGGTCTTGGCAACCAGGCGTTCTAATCCTGCAATTTAGAACAACGGAATTTACTAAAGCTAAGAAATAAATATGAAATTCCAAAAAACTACATAGTTTATAAATGCAAATGTGTAACAGAGACCTATATAGAGATTGATATAATGACTTGATCAGTACCTAAAAAACCCAACCAGTCCCAGTTCTAAGTTTTTAAAACTTTATTTTAATTATTCATTATTATAAACAACATATTCATATGATAAACTACAGAAACAGTAGTTTGATTAAAACAGGATATTAAATTTTTTGAAAATTAGAACTTTTAAATATTTTAAAAGGTCAAACTTAATTTTATAGAAGTATTTTAAATATTTTAGAACGTTTGACCCCAGGATGAGTCAAACCTCAGACCGGATTTGGGCCCAGCCCGAGTTTAAGAGACTAGTCCCACATAACAAGGGTATCAGAATATCTCATAGAAAGAGAGATAATAACTGAGCTACAAAATATCCACATGTACTACCCGTCCAGTTAAACCAAGTACGAACCGAGTTAAGTAAAAAGAACACGAAATCACAACTCACCAACTGCAGTTAGAAGACTGACGCCAACATTATGTGCATGTACTGCACCGCCCATTGTGACACATGGAACTCCCATATAAAGGGATTCACATGTGGTTGTAGTTCCTGCGTATGGAAAAGTATCCAAGCTATATAACAAGAAAAAACGAGAAGATATTAATAAAAATGGTAGACTAGATAGACAATATTAGAGAGAAGTGACAAGCATAATATATCTTCTAAAATCATCGAACAGAATACATATATAAGATTGCATAGCGTATAGGAAAGTAATAGGCTTACCTGATGTCCATAAGAGAATATGCTTGCATATGGTCATGGTTGAGTAGAATCAATGGCAAAAGGTCAACTCGTAATGATTCCAAACCCAACTGCTCCAATGTCGAGAGAAATTTCTGTCTTACACTATCACAGCAGAAAGGCTTGCACTTCACAATAAGCCGAGAATTTGGAACTGCACATAAAATTTTGGCCCAAACTTGAAGCACTTTCGGGGTTATCTGAAAGAATATAAAGATTTTCAGAAGTCAATAAATTCCCGCTTTCAGTCAATGAAAATAAAAAGAAAAAAAACACTAGAGATGGCAATTTCAACCATGTAATTATGAATGAGTCAATTTGGTTTGTCTTTATCTTATCTAAAATGGGTGGTCAGTTAAAAAAAAAAAGAAAAAAGTATGAGCTTATGCTGGAAGGGATTACAAGTAGCCCAAAGTAACATATACAACTTCCCTAAATGTTCCATCTTTTTTTTTAAATAATTGTTTTAACGAGTCTTGACTTACATAATTATAGCTAAAAATGCTGTGGTTGTAACCATACCAACATGCGACTTATTTCAAGCCAAACACACTATGATATGTTACCCAAAATGCTCATCATGTTACATTTAAAATATACACAAATGTTCTCATTACCTTCGCTAAATTGTTGAAACTGCCAAAAGTAATAAAACCATTAGAAAGAGCAGGCGCTGGCGATGGAAGGCCAGCCTCAGGAGATGGTGTATAGCAAAGAAAGCACTCGGGTAGCCGAACTAAGTCCTCAACATGCCTGCCATTAATATAAACTTCCATAGAGTTTAATACCCTTAACAACGTAAACTTGTAATATCACGTCATGAGAATGCAAAATAAAATAACAAAAAATTGTACTTCTGCTTTGTATCAAGAGGGTCAGCCAGCGCATCAGTAATCCGATAGTCAATAGTAGGCAAACCGGTTGTATTTGGGTACCCAATCCAGGTGACCTATCATTGTATGAAGCCAAACAAAAAGAAAAATTCAAGTAAAATGTTGAATACCCAAAGAATTAAGATTGACAGCCATAATTTAACTAATTTTTACTAATCATACCTGAAGAGGTGCAGGGCGACAGGCCATCATTCCAAGCTTATTATTAGCAGTATGACCAGTAAGTTCCACCAAAATATCAACTTTATCTTCTCGAACCAAACCTGCAACCTTCTTCTCATCAATTCCATATATATCTCTCCACATGCCACCTTTTTTCACAACTCTGTCTCTGAACTTTAGAGTTTTTGCATCTGCCTGCAGCATGTACAAAAGTATACTTGCAGCTACAGTTATCTTTTTCGTATAAAAAAATCCCACGAACTTATATGGCATGTAGACACGCTTACCTTAACAACCGCCGAGTAAACAACTACCTTATAGTTAAGGTAGTCGTGATAGATAAGAGGTGCTTCAATGAAATATGACACAGAATGTGTAAAATAATCAGGAGAAACATATCCAATAACAAGTGGTCTTTCTGGATCTTTTGAATTGTCCCATGAAGTATATTGAGGATACAACCTCATGAAACGCTGGCCCCATTCCCTGCAACAAGTCGTATAAGGGATATTATAAAAACGTTGACCTTTTTACTCATACATAGCTATACATTGCAAAGAATGACATTGACCACCTACTTTCTAGCAGTATTTGTTCAGTTTAATATATTTTGATATAACATATTCAATGTAACACGTATTTGACATGATAGTTATTAAGTGGAACTGTGAGCTTCGTATAGATTCTCATCTGTTCCCTCATTGATGTAATTCATCGCGAGTAAACGGTTCTGCAACAAATAGTCAATATACAGCAGTAAGAAAAATATTAAATCTCTAATCATCTTCACTAATTGTGTTGACTCAGAGTCAGTTAATAAAGTTCTGCACTAAACTAAAAGATATATAATTAAAGCCTGCAGAGGTTACTAGCTATTTACTCTGTAGTAAATAGTAAGTAGAAATGATCGAAGAAACCGAATTAAAGTGTTCGATGGTACAATTTGCCTCACTGACGGTGAAATAGAACCTTACGACATGTATCACCATGGTATTGCCTCAATCTAGTACTATAGTACAATTAAACTCTTCCATTATCAAACACCATGGTATTGCCTAATAATGCTTTAGAGTTTTGATGTAATAAATTCCTACAATGAAAATGACTCGCACAAAATACATAACAAACAATACTTTTCATTCAGAGCATAAAAAACCATCTATAGGTCTTTAGTATTTTTATCATTTAATTTTATTAAACTCTGCCGCTAGCTCATATGGTTGGTACTCTATTACATAAGCAATAATACTATGTAGTTCATATCCCTTTAGAGAAGTAATGTAACACTACTTCACATTATGTCTCTAAAAAGTTAAACAGATTAGCCCAAATAAAGAATCATGTATACTACTTTTTATCACTATACAGGATTATCCAATAAAGCTAAATGAACTGCGGAACTAGTAACACATTCACATGCATTTAATGATACCTGGCCTGCATTACGAGAATCTGGGTCTATCTTAAGACACTGTTCATATGCTTCAATGGCTAAAGATATACTTCCAGCATCTCTGTAAAGAACCCCTACAAGTAACAGTTGGTAACATGATATGTATCAAACCCCTTGACAAAAGAAAAAATTGATACCAAAAAGAAGTCTATTGTTTAGGGAAGATGGAAGGAGGGAGGAAGAAACCTAAATTATTGTAAGCTTCTGCATACGTGGGATTTGCCAAAATCGCTTTCTCTATCATGCCAGCAGCAGCATCCATTTTACCCTACATATCGACTGTTATATGAAGCCAGGTAATACATGAAGCATATTATACTGTTCAAAGATAGTATTAATTTGTACCTGCACTGTGTAAACTACTCCAAGGTTGTTCAACGACTGGGAGAAATTGGGTTTAATTGACAAAGCCGACTATAACAGAATAAGAAGGAATAAAAATCTATTAGAATTAGATCAATAGGTAAAAGGTAGCAGTTTTGACCCATTTATTTATATCTTTAGCATGTTAGATGGGTCAAATAATAAAACAACATAGAAAGATTAAAAAAAAGAGTCAAACTAAGTGTGTTTTTTAGATCGATATAACGTCCAAAATTTTCTATTGAAAACGTTAGATTATCATTATGATCAAATAGTTTCTGTAATCATATTAATCACACTGTCAAAACATATTAGACGTGACAAATGTATATGGCAGTTACATGCATTTGTGAGAGGAATTACCTGATAACATTCCACAGCTTTATCAAGATTGTCTCGGTCTTTATATATAACTCCAAGATTATTGCATGCTTCGGCACAATGGGGATTGAAGTGAAATGCAAGTTCATAGAATACAATTGCCTGCACATAAATGGGAGCTTACTACATTTTCTTTACTTCAACACTACAGAAGTAGAAAATAACACAAAAGCCAAACAGATGACTGAATGTAGTTTCTTTTATACACAATAACAAAATGATCATTAAAACGAAATAATATTAAAATAATTACCATATCAAACCTCAGCATTTCCCCATAAGCAACCCCTAGATTGTACATGGCATCCGCATAATGCCAGTTATAGTACAGAGCTCGTTTGTAATATGCCACACCTTGGTTTATATCTCCCTCCAATTTGACCTGCATTAATACCATGAGCAATAAGGGAAACCAAGTAATATATGAATAGAAGCATGAGACGTAAGCAAGAATAAATAGATACAATATCTTATGGCCTATCCATCTTCTAATGCCATCATACAAAAGCATCTGTTTAAAAGGATAAATAGCTTTAACAAATGATGCATATTTTTAGCAAGATGCAACTCGTGAATTATCCTTACTAAAAAATGTCACAATTTGGACCATCTCACAGAATAACAGTAAAGAAAGACAAAATTTATACACTGCTTAAGATCAGGTGAGGATTTGTAAAATTTCTACAAATTTCACCAAAAAGACAGCTTCTTGCCTTAGATAATTACCTTTGTCCCCAAATCTGTCAAAGCAATTGCCATGTTATTCTTGGCAATATCAAAGTTTGGTGAAACAGCCAAACACCTGAAAAAATACAAAAATAAAAAAAAATCAGATAATGACAATCAACAATACAGAATAATGGTTGCCCCACTGCAAAATTACAGAAAAGCATTCATAACCTCTCATAACAAGCAATAGCTGACTCCAGATCACCTCGGTTTTTATAGATCACACCCATGTTACAATATGCTTCTGCATACATCGGCCTTTCAAAAGCAGCCTTCTCATAGCAACCAAGTGCTGTATCATATTGCATCATCTCAGAATACACGACTCCGAGATTGTAATATGCAGGCTGCCCAAAAAAAGAACATCAGCTATGAGGGTGCATTAAATGGCATTAAACGTTCTCAAGTGTACAAGAAACGTGAGATTACAGCATAGTGAGGGTCAATCTTTATAGCATCATAATACTTCTGAATTCCCTCTTGCGTGTTTCCAGCAAGCTTTAAACTGGTTCCTAAATCTGTTAGTACAATCGAAAGGCATTCTGCTGCTGGCTTATATGATGGATCAGCCTCTAGAGCCTTACGGTACGACTGGATTTACAAATAAAATACAACAATCTTAACACTATATAAAATCATTACATTTATGTAATGGTTCTCATAATATAAGAAAGATTTTACGAAAAATACGGACATACCTCAGCAGCCTCCGTTAATCGGCCTTCATCTTTATACAATATACCACAATGTGTAAGTGCACATGCATTTTGTGGATCTAATTTCACAGCTTCAGAAAAGCTCTCAAAAGACTGTTTTCCCATATTTTGCATCTGCAAGCAAATTCCTTTGCCGATATGAGCCGCAACATTCGCATTATCTTTCTCGAGTACACTTTCATATATACACAAAGCTTCAACAAATTTGTTTCTTGAGCGAAGAATATTGGCATAACCAAGTGCATCCTTCCCCTCATAACTAACTATTTGACTAGTAAAAGCTGTAGAATTGTTGACACCTAAAGATGGCTCAACTGCTTTCAGAAAACCATTATATTCATTTTGACCCTTCTCCTTCTCCCCATCAACATACTTCCCTGTCAATGCCATCTTGGTATAGCTACAACCTCAGATTCCTGAATATATTAACATTATAAATAAACATTACTGGTTTGAAAACTGACCGCCCCACATATTTTCGTGCTTATTCCTGCCACGAGGAAAATAAAATCTCAAAGAAGTATGATAACTTTTTATACTATTTCTTAAAACATATACACTAGCATTCAACCGTATAACTCATGTTCTCACAACAAAGTCGCATTGCTATACGTATTAACGTTATTTATTATTTTTTTTGCATAAAACGGAGACTGGTCCTTGTGTTCAGGCTACACAAGGAAAGTCGAGCCTTTGCCTTGTTGTACGTGGCCTAACCATTATTACGTTGGTCATTTGCTAGACTTTTTCCCCTGGCAATTCCAAGGTGTTTACCTATTGAGGTTCAAACCCATGTCTTTTTTGAGACTTTCAAGGTCACCTTGCATAAGAACTCACACACCACATTAATCTAATAATCCTTAGCTAGTGAATCACAAGTCTCTTTCACTTTCGCCAGCCAGACTATATCTATACGTCTATACAATTATATAAATCATTTACTCCCCCCAATCAAGATTCAATACTACCAATTATAATGTGTACATGACTCATTACCTATCGTTCACATCCAATAAGAATGTCACCCTCCACTTACCCTTCTCTCACACCATTACCCCAAAAAAGCCAATAAACCGTCAGAAACTATTCGCCCACATTGCCCGTTTACCACGTGAAAATGCCATTAGATCACTTGAGTAGCAAAGTTGCAAAATTTAAGGTAAAAAAAAAAGCCACTTAAAACTAACATAAAATAAAATCAAAACCAAGATCCATCTCAAAACCCTAACACAAGTACAAGTTTTAAAAAATTAAATAAATTCTTCAAACTATCTATCAAACATATAAACCTAGACTGACACTTTACAAAAACATGAGTTCATAATTTCTCATCAAAAATAGAAGAAAAAAAAAACCTAAAAAAGAAAAACAAAAAACATAAATCATGCTCTCTAAGGTAAACCACAACTGGACAATAAAATGCATAACTTAATTCCCTCACACAAACAGATACATGAATATTGTAAGAGGGCTTAAGAAGTGTTTACTTTTAAATCACCGCCGCCGCTATCACCGACACGGTGGTAGGATGACTGCAGGAGCGCCACCGTGCGGCGCCAATCGAACAGGAGTATCGGTGTGTTTGTGTTTGTTAAGTCAGCCAGTCAATTGTTGTTGTTGTTGTTAAAAAATATAAAGGAAGAAAGAAACCCTGTGTGGTGTGTCTGTTTGTTTGTTGTTGTGTTTATGATTTTGCCCGCGTTTCACTGAAACCCTCAGATGTCCCCCCAATAATAATGAATGCTAAATTTTAAGTTCTAATTTAAAAAAAGGGTAATGGTGGATGGCAACCCGAGTCATTCCACCTACTTGGGTGCCTACGCATTTTATGCCCGCTGTAAGGCATTCGCACCGGTTATTGTCCCAAGAGCATACCCACACATGGAATCGGTTGAGCACAAGACTCGAACCAGCGCCAAATTTTGGTAGGCACCTCCCACGTGGGGCCACTCCTTATACGGGAACAGCTGGCTACTGGGGTTCAACCCAGTGGTTATGCGAGTAGTTTTTCATTTTACTACATGTATTCACGCAAAACGATGGCAGTTGTAGTGCACCGCCAGGGGTAACAACGATTACGAGTAGTGAACGTAATTGATATAAAGATAAATGGTATATAAAGATTTAGTGTAAGAGTTAATGAAATAAGTATATATGTTTAAAATTATGAATAAGGATAAAAAAAAAAACAAATTAAGCACTCAACAATGTAGTTTGAGGAAGAGGAAATGTTTTACAAGGGAGTGTAGTTAAAATCAAAAAAATTTGTTATCATATTTTTTTGGGTTTAAACTAAACATGACAGTGGATGACATATCCGAAAACACACTCTTTTGTTTCATTATAAAAATCGATAACTATTGACATGAACTCGATATGAAGAGTAGTAATAACAACTTGAGCTTTTTTGAAACATGTCTATTTGATCAAAACTCGACTCAATAAACGGATGTTACTTACGTAACGACATATATAACAAAAAGTTAACATGGTTATGGAAAAGAAAACCAAATACGAAACCGCAATATATTCCTACGAATACTCGATCCTCTGTACCGTTTCCTTATGGGAGCCTTAGTTTAGTGTACTTGTTTTATGTTACATCGTTTTTTTTTTCCAAAATACATCAACTCTAAAATATAACTCATTAACTTGACAAATCTTTCTTAGGAAATGATATATTTTCTTTATAATCAACCTAAAAGGCTTTCTAAGATTATAAGAGGATGACATGTAGATTTTATTATTATTTTTATTTGATTTTCAACACATGTAATAATTATCATGTTAAGAAAAATAGTAGGCTCCTTAGGAAAATTTATTAATATTTCTTATTCGTTTTCTTCATATATACTAAATTACAGTTGTTATAAAAACTTATCGGCTAATCACAGCTCTCGATTTTCTCAAATTGACGTTTACTTTCAATTTTGCCTCTAATTTACACTTTTTTGTTTTGCATCACCAAGTTATATTTTTTAACCAATAATTTAATCAATATAATAAATCAAGATTAATGGCTAATATATATTCATTATAATAATTTTAATCTTTATTTTTTCTTTATTAAGTTGCTCTGTTAACCAATCAAAATTTTTAATTTTACCAAGTTATAATTTACTTATTATGTCATAATTGATATTATTTAAATTACCATTCCTAATGTAAATCTACACATAGATATATGCTATTTAACGTTTCAGTTTTCAAATAAGTCATAATCTAAACCTAATATTTATTTGAAATATTTGGAACAAGAATAACAAATAAAAAACATTACAATAAATATGTTTATAAAAAAATATTATAAAAGATGAAATAAAATATATGTTTTTAATTAATTTTATTGAAGTTTATATTTAATTTAATCTTCTCAAAAAAAAATTATATATTTTTTTGAGTTAATTGCAAAATTGCCCTGTGGTTTACACACTTTAGCAATGGGGTCCCTTTTCAAGTATCGTTGCAATGGGGGTCCTTATTTTAAGATTTTTTTGCAAAATTGGTCCTTTTTTAACAGGACTGTTAGTGGGTGTCGTCAAGTCTGCACGTGACCATCACGTACAGGGGCAATATTGTCTTTTCACACAAAATAGAAGGGACCTCATTGCTAATGAACTCGAAAAGGGACCCCATTGCTAAAATATAAAAACCATAGGGATAAATCTTGCAATTAACTCTTGATAATACATAACATCATTTATTTTTATCTTTTTCTTTATATATACTAAAAAATTACTAACCTAACCACTTATTAACCAATTAAAAAACTTAATTAACCCTTCAAATTAATTTTGCATGTATCATAGGTAAAATTATAAATTAGAAAAAATGGACAAAAAAAAAGTTATATTACTATTAATAATTGTAGAAAAGTCTTATTAATTTACACATTTTTGTAATCCATCAATAACTTACACTTTTTAACTTGTCTATAAAAGAATTGATCTTAATAAATACTTAATTTTAATATAACTATTAACCCACTTAATGTAACGCTGGATCTCCGTTACCGTTATAACGGTCGTTAAGTCTGTTATTTACAACAATGTGTTTTTAATAATTTAATTATCAATACTCATGAAAAGCTAAAGTATGTTAATAGTTATATTCAAATTAAGTATTTATTAAGATTCATTCTTTTATAGAAAAGTTAAAAAGTGTAACTTATTGATGGATTACAAAAATGTGTAAATTAATAAGACTTTTCTACAATTATTAATAGTAATATAACTTCTTCTTTTTTTGTCCATTTTTTCTAATTTATAATTTTACCTATGATACATGCAAAATTAATTTGAAGGGTTAATTAAGTTTTTTAATTGGTTAATAAGTGGTTAGGTTAGTAATTTTATAGTATATATATATAAAGAAAAAATAAATGATGATATGTATTATCAAGAGTTAATTGCAAGATTGCCCTGTGGTTTACACATTTTATCAATGGGGTCCTTTTTAAAGTTTACTAGCAATAATGGTCACTTCTATTTTGTGTGAAAAGACAATATTGCCCCTGTACGTGATGGTCACGTGCAGACTTGACGACACCCACTAACGGTCTCGTTAAAAAGGGACCAATCTTGCAAAAAATTCTCAAAATAGGGACCCCATTGCAACGATACTTGAAAAGAGACCCCCATTGCTAAAGTGTGTAAACCACAGGGACCAATTTTACAATTAACTCTATTTTTTTAACTTGAATTTACAAAAAATTTATGTTTAGATACATTTAATAGTTACAACGTCGAAAATGATATGGTCAGGGGTATCTTCTAAATTCACTATGTGGGTCCCGGAGGTGAGTTTTCATAAAGGTCTCGGGTTTGAGTATTGGGTTTCTCATTTCAAGGTATTTTTCATGAGGAGGCGGATGGAGGTCCAACCAATAGACGGTAATACTGTAAACCAAAAGACGACACCTTAATTAATTACCCAACCAGTATGAAGCCCACCTCGCGTCCAAACACCCTTGTATAGAACAATGGCGACGAGAATCTTCTTCAACAACAACAACAAATCACCCGGATTCAGATGTTGTACCAGATTTCTCAACTCACTTATTCACCCATATTCTACTACTACTACTACTACAAGTAGTCATAGATCAATTGATACCACCATAGCTTTCGAAGAAGTCCGATCAGCCACCCCCAAACCCGAACCCGATCATACCGCTTTTGTTCTTCATGGCTTAATGGGTTCCGCCCGAAACTGGAGATCTTTTTCTCGCAATCTAGCTTCTTCTCTCTCTACCTCCTCTCCCTCTTCAGGTATTTATTTATTTTATTCATTTATTATATCCACCCTTACAAAAAACAATCCCAATTTTTTGACTCTCTCTCACACACACACACACATATATATATATTATATATATATATATATGAATGTAGGTTAATGTTGTAGTATAATTACACCAATATGGTCACATGGATACCTTAGTTACACCTCAAATCTCATCCTTTTAACTAGGAAAATTAATACTAACTCAAATCTTTAATACTAGTTGACAATTACATCGAAAGTAGCAATAATGCGATGAACAAAATTTTGAGGGATGGAGTAATGTGTATGGTAAAGTGAGAGTGTGTTGCATTTTCGGTCCTAAATGTAGTTGCATTACTTGTAATTAAAAGTACTTAATACAAAAAAAGGGTGAAAGTATGTAATAGTATTGATTAATATATGTATGTATGTAGATTGGAAGATGGTTCTATTGGATTTGAGGAACCATGGACGATCAGCTGGTCTACCAGAATTACAGCCACCACATGACATGATCAATGCTGCTAATGATGTTGCTAATCTAGTAAAGTGTAATGGTTGGAATTGGCCTGATGTTGTTTTAGGCCACTCAATGGGTGGTAAGGTCGCCTTACAATATGTCATGAGCTGTGCCCGTGGTGATTATGGTACTTCAGCTAAGTTGCCCAAACAGGTATTTTTCATGCCAAACTTATACTTTAGGTGTAAATTGTTCTGAATATCATCAGTTATTTCATTCTGCCTACTGAATTATTAAGTAGCTGATTTTATTGTTTCCGTGCCATCATTAAGTTTTTTCTAGTGTAGACTGTAGACTCATTTTTTTTAATGTAGGTACCGAATACTGATGGTGTTTTAGTCTTCTTTTTATGAAGGTTCTTGTAATTATATTATCCACTTTAGAAATGGAAAACTACTTGTGATTTTCAAAGCTGCAACTGAATGCATTTTAAAGGTTTTCTAGAGATAAAAAAACCCTTTTCGTTATTTTGAAAAATGAAAATGGAAAGCTAGAAAAGTTTTTTGTAATTAAACACAACCTTGGCAATTGGCCTTCTTCAGTTTCCTTGATCACTTCATCTATCAAAAGTTAGCATCAAAATGTGATACGATATAATTTTATTTACATATCCCTGTGTCTAGCAGTTCGTTACTTCATGTGTACATATATGAATAAGGTTCATGCATTTTGCTTCCGGCTTTTTTGCATATTGCTCACATCTATTGGGGCTTTCGTTTAAGCTAGCTGTAAATCTCATTGATCTTATATGCCGAAGTCTCTTTCAAAATTTTAATGTTTTTTTTTAATGTATAAACTCACTTGAAAACTACGATTCTTACATATGCCCAAAATTGTCCGCACTCCACACCTCTTCAAGAATCTAGGTATGTTGAAGCGTGATATCTTATTAGCCATTGCTAGTATACTTCTAGCGATTTAGTCCTCATATTGATCTTTCAACAAAATGTCAAATTTGTTGACTCTATGAATACATGGCAGTACTTGCGCAAGTTTTTAAGTAACCAAAACTGCAACACTGTCAGATTTCAAATGAAAAACAACCAAAACAAGTTCGCTCTGCAATAATGTAATCCTGAAAAAGGTATGCTGCCGAATGGGAGGGTTCACCTTGGCCTTTGAATCATTAGGAGCCTTGCTGAGTAAATCAGCCCATTTAGAGTCTGTTAAGCACTGCCTTAATTATCCAATATAAAGCTGTGCAATTGCCGAAATCTAAGAACTATGTTGAGGCTAGGTAGTTTTTACTACAACATGTAGCTTACGATTGCCGATTCAAATAAATTCTGATTGGTTTTTTTTTTTTTTTTATGACTATAACTCACTATGACCAACACATGATGCAGAACAGCTGTGGGTGCTGGATTCTGTGCCTGGGATAGTAAATCCAGAGGAAACTAGTGGGGAGGTGGAGAAAGTTTTGGAAACCTTGCAGAGCCTACCAAAAGAAATACCATCACGAAAGTAAGTTTGTTCCTTGTCACCCCACTTTTCTTGACATCATATAAAAATTCTGTGACATGTTTGATTAAATCATTTGAACATATAGTTCAGTTGCTTGAAATTTTGATTTCATTTTATAATTCTTTTCGATACACAATTTATTTATTTTTTTAATGATAATTATGACAAAAACGTATAGGATGTTTAGGAACTAGTAATCAACAACACTTTGCGAAATCAAAAAATGATTTTAGTTGAACCTCCATATAATCTGGGCAGATTGCATTAAAAGTAACTAGGTTTAGAGTTTGGATGATTTGGTACTACACATATTCCCATACATCTGGCCAGCTAAGGGATCTCTACAAGATTAGGTACAATTCTTGGGGATGCTTAGGGAAGGGTTTAGAAATAACCTGAATAGGGAAAACATCATCCTGTTTACATTTGCCCATACAATGGATCAAAGTTTCAAAAAGTTCTCTTTTAGGTCATTGTGATCAAGTTAACTGGATTTTAGGTGCCATGTCAGTAAATAGGTCACTGTAGTCAGTTACCAACATGTCAGCTGTGAGCCTGTGATCCCAGCAATTTGACCGGGTAAATTTGGTCAAATGACCGTATATCAGATTTCCTAAATGCGTGTTTGCATTAATCATGCTGTATCTGAAAGTTTGAACCTTTCTGTGGGTTAAAAAATTGTATTATCAAGGAATCAAACACATGTTGGTTATCTTATGCAATTAGCCGTTTCACTTAATTTGATTGGGATGGGGAGGGAATAGCGCATTGTGCATATTTAGGCCCCGTTTGTTTTCTGTAAGAGATATCTATACAAATTGAGTTACTGAGAATAGGAACACACAGTTTACACTATTGTCAACAATAAGCCCATTACTGCTTTATAACCTTGCTCTTGGTTACAGGTGGCTGGTGGATCACTTGACAAATTTAGGATTTACAAAATCGTTATCTGAATGGATAGGTACCAATCTCAAAACATCTGGAGAACACCAGACATGGGCTTTTAATCTCGAGGGAATTTTTGAGATGTTCGATTCCTACAGGTTAGCTTCTAAGATCTCAGATCGCCAATGATGGATCCGAAGCTAAAATGATGAAATTGCTCTTTTCAATCATGTCAAAAGGCCTTAAAATGGATTTATAAATTTCTTTCAGGAAGATGGATTATTGGCCGCTCCTAGAACAGCCGCCCAAGGGAATGGAGATAGTGATTGTGCGTGCAGAAAACAGCGACAGGTGGGACCCACGTATAATTCAAAAGCTCGAAAGCCTTGGCAGTCGAAGAGCAGATAAATCTGAGGGTAAGCTTTCGGTTGTGGTTCTTCCAGAATCTGGGCATTGGGTTCATGTGGACAACCCAAAGGGACTTCTGGAGATTGTGACACCCAAAATGGCATCCATTAGTTAACCCAAATGGCTTCTATTTATTTATTTTATGAACATTCAACTATCGCCAGGTTGTGAGATTCAACTATCACCTGTGTGTTCTATTTTGAAATAAATAAATTAACGAGCAATAACAATTGTAGTGGTTGTTTCAATTTTATATGTATCACTTCTTCCTCATCCAACATAATATGTGACAAAATAATCCTCTACATCTCTCTTTTGCACATTAGCCTCTGCATCTTTTACACAAATGATCATATTGTTGCTTACCACCAAACGTCATCGAAAACATTAGAAACTATCATTGATCTTCGCCATATATGATATAACTTGAACACTTAATATTAATATAAATCATCGATTTGCTATATCTATAAATACATATATAACGCGAATTGCATGTAGTACTTAACACATCGAACATGAACACACCGTATCGGTGTGTACATTTCCATCTACACAAGTGGCGGCCGTGAGGATATTAGTTGTCAGGCCGAGATGAGAAAAAAATGCCCTAATTCCTACTCGAATTCAAATATATAAACAAAAATTTCTTACAAATGATAACTAATGTTATAACATAGTTTATATATAAAAAACAAAATTATAATATTAAATTAAAGATACTAACTATAGCAGTTATTAGTTAAACAATGATCGTGAAGTTCTCTTGACATTCTCTTTAATAATTTCGTTGATTAGCTCTTCGCAGTTTATATATATATATATAAATTTTTCAAAGTTTTGCGCCCCTTCGAAAATGTGTTAAAGCCGGGAATCGGGTTGCCTCTCGATCCCCTAGGCCTCTCCTGATCTACACATGCATGTTTATAAATAATACATATACAATGTCATCATATCAATTGAATATTATTCATGCTTCCAGTTTATTTATACTTGTAACGGTGGATAAAAGAATAAAATGAATACCGAAAGCTTCACAAAAGAAGTCGTAAACTGTGAAAAATATGATATACGTGATTAGGTTCATCTGCATGTAAACAGTGACGCCGTGACGGCTTATACAATCTTTGATTTCACAAAGTGACTTGTACATCGGCAACATGTATTTGAATTAGCATACCGTAACTATCTTTAACATACACACGATTATCGAACAAATATGAACAATAATGACGAAAAAAACCGTAACTAATTTTCCATTAACAGTGACATTTCAAATGATTATATATAAGTAAGTCATTATCGATCTTTTTTATTTTGTTTTTTCAATTGTTCATTCGTAGATAAAGCAGCAATTTGAATTAAGCAGCATATAGATTATAAAGGTTAAACACTTAAACTAACCATGTAAAATTGTTAAAGAATCGTTTCTGCAAAGACCATATTAAACTAATATCAATAAGATAAATAATAAATTTAGAAAGAAAAAATGTTTTTTACAAACTACTATCAAGCAAATAAAAACAATATCTTTTACAAACGATTCACCAATAGTAACGATTGTCTTGTTTAAAGACAAGTGAAGTGGATATAAATTTAATGTCTTTACACTCTTTTTGCGAAAATTTAGATTTGATACTAAGCAATTTGTTCGTTTATTCACCGAAATGCTCATCGAATTAATACGTAGCATTTATTTATTCATGAATATATAACTTTCACTAGGGCGCCAGATTATGTTTTCGATATCTATATCTATATCTATACTACGAGTATATTATAAAACAAATAGCCTTGTTTAACTTTTTAAGTTTCAACATTTTAACCTACACTGCTCGCCATCGCCGCCACCGCCACCACCGCCACCAATCTCCGCCGCCACCGCTGCTCGCCACCACCGCTGCCAACTCCATGGCCGTCGTAACGCGCGGGTACGGTTTGTATGTTATTTGTTGTCCATAGAACTGATAATGAGTTCATTTTTCCCAAAAACGAACGGATTAGAACTAAGAAGAAATTCATTCATATATATATTAGAACGAATTGCATTTTTGGTCCCTGTGTTATCACACATTTTGCAAGTTTGATACAAAAGTGTGAAAAGTCGCGAAACTCATCCCTGTCATATCACACATGTTGCAATTTTGGTCCAAAACTAACGTGCCGTTAGAATTCAGTCGTTAATGCCCCCATGTGCTTGTCACATGAGGGGTAGTTTCGTCCATTTGTTGCTCATAGGACCATTTCTGCAAAAAAATATTTTGTATAAATCTAAAAAAAAATATTTTGTATAAATCTAAAAAATTATTTTTATATAAATCTAAAAAAATATTTTGTATAAATCTAAAAAATTATTTTTATATAAATCTAAAAAAATTATTTTGTATAAATCTAAAAAATTATTTTTATATAAATCTAAAAAAATTATTTTGTATAAACACAATCGAAATAAACAATCTGATCTCATTCTCTTGTTCCTTTTTCAACTCCGATCCAAACCATGCCTAAAAGGAACAAGAGAATGAGATCAGATTGTTTATTTCGATTGTGTTTATACAAAATAATTTTTTTAGATTTATATAAAAATAATTTTTTAGATTTATACAAAATAATTTTTTAGATTTATATAAAAATAATTTTTTAGATTTATACAAAATAATTTTTTTAGATTTATACAAAATATTTTTTTTTGCAGAAATGGTCCTATGAGCAATAAATGGACGAAACTACCCCCCATGTGACAAGCACATGGGGACATTAACGACTGAAATTCTAACGGCACGTTAGTTTTGGACCAAAATTGCAACAGGTGTGATATGACAGGGATGAGTTTCGCGACTTTTCACACTTTTGTATCAAACTTGCAAAATGTGTGATAACACAGGGACCAAAAATGCAATTTGTTCTAATTATTTTATTAATAAAAAAAACAAGTAGTTTAGTCAATGATAAAATAAGCATAGTTGTTAAACTCTTACGAGTCGAGTCGATTTACACCAAAAACGAGTCGACTCGTTAGGTGACTCGTTTTTGTCCAGACTCTTACGAGTCGCTGTGTGAACTTGGACCGAGTCACGAGTCGCAAACTTATAATTATTGTAGTTTGATACTATGGTTATATATTATATATTATACTTAACTTGCTACATTATTTTGTGTGTTATTTATGTAGTTTTGATCGTTTTATTACGAATTTGAAGATAAATTGTAAGTTTATGTCTCAAAACTATTGAATATGTAATATTTTGGTAAATTTATTAAGATAACAAACTTATATTTTGCTTCTAAAGACGTCACATATATATAATTATGTTATATTATGTAGTACTTAAAAATGTCCTGACTCTTACGAGTCGAGTCACGTTCCGAGTCACGAGTCAAAAAATTATGTTTTCGAGTCGAGTCAAAAGTTACGAGTCGACGACTATGAACATAGGTGCATAAGTGAAGTACTCATAAGATTGGGCCTGAAACATAGTATGGGCCCAAAAAGCCAAACCCTAAAAAATAGGATATAAAATGTTTCATTTGCAACTTACAACAAGAGTGATAAAAAAAGAAAATCAAGATGCAGATATTTGTGAAAACGTTGACAGGGAAGACCATCACACTTGAGGTTGAGTCTAGTGACACCATTGACAATGTCAAGGCCAAGATTCAAGACAAGGAAGGTATATTATATATCATCTACATTCTTATTTTTTGTTTATTTATTTTTTTGTCATTATTATTATTGTATAATAATACTGAACCTGTTGTATGTTATTATGTATGTATAGGTATCCCACCAGATCAGCAACGTTTGATCTTTGCCGGAAAGCAGCTTGAAGATGGCCGAACTCTTGCTGATTACAATATCCAGAAAGGTCTTTTTTTTCTTTCTTCTTTATTATGTATTTGAAAATAGTTATATAAGTTACTTCTGTATTTTATTACAAGTAAAAGTGATTTGCAGAACTAAGAATACCATATGTTTATATGAAAACAATACATTTGTTACTAGAATACTTGAAAATAAAAGTATAATATTGATAACTAAACATTTATTTAAGCAGTTATATTAAAAATAGAAAATTACGAAATTAAAGTAAAAAAGAAGAAAGATTTGAAGAGATTTACAAAGATTAAAAAAAAAAAGTTACAACCTTTTCATGTCAATAGATTTCCAGATAAAAAGAAAGTATAACAAAAAAAACTGAATTAATTTAATTAGTAATACAATACAGTTCATTATAATTTAAGTAATTCAGGATATAAATGTAAGTATATTTGCTTTAAAGATACATAAAACAGAACATTCAAATACAGTAATACAAATTGAAACAAAAATAAGTTATATAGGTGTATAGTTGTATACTACAGTATATAGATAAGATTTTCGTGCCATTTTATCGAATCACACCATCTCAAGAAAGTTCTAAACCTGGTCGAAATGTAGAATAAAAGAGTAGTCCAGATATGCATAATGCTCAGCCTCCGCTATATGGTTAGGATTCAGTGCTTAATAAAAGCCAATGAATTTATTTGGAGGTAACAAAAGTAACAAGAAATATTTAAAAAAAAAGTTTATAACTTGAGAAAGCTATAAATACAAAATGATGAAAATTCAAAATTAAGAAAGAAATTTATCAAGTTTTGATATTAGCGGAATCCATGATAAATCTGCATTCATGAACAAATATTATATTAGATGAATGTTTATCTTTATCGTTTTAATCAAAGAAAAATCTAAACAAGTCTTCTTAAATTTATGTTTATAATCTTTTTAAAACATGTAGATTTGTTCAAAAGATATTTGAGAGGTATTTAAATTGTTAAACATATCAAAGAAGCTATATATTCTTATTCATACTATTGTTTATATATTAGTTATTATTAAGATAGAATCAAATAGTAATAGTAATAGATTTATAATTTACATAGTTTTATGAATAAATGAAAAGAAGTAATAGAATTTTTTAATAATGGTAGTGCCAGGTGTTTCTATAGGATCACGTTACAGTCATATATGTTAGATAACTTGTCGTTGTTTGTTCAGAATCGACTCTTCATTTGGTGTTGAGGCTTAGGGGAGGAATTATTGAACCTTCTTTGATGGCTTTGGCCAGGAAGTATAACCAAGACAAGACCATTTGCCGCAAGTAAGTTGTTTTATTTGCTTTCCCAATATGCTGTCATAGTTGTATATTCGTATTATATTTGTTTCACTTCTAATTATGTATAGTCGTATAGATAAAAAAGCTCTTGTTTTTAGCCTTTTGCAAGTATCAACATGGGTTGTAAAGTAGATAAGTTAATGCTTGTATTGGTTTCAGCTTCTACATCTTTTGCGAGTTTCAACATGGCTTTCTACATCTTTTGTTTAATGTATATGGGATTGGTGTGACAGGCTAAGATATTGTATGTTTTTAACCTTGGAAAATTGTTCTTTACTTGCAATTGGTTATGTGCAGCTGAACCCTTTGCATTTTTTATGGTTTTATAAATCTTTTGTGTGTTTGATTTTTAGAACTTTTAACATTGTTAACCTGAACTGAATTGTTATTTTGTTAAGGTGCTATGCTCGTCTCCACCCAAGGGCCGTGAACTGCAGGAAGAAGAAGTGTGGCCACAGCAACCAAGTAATTATCCCCTTAACTTTCTTTTCTATATAACAGATGCTATGTTCTACCTCATATTATTCATTTATATCTACTTATTCAGTATTTCCAATGTGCATGGTTGTTTTTTTAATTTGTCGGTCCTCTTTTGTTTGTGGTTGTAGCTGAGGCCAAAGAAGAAGATCAAGTGAAGACTCGTGTGTATGCTTTGTCGGAAGAACTTGTCGGGTGCATCTAAGACCATGTGTATCGTATCGTTTAACCATTTATGTTGTTGTTTAGCCATTTCTGTAGCCATTTATGTTGTTTAGCCATTTATGTTGTTGTTTAGTCATTTATGTTGTTAAGTGCCTATTTGGAGTGTGCTTATGCCATTGTAATGTTAGTGTGTGGTCGATCACCTTGCCATATCTTGTTATGCATACAGTAGTATTTCTATTATTCAAAATGGAGCTGTTAAACATAAATAGTACAATGCCTATATATATTCACTAGGTTAGAACCCGTGCGACGCACGGTTTGGTTATTTGTCAACGACATTTGTTGTTTGGCATGCCACATCACTGGTTATTTGTCAACGACATTTGTTGTTTGGCATGCCACATCACCTTCATTATAGCAAATTTAAACCTTGAAAATTTTTACTTTTTGCTCATGATTAAGCAACGTAAAGTGGTCGGATAACCTGAAATATTAATATATCATATAAGTCTTATTTTCGCATGTATACTTTACTCATGGCTTAACTTTACGTATGTGATTACATACATGTTTTAAGGCCTAAAGGCATAGCAAGAGCCTCTTTGACCCATCTTATTTATGTCTACATTATATTGTTATAAATGAGTGGGTGACAGTTGTTATCAGATAAATACCTACTTACTCTTTTTACCTATAAATATTCTCCTCATAAGTGAATCACACTCATCTCACAACCATTGTCACCTTAGGTTCGCTAAGAACTTGATAGGTTTGCACTGAATTCTCAGGAGTTACGGTGGTTGTGGCCTTTCAATCTTCATCGTCACTGAGCCTTTCATTTTAGGTTCAAACATAACTATCATATATTAAATAAATAGTAATCACCTTTCTCATCGATTATTTAGAGGTAAAGAGGAAAAATTGATTCACTCATGATAAAGCATGATAAAGCAACGTAAATTGGTCTTTGGATGACCTGAACATTATAATATCATATAAGCCGTCTTATGATAATAATTATATCTTTTATTGTCTTTTTTTTTTGGTAAAAAACTTTTAACCCGATTAAAAAATTTTGTTTTATTTTATATGAAATTTAATAAACCGTCATCGTTTAGCGAAAATGTGGTTTTTAATATTACAACCTATGCACCTCCTATTAAAATTCAACTATTTGGAAAGTGAAAGCTTTTCAAAGCTGAAAGAAAGGTCTAATAGACAATGCATTAAATTTAAAGAGGAATAGAAAGCGCTAAAACAAATTTATAATTAGTTAAGTCGGTGAAATCTTCAACTCTGAGACGATACTTTCAAACCAGATTGTATATCGAACCAACTTAGAGAGGGGTTAAAGATTCAACTGGTTGACTTGTATGTAAAAATATATGCACTCTAGTGACAAATATCTCATATAATATTTATTATATTAACATGTTGATTAATTAGCTAATTAGACGGTAAACTTAGTAATGTTTAAAAAGAAAAAGTCGATAAAAATTAGTTAATAAAACTTCTTTAAAATTTTTCGTACTATACATTATTCACATATTTGTTACTTGCAAATTCACACTCGGTTTTATTTATTTCCATTAGCAAGATTCTTTTATTTGAAATAACCAAAATTATTCCTCATGCTTTTCATTATCTACTTATTGTGGTTTTAAGTGATTTTTTATATTCAATCATGAATCATAACACTATGGTTATAAAGCTGATTTTTGAAATATATTGATCCTAAATATAGTTCAATATATTTCAAAAAAAAATAAAAATGTATTGCCGTTAAAAAAATATATATATTTCAAAAATCAGCTGTTAGTTCATGTGGCAATGGCATTTGCCTTAAATCCGTTTGGCGCAGGTTCGACTCCCACTATGGCTGTGTTATTTGTTCATTATATATATTCAATTTGAACCAGTTCATTCCTTTACCAACATGCCATGTCATTGATTGCGTGGATAGCCTAAGCGAGTGTCACGCAAGACTTCTGTGTTCTCACATAAGCCATGTAAGATATGATGCCACATAAGCTATATTTATCCTCACTTATAAGTATAATAAGATAAGATTATGGATTGGGAAGTGATATGTGCATAAATTGTTTTGCCCGTATATTCAAATTTCATGCACTTCCTATTGAAGACGATATGATAATATATATATTATATTTTGATGATGATTTTACTTTTTGTGTATGGAGAAAACATTTTATGCCTATATCGTTTTCTTATGCAGGTGATTTTCTACTAGTGCTTTAAAGCGTATGAAAACATCACGAAGATTTGATAATTGTTTAAGTGGATAAAACTATGTATATTTCGTATGATGATCGACAAAGATCACATAATATTACATCCATTAACAGAAGTAACTTGAATACTTCAACAGGTGAAGATGAGAAAATGGATGAAATAGAAAATGGTGGTTTATGATTTCTATTGCATTGACGAGAATTACAATTATAAATTCTTGATAGAGGACTCGTATATAATGTGCTTTTGAGTAGAAGCACGACCAATTCTTTTGCAACACTCGGTAAAAGCCTTCAGCTGTATCTTCTACCCATCCTCACTCTAAACTGCATCTCAACTAAGCATCAACCTGAGGTGGCACAACATTTTCAACAAAAGAACAAGTGTCAGCTTTAAAGCCGAGTAAGATATACCACAGGTTAATATAAATGATTGCCAATTTAAAACAACTTAATAAAGAATCATACGCAGTCGAGCATGTAACAACAACAACAATATATAGCAATCGAATACCCATAAGAATGATTAACAATCCTACGTGTGCCTATCGACTTAATCAACAATATTCAACTTTATCTACGTATTCCATCTAGCAACTTAATCAACTTCAACAACTTTATTCAACAATAGGTTATGCCCTTTTTTATTACAACTAAAGGTGGATGACTCGTGTCACCACAATGAATACAACTACAAATGTGTGCAAAGGCGGCTTTAAGGCCTTTAAGGGACCTTGCACCCGACTTGATGGGTAGTCCTATCGGGGTCCATCAGTGTCGTTAAGGATAGGCATAACCAAATCCAGGAGAAAACTGTTACGCAACTTGTAGTGACTGGACCTAGTCACCCAGCTAATCTCAAACTTCGAGGCCGTGCCATTGGAAGCAACTAATCTACTCCCGCTGACCAACTAAATCACACTGGTTCCTACGCGGTTCCAGTATGGGATAAGCTTACCACTTTCAACTTAGATTTATACTCGAGTTTTAACAACGATATCAACTTTAGCAACTTTTATTTCAACTTTAAGTTTAGGGCCCCTAATCGTGCACAGTGTTAACATGGCAACCTACAAGTCTAGTGAACTAGTGTAAAAGCCAAACCAACTCAACAACTTAGCATTCCAACGAAAACAACTTTACAACTAAAAACGACATTAATATCAACTATAATTCAACATGTACAAGCATAATAACAACAATATAAATCAACCTAATCATGCAAATCTACCCATTTCGCGAAACCCTCCAAAAGTCTCATTACCCAAACTAGCGTATGAGAAAGAAAGGTTTTAAACCACTTTTACGAAATCACTATTTTCGTTGTGCACCCCAGCGTGTCAAAAATGATATATCTTACCTTGATACAGCTTACCAACAAGCTAAGAGTATCTTAAAGTGCTTGCTAAATGCTCCCGACAACCTATAATGAGTATAAGATCGAAGTATAAGCTAAACGAAGTGTTTTGTGAAATCTGGGCATGAGGTGCGCCGCACCTGCCAAGTGGTGCGTCGCACCAATCCTTCAGAAAATCCCAAAATTCCAAACTGACCAGAGGTGCGCCGCACCTCCCAAGTGGTGCGTCGCATATCGGGCTCCATTCAAAAATCAAGTTTCCCAAACTGGGCAGTGGTGCGTCGCACCACCCATTTGGTGCGTCGCACCTTAGGTGCCGACCAGCAAAATCAATTTCAAACTTGCTCTAAACGATTCCCATTCGATCTCCAACCCTTAGCCCGACCTGGAGACATAAAATTGACCTCTTTGACAACACTTTTGATGACTTTAATCTATCAATCAATCCTTTAATCCTTTACGACATAAATAAATCATTGAATCACCCGAAAGCATGAAATCAATGATCAACCAATTAATGAACCCAACCCGAACCCTTATGGCATGGATTAAGACTAATATAAGACTCCAACATTCAGATCTCAAATGGTAAATACTCATATTACCTGTAGATCGCTATAGGGAAGCAAAATACTAGACCAAACTCTCTCGAATCACACGTTGGAAGACTTTTCGGTTTGCAATTGATGAAGGGATGATATGGGGCTGCTAGGGTTTGTTTAGGGAATGAATAATCTGTAATCGACAACCTCAAGACACCCCCTAACTTCTTAAACCCGTTTTTAAGTTTGAGCACTTGGCAATTTTGACCCCTAAAGTAACTAATGCCTTCATTATATCTCTAAATGACCCGTTATCATATACCTAACATATAAGGACCTTTTTCTACTACAAATGAGGCACAATAATCATTTTATAACACAATTTTCAGTCAATGATAAATTTGCAACTTTCATCTTAGCATATATATCGATTTATCGAAATAAATCAATAAATGACCGACAACCACGAAGTGAGCAACGATTTAACTATTTCAACTTTTTGGGCAATTGATGTTTATAAAACATTTAATTTATAATAAAATTCAACTAAATCAACTAATGGGTCGTCTAAATACTAACGGAGTTAAGAGTCAACTAATAGGTCAACTAACGGAGTTAACGGTCACTAATAGTCAAAGATCGAAAAATGATTAGGATGTTACAATTACCTCCCCCTTAAGAAGATTCTGTCCTCAGAATCGGATCAGCAACGAATAGATGGGGGTAACGATCCTTCATCACAGACTCCGTCTCCCAGGTCATACTCTCACCTCGACTGTGTCTCCACTTCACCAATACCAGATCAATCTGCTTTCTTCTAAGCTTAGTCTTCTTACGATCAAGGATAGCAATTGGTTCATCAATCATCTTCTTCTCTGGATCAATACTGACATCTTCTAAAGGAATTACACTAGTCTCGTTAGCTAGACATTTCCTCAAGTAACACACATGAAATGTGTTATGAATGCCAGCCAACTGCGGAGGTAAATCCAACTGATATGCTTGACTTTTGATGCGCTTCAACACTTTGAATGGACCAATGAAACGTGGGCTCAACTTACCACGCTTACCAAAACGAAGAACTCATTTCCACGGCGAGACTTTCAACATAACCATGTCACCAACCTCAAAAGTAATCGGACGAGTCCTCTTATCAGCATAAGCTTTCTGACGATCCCTAGCTGCTCTCAAAGCATCCTTAGCAATGTTAACCTTATCAGCTGTTATTTTCACAACCTCGGGTCCAGGAAACTGTCTCTCACCGGGTTCCAACCAACAACTAGGTGTACGACACTTACGACCATATAGCATCTCAAACGGAGGCATACCTATACTGGAATGATAACTATTATTATAAGCAAACTCAACTAACGGCAAATGATCATCCCACGATCCTCCATATTCCAAAACACACGCTCGAAGCATATCCTCCAAAGTCTGAATAGTCCTCTCGCTCTGTCCATCTGTCTGCGAATGAAAAGCAGTACTCATATTAATTATACTCCCCAATTCCCGCTGAAGACCTCTCCAAAAACCCGAATTAAATCTACCATCACGATCAGAAACTATAGTCAACGGCACACCGTGCTTAGATACAGTTTCATCAATATACAACTCAGCCAGCTTCTCCAATGGTGCGTTCTCACGTGTAGCCATGAAATGAGCACTCTTAGTCAATCTATCAACCACAACCCAAATCATGTCATTCCCAGCTTTAGTTCTTGGTAGCTTAGTCACGAAATCCATGGTAATATGATCCCATTTCCACTCGGGGATCTCCAACTGTTGCAATTCACCGTAGGGTTTCTGATGCTCAGCTTTAACTTGAGCACAAGTCACACACTTCTGCACGAACATAGCAATATCACTCCGCATACCAGGCCACCAATAAAAAAGCTTCAAGTCATGAAACATCTTAGTAGCACCTGGATGAATAGAATATCTCGATCTATGAGCTTCCTCGAGTATTAGCCTCGCGGTTGACACCGAATAAAGGTACCCACTTCCTACCTTTGTAAGTCTGAAACCCACGACTGTTCACCTTAAATCTATCCCGCTTCTTCCCGATTCTTTCATCTTTGAAATTTCCGGGTAGAACAGCATCAACTTGAGCCGTCCTAATGCGCTCCAATAAACCGGATTCAACCTGTACAACCATAGATAAAAGTTTGCAAGAAGTACCTTGCACCTTACGACTCAGAGCATCAGCAACGACATTAGCTTTACCCGGATGATACTTGATCTCACAGTCGTAATCCTTAAGCAGTTCTATCCATCTTCTCTGACGAGCATTCAGTTCCTTCTGATTAAACACATGCTGTAGACTCTTGTGATCAGTAAAAAGAGTACACTTAGTGCCATACAGATAATGTGTCCACAACTTAAGGGCAAAAACAACCGCTGCTAATTCCAGATCATGCGTAGGATAGTTCTTCTCTTGCGGTTTCAACTGACGAGAGGCATAAGCAATCACTCTATCGCGCTGCATCAAAACACAACCCAACCCAGAAACCAAAGCATCACTATAAACAACCATGTCGTTTGTACCTTCAGGTAAAGATAGAATCGAAGCCTCACACAACTTCTGTTTCAATGTCTGAAATGCCTTCTCTTAAGAATCGGTCCACAAATACTTCACACCCTTCTTAGTCAACTCAGTCATCGGTTTAGCAATGCGGGAGAAGTCTTGAATGAATCTCCTATAGTACCCTGCCAAACCTAAGAAGCTTTTAATTTCAGTAGGAGTCCTAGGGGATTCCCACTTCATCACAGCCTCAATCTTCGAGGGATCAACTTTAATCCCATCACCAGAAATGATGTGTCCAAGAAAATTAACCTCACGCAACCAGAATTCACACTTGGAAAATTTAGCATAAAGATTTTTCCTCCGTAAAACCTCTAAAACAGCTCGTAGATGCCCACGATGTTCCTCAGCAGTCTTCGAATAAACAAAAATATCATCGATAAATACAATAACAAAATGATCAAGGAAAGGTCTACAGACTTGATTCATCAAGTCCATGAAAGCGGCCGGAGCATTAGTAAGACCAAAGGGCATCACCAGAAACTCGTAGTGTCCATAACGAGTTACGGAAAGCAGTCTTGGCAACACTTTCCTCTTCTACTTTCAACTGATGGTAGCCAGAACGAAGATCGATTTTTTGAGAAGAAAGAAGCACCCTGCAATTGATCGAATAAATCATCTATACGAGGAAGAGGATATTTATTCTTTACCGTTCGTTTGTTAAGCTCATGGTAATCGATACACATCCTCATAGATCCATCCTTCTTCTTGACAAAGAGAATGGGAGCACCCCAAGGCGAGGAACTCGGTCGAATGAAACCCTTATCTAACAACTCTTGCAACTGCGACATCAACTCTTTCATCTCAGTAGGGGCTAGACGATAAGGAGCCTTAGCAACAGGAGTCGCGCCAGGCATAAGATCAATACGAAATTCAACTTCACGATCAGGAGGTAAGCCAGGAAGATCATCAGGAAAAACGTCAGCAAACTCAGAAACAACTTCAATGTCAGCGATAGAAGGCCTAGCAATACGTGTGTCAATCACATATGCCAGGAAATGAGTTTTAGTTTAACGAATATGTTGAAGAGCCTTCATCAACTTAATGAATGTAGGATAACCAAACTTCCTTTCACCATAGACTGTGACCACTTTCCCATCATGGGTAGTGATACGAACGATCTTCTCTCCACAGAAGATAGTAGCATTGTTTTCTCCTAACCAATCCATGCCAACAACTACATCGAACCCAGCCAGCGAAATGGGTAATAAATGGATCAGGAAGGTCCTTCCCTCTATCTCAATGGAGCAATCACGATAAGAATCACGAACTTTAGAGACATGACCATCAGCTATTTCAACTTCTAAGGCATGAGCTAATCGACTAACAGGGGTACCAAGTTGAGGAGCAAACTTAGGGGATACAAAAGATTTAGTAGCACCCGAATCAAACAAAACATTAGCCAATTTAGAATTAACAAGGAAAATGCCACTAACCACGTCATCTGTAGTCTTTGCCACCTCAGTAGTCATCTTAAATGCACGGGCTCGAGCTTTAGGAATCTCTGTCTTCTTCTTCTCTTCAGCCTTCATTTGTGGATAATCTGCAATTTTATGGTCAGTAGAGTTGCATTTGTAGCACCTCCACTTGTCAGTACAATCAGCGAAGCTATGTCCAGTCTTGCCACATTTTTCACAGCGGCGAGTATAGACAGTACAAGGACCAGTGTGTCGAGATCGGCAATGTTTACACCACGGCTTCTCCTTCACCTTGTCTTTCCCTTTAGAAGAACCCCCCTTGAACATCTTGCTAGAACCAGAAAACCCATCCCTCTTTCTCTTAAAACCAGAACCAGAATCCTTCTTCACAATAGACTTCAAGTCATCCTCTATAGATAGTGCAGTGTCATAAGCATCCTTAAGGGTCTTCTGCATCCTCACAAGTGTACGGTACTCATTAGGTAAGCTTTCAACAAATCGGCCAATCTTAGATAAATCATCAGGACAAAGTCGGGTACAGAATCTCAGCTTCTCCGCAAACAACCTAATATGCTCTTTCATTGACTTATCTCCTTTCTGAATAGCCAAGAACTCCCTCTTGATCATCTGTCTCTCTCGAATAGTAAAGTACTCCTTATTAAAGAGCTTAGTGAACTGCTCCCAAGTGATCTGCATCTCACCATCAACACCCAAAGTTTCTACCTGAATTTCCCACCAATCGATAGCTCCCTTACGAAACAACTGAGTAGCCAACTCCACCTTCTTGTTTCCAGGACAGTCAGCAACCCGAAAACTCTTCTCTACCTCCTTCAACCAGCGATAACCATCAATAGAATTTCCTTCCCCAGAGAACTTAGAAGGATTACAACCCCAGAAGTCACGAAGAGAAAACTCTTTAACCCTCACCCTACCACCATTCCTACGGTTTGGATTATCACCACCAGTACCACTACCACCAGTCCGATCAGAATCATCATTAGTATCACCTGTACGATCATCAGTAGCGGGTAGTGTGTCTCGAGTGCGATAATTAGCGTCTTCATCTTCAATGTTCCTGTTTCAGCGATTCCTAAGTAGTTCATCTCTCTCAGTCTCCACCTGTGCCAAACGTCGTTCGGACTGATCTAAACGAGCTTGCATCTCAGCCATCTGTGCAACAATCCTCTGTAGCTCACGGTTAGGAGGAGGATCAGCGAATGCATCATCACCAGTACCATTAGGATTACCTCGAGTAGAAACCATTTTTCTAAAAATAAACAACGAACGTTTAAGACGGATATAGAGAGAAAGATTATGACCCTATCTATCGACCATATCAACTATAAGCAACAATTCAAATAGGCCAAAACCTACACTCTCACTCAACCCAACCCGTCCTAAAAGCAGTCTACTAAAAGGTTTAAGTCCAATCCTATGCCTCATAGAATATGGTTCACTTAAACTCGGTCTCTGATACCAACTTGTAACACCGAACTATATAAAAATATGGATTTCAAAATTTTTCTTAAAAACACAGAGTATTGCGGAAGTTTCCATCAATTATTACATTTCCAAAATAAAATGTTCAACTTAAATGACGGTGTTACTCGTCGGATCTAACCATAATCAAATGAAACCCATAAACGTCAAATAACGATAACGGTCAACGAAATATAATAAACGAGTTTGAATAAATGAGGCAGTCTAGGTAAAAGCCTTCAGCTGTATCTTCTACCCATCCTCACTCTAAATTGCATCTCAACTAAGCATCAACCTGAGGTGGCACAACATTTTCAACAAAAGAACAAGTGTCAGCTTTAAAGCCGAGTAAGATATACCACAGGTTAATATAAATGATTGCCAATTTAAAACAACTTAATAAAGAATCATACGCAGTCGAGCATGTAACAACAACAACAATATATAGCAATCGAATACCCGTAAGAATGATTAACAATCCTACGTGTGCCTATCGACTTAATCAACAATATTCAACTTTATCTACGTATTCCATCTAGCAACTTAATCAACAATATTCAACTTTATCTACGTATTCCATCTAGCAACTTAATCAACTTCAACAACTTTATTCAACAATAGGTTATGCCCTTTTTTATTACAACTAAAGGTGGATGACTCGCGTCACCACAATGAATACAACTACAAATGTGTGCAAAGGCGGCTTTAAGGCCTTTAAGGGACCTTGCACCCGACTTGATGGGTAGTCCTATCGGGGTCCATCAGTATCGTTAAGGATAGGCATAACCAAATCCAGGAGAAAGCTATTACGCAACTTGTAGTGACTGGAGCTAGTCACCCAGCTAATCTCAAACTTCGAGGCCGTGCCATTGGAAGCAACTAGTCTACTCCCGCTGACCAACTAAATCACACTGGTTCCTACGCGGTTCCAGTATGGGATAAGCTTACCACTTTCAACTTAGATTTATACTCGAGTTTTAACAACGATATCAACTTTATCAACTTTATTCAACAATAGGTTATGCCCTTTTTTATTACAACTAAAGGTGGATGACTCGCGTCACCACAATGAATACAACTACAAATGTGTGCAAAGGCGGCTTTAAGGCCTTTAAGGGACCTTGCACCCGACTTGATGGGTAGTCCTATCGGGGTCCATCAGTGTCGTTAAGGATAGGCATAACCAAATCCAGGAGAAAGCTATTACGCAACTTGTAGTGACTGGACCTAGTCACCCAGCTAATCTCAAACTTCGAGGCCGTGCCATTGGAAGCAACTAGTCTACTCCCGCTGACCAACTAAATCACACTGGTTCCTACGCGGTTCCAGTATGGGATAAGCTTACCACTTTCAACTTAGATTTATACTCGAGTTTTAACAACGATATCAACTTTAGCAACTTTTATTTCAACTTTAAGTTTAGGGCCCCTAATCGTGCACAGTGTTAACATGGCAACCTACACAAGTCTAGTGAACTAGTGTAAAAGCCAAACCAACTCAACAACTTAGCATTCCAACGAAAACAACTTTACAACTAAAAACGACATTAATATCAACTATAATTCAGCATGTACAAGCATAATAACAACAATATAAATCAACCTAATCATGCAAATCTACCCATTTCGCGAAACCCTCCAAAAGTCCCATTACCTAAACTAGCGTATGAGAAAGAAAGGTTTTAAACCACTTTTACGAAATCACTATTTTCGTTGTGCACCCCAGCGTGTCAAAAATGATATATCTTACCTTGATACTGCTTACCAACAAGCTAAGTGTATCTTAAAGTGCTTGCTAAATGCTCCCGACAACCTATAATGAGTATAAGATCGAAGTATAAGCTAAACGAAGTGTTTTGTGAAATCTGGGCATGAGGTGCGCCGCACCTGCCAAGTGGTGCGTCGCACCAATCCTTCAGAAAATCCCAAAATTCCAAACTGACCAGAGGTGCGCCGCACCTCCAAGTGGTGCGTCGCATATCGGGCTCCATTCAAAAATCAAGTTTCCCAAACTGGGCAGTGGCGCGCCGCACCACCCATTTGGTGCGTCGCACCTTAGGTGCCGACCAGCAAAATCAATTTCAAACTTGCTCTAAACGATTCCCATTCGATCTCCAACCCTTAGCCCGACCTGGAGACATAAAATTGACCTCTTTGACAACACTTTTGATGACTTTAATCTATCAATCAATCCTTTAATCCTTTACGACATAAATAAATCATTGAATCACCCGAAAGCATGAAATCAATGATCAACCAATTAATGAACCCAACCCAAACCCTTATGGCCTGGATTAAGACTAATATAAGACTCCAACATTCAGATCTCAAATGGTAAATACTCATATTACCTGTAGATCGCTATAGGGAAGCAAAATACTAGACCAAACTCTCTCGAATCACACGTTGGAAGACTTTTCGGTTTGCAATTGATGAAGGGATGATATGGGGCTGCTAGGGTTTGTTTAGGGAATGAATAATCTATAATCAACAACCTCAAGACACCCCCTAACTCCTTAAACCCGTTTTTAAGTTTGAGCACTTGGCAATTTTGACCCCTAGAGTAACTAATGCCTTCATTATACCTCTAAATGACCCGTTATCATATACCTAACATATAAGGACCTTTTTCTACTACAAATGAGGCACAATAATCATTTTATAACACAATTTTCAGTCAACGATAAATTTGCAACTTTCAACTTAGCATATATATCGATTTATCGAAATAAATCAATAAATGACCGACAACCACGAAGTGAGCAACGATTTAACTATTTCAACTTTTTGGGCAATTAATGTTTATAAAACATTTAATTTATAATAAAATTCAACTAAATCAACTAATGGGTCGTCTAAATACTAACGGAGTTAAGAGTCAACTAATAGGTCAACTAACGGAGTTAAAGGTCAACTAATAGTCAAAGCTAACGGAGTTAAGAGTCAACTAATAGTCAACTAACGGAGTTAAGAGTCAACTAATAGTCAACTAACGGAGTTAAGAGTCAACTAATAGTCAACTAACGGAGTTAAGAGTCAACTAATAGTCAACTAACGGAGTTAAGAGTCAACTAATAGTCAACTAACGGAGTTAAGAGTCAACTAATAGTCAACTAACGGAGTTAAGAGTCAACTAATAGTCAACTAACGGAGTTAAGAGTCAACTAATAGTCAACTAACGGAGTTAAGAGTCAACTAATAGTCAACTAACGGAGTTAAGAGTCAACTAATAGTCAACTAACGGAGTTAAGAGTCAACTAATACTAACGGAGTTAAGAGTCAACTAATAGGTCAACTAACGGAGTTAACGGTCAACTAATAGTCAAAGATCGAAAAATGATTAGGATGTTACAATATGAAATTTTCCCATACTAGAAGTCTTATTTCTATACAAGTTTAAGGGTTATTTCTGCCAAAGGTAAAAGAGTAAGGTTTATATTTTTATATTGACCGACAAATGTTAATAATGTAGGGGCTTAAAGGTAACTACAGATGTAGAGTCGGTTTTATTTAGTCACCTATATATGTATCTGTGTTTTCTTTTGCGATAGTAAAACCCTACCGAAAGAAATACCATCACGAAGGTAAGTTTACTTCCTCGTCATCCCCCATAACATCATACAAAAATTTTGTGTCATAAATAGTTCAGTTGCTTGAAATCGTATCTCTATTTTCACGATCGTTTTGATTCGTTTTCGGTAAGATAATCATCATCATGTTGATTATATTTTTTTTTGAAAAGTTCATATTGATTATATATATATATATAATATATATATATATATATATATATAATATATATATATATGCCTCAAAAGTCTATATATATAACCCCCATTAATCCCAACCTATGATTTAATTTAATTTAATTTGTCTAGGGTTTTGTTGGCAATTAAAAATTGGTATATGGTTCTATTCATTAGATTGATGAATCAAAAATGTATTTATCTAACAATTTTTCGATTGATTTTTTTTTTCTTTCAGGTTTGATTCATTAAAAATCCGACCCACCCGTTGTAAGTTGTATATCTATATATCTATCTATCTATCTATCTGTCCTTTTTTATGAATTTAAATGCTTTTCTTGCTGTTAGTTGGATATGTTTTAGATGATGATGATGATTATGATTGTTGGTGATTTTTTATTTAATTTTGAAATCGACTGCTCGGACCTTGAATCATCGTCACATTCTTAACCCGCACACCACATCTTCTAAAAATATCCCTAAAATATTTTCCAACCTTATCAATCCAAACTATTTCTCTTCTTTTTTCACTAATTTAAATATTTTCACCTAATATATTTAATTATTTATAATACTCTTAATGAGATTATTTACAAAATATATCTTTTAACCCTTAAAATAACTACACTACACCCATCGCCGTGACCACCGCTGCATTGCGCGGGAACCCCTCTCGTTAAAATATATCGTAAGAAATCTACTGAAACATTTTTAGTTCTACAATATTTAGAAACTGGAATCAAAATTGCAGTTCCGTGAAAGATAATTTCATATATGCCACTATTAAGCTTCTACATATCATATTTATCCAATTAATTTTTGAAATATCAAATTTGCCTCATTATTCATTAAGGTTTAAAAAATATCATAATTACCCAAATCATAAGATTTAATCAATATAAAACATTAAAATCCTTAAAATTAATAAATGACATTTTCAATTTACAATTTTACCCTCTTTTATTTAATTCTCAACTTCCATGATGAAAAGACTCTGCAAAATAACATGTTGAGATATATGTATATGTATATCAAACTGACATATTTTCCCATCTTGATTTACAGGATTCAGCCATATCTACACCATTGTCCATCTTCTATAATATATCTTATATCAACTTTCTACAGTACAAAACAAATTACAATGGTTGATCTTGTAATAGTAGATATAAAGCTGGTCATCAGCAGATCTTGTGTATATGTACTTTTGCCCGGTGCTGCAATGGTGGTTGTCAGAAGGTTTACACAATTACACAAGTTAACCAAATATTTATTTAATTAACCACGGAGGCGAATAACTTTGTCGTGAGAAATACCTATATGATGGGGAGAAGTAACATCTTATGAGTGTGCGCAAGACTCTATGACCTCTATATGTCATGAGTGATTGATCATTTGGATGTCCACGGTTTCTCAAGTGTGAGGGATTTTAGTTTATGTAATTAGGGACTAAATAAAAAAGGGTAAAATTGTAAATCGAAAATTTCATTTAATAATTTTAACAGTTTTAATGTTGTATATCGATTAAATTTAATGATTTGGGTAATTATGATATTTTTAAACCTTAATAATGACAAATTTTGATATTTCAAAAATTAATTGGATAAATATGATATTTAGAAGTTTAATAGTGGCATATATGAAATTTTCCCATACTAGAAGTCTTATTTCTATACAAGTTTAAGGGTTATTTCTGCCAAAGGTAAAAGAGTAAGGTTTATATTTTTATATTGACCGACAGATGTTAATAATGTAGGGGCTTAAAGGTAACTAAAGATGTTAATAATGTATCCGTGTTTTCTTTTGCGATAGTAAAATCTAGAGGAAACCCTACCGAAAGAAATACCATCACGAAGGTAAGTTTACTTCCTCGTCATCCCCCATAACATCATACAAAAATTTTGTGTCATAAATAGTTCAGTTGCTTGAAATCGTATCTCTATTTTCACGATCGTTTTGATTCGTTTTCGGTAAGATAATCATCATCATGTTGATTATATTTTTTTTGAAAAGTTCATATTGATTATATATATATATATATATATATATATATATATATGCCTCAAAAGTCTATATATATAACCCCCATTAATCCCAACCTATGATTTAATTTAATTTAATTTGTCTAGGGTTTTGTTGGCAATTAAAAATTGGTATATGGTTCTATTCATAAGATTGATGAATCAAAAGTGTATTTATCTAACAATTTTTCGGTTGATATTTTTTTTCTTTCAATCCGACCCACCCGTTGTAAGTTGTATATCTATATATATCTATCTATCTGTCTTTTTTTATGAATTTAAATGCTTTTCCTGCTGTTAATTGGATATGTTTTAGATGATGATGATGATTATGATTGTTGGTGATTTTTTATTTGATTTTGAAATCGACTGCAGGAACCTTGAATCATCATCATCATCATGGCGGAGGCATCTGTCTATCTGAAGAAATTTATAAGTTTACCAAATCAAATCGAAACCAAACTAAAAAGGACCAAATGATCAAGGGTAGTCGGCCCAATTGGATGCCACTATTATTATCAAAAGAGATTATTTACAAGCAAAGTGATATATAGTTGAGATCAGCTTAATGTCAATCAAACTAATATAGAAAATATAGATATATAAAAGAAAAAAGGTTGTAGAGTAGAGATAATTTAATGGCTACATTGTTGGTGTTGTGTTTTCTTGATGAGGATCATCATGGACCATCACAACGGTAATATCTCAATGCCAGCAAGTAGCTCCTCTTTCTTTTTTATCCACAATCTGACCTTGTGATCACAGGTTTCATTTTGCACACCTTTAGTCCTCCAGCCTCATCATCTTTTAACCATCTACACATTCAGTCCTTGAATTGAACTATACTCAAATAAACATATAATATAAATGTTGAACTTGTACCATTTAACATCCCCTTCAAGTTCAACATTATCTAACCTTTAAACATCAATCATTTTTACAAGGAAAGCAATAGCATTCAAGGAGCGAAATCTGCAAGAACAATCGGTTTACAAGGGCCGGAACATTTAGTCACACCGAAGGTCTTACACCTCAAGCGCACAAGATGTGGGCAACCGACATGTTAGTCATGCCGAAGGTCTTTTACCCCAAGCACACTAACATGGGCTAAACCGAACAAGGAGAATCTCAACCCATATACGAGAAGAATGAATGATAATACGCTGGAAACAACTCGCATGATAATCACTTTAGCTATAATCAACCAATGACAAGCTTTTATCCAAGATTCTTGGCCCACTAAACTTCTATAAATATTTTTCACTTCTATATATGAGTAGCCTATACCATTAAAACTCTACTGTAATCCAATAATCAAATAATAATGAATGTGCCCAACACTTTTTCCATACACAGATAAACCACATATTAACTTTACATGCACCTTTAACCAAAAATGACATACGAGTTGTCAACTTCAACCTGCCTTATACAATTTCAATATGTAGCCTTTTACTTCCCTTCATAAAAAAACTCAAAGCCTAACTTTTCCATCACTGCAAGTTCCATTTCTGAGACCCTTCTCAAAAAATAAAACCATTTTTATCATAATATAAAGCACTCCCAAATCATGTATTACTACCAAGATTGCAAATCCTTTAGACTCAATCTGCAGCAATAATTTAGATAGCAAATCGAACCCACACATTTGTGCCACCTGTCACCTCCTATATTATTCCACCTATCCAAAGTATCAAACAAAACTACTGGCTTTTAACACTTCCAGTTAGATATGAGCCCATATGACCATTTCTTATGTTGTTTATACAATGACCAAGTTAACATGGACCAACTCTAAAAAGAAACCAGTCCCAATACTCATCTTTCATTGTCAAACAATACTTTGCCTGTTAAAACACCAAGCCCATAGGACCTCAAAGTAACCTGTTGAAGAAAATCCACAAGCTCTAACTATACCAAACATGGAGCAAAGATCCAAATATGATAGAATATATCCATGAAGAAGCAACCTCCTTATAAAATAAAAAACTAGCATGTTCTTTCAAAAAACATCTCATTCTTGCCAGTGCTTGGCAACATAGATACATAATTATTTGTTATATATATAAATAACCAGCCAACAAAAGCTATTTGGAGGATAAGGATTAATAAATAAATCTGATTGGTTTTGAGCTAACTTCCATGATAGGGAAGGAGTGAACTCGAGAGAAGAGAAAGCTATATGCTTAACACATGCAAGTCGGACTATCTTTTTTAGATTCACTCTTTTCCTCTCCCTTATGGTCGAGCTACTTCGTTCCTCTCGGTTTCATTAGCATCGGCTTCCCAAAAGCCATCATTTTAAGCTTATGACATTGATGAGTGATCCAACAGTCTTGAGTGGCAGTTCTCCAAGGCGTCCGAAAAAACCTGCTACGGAACTACCGAGCAGGGGCAAAAATATGATAAGTAGATACATAATTTCGAGTGTGATCAGACAACCAAAAATCAGACAATGACAGAGCGGCCTGTGATTCAGGATTGATAGACGCCCGAGGAACGCTCGACCGAATGAATGAGCCTTTTTAGCAAGATGGGCTGCTCCTCCGCTCTGGCCTCAGTGATAGGCTGTGCTTTTCGAGCGCTCGTCACTGCGGGGATCGGAGCCAATATGGTGAATCCGTCGGGTGGGGAAATAATCCCTTCCAATTCAGGTTCCGGGGGACCATCACACTCGAACTCACAAAGCAAGTCATTACTTATTGTTTACACACACTTTCTATTTTACTTAGCCTACTTCTTTATCATTAGATCAATTAGGCAGGGGAAGACTCTGTGTACTAACTTTCTCTTCTTTCTTCTTCTTTGAAATCCCTTGCCACTTCCCTTCTTTGCTAGCACGTACTTGTCTTTGCTTTGCACAAGAGAATGGGTCTTTTCAAACCTTTCAGTCGAGTGGCTATGCTCCTCTTCGGAAAAGGGTCTTACCGCTGAGGTGAGGCCTACAAGCCTAGTAAAAGGAGAATCAGCTGAAATAAGAGAGAGCCCCCTTCCCGTTGTTTTGAAATATTTGAGACCAGAAACAAATACAAAATACTGTCAATCATGCAAACATTAGAGACCTCCAAATGCAAACATTAGAGACCTCCAAATACACATTCCCCCCCCATCAATCTTGTAGTTAACTACCAAAATATAATTAATAGATCACTAACATCAAGATTGAGAAAAAACAAATCAGAGATATAGAAAACTTACCTCACTATGAACAGCTTAAATTGCACATGCATAATGAAACAACTTAGAACATGTCATAAACATCATCATCAACAGAATATTTTCCAATCAATGTCAATGAGAAGAAAACTTTCTGAAGAGAACAATAATAGCAGACAGATACATATCAATCAGAATTGTCTGGAATAACATCAGACATATATCAAACAATCATAAGTGAGAGGAATATAAAGACTAATCCAACTTAACCAAAAACTTTTACAACTTCACAAGTAAAGCAAACAACTAAACATGCAAAGAACATAAAAACTAATTTGAGTTAAGGGAAACTTTTATGACCTCATCACAAAAAAGGGGCAATTTTAACCAAAAATAAACAACCAACACCTTGCAAACATAATGTAAAGATAAAAGAAAAAACAACCAACGGTTTTCTTATAAGTAAAAAACCACCTTACTGAATGTGAACTTTGTATCCACACCCAAATAAAAAAAAAACCCAATCATTGTCTGCACCAATCTGGACTACAATCTCATGGTCACACAAATCAACAGAGCAAACATATAGCATTTCCAACCAATACAAGGTAAATAATCCTAAACAACCATCATACAACCACAATCCAAACAACAAGAGTCACACAAATCAACAGAAAGAAAAAAGTTATCATAAAGGATTAAGGATGCCTAAGACAAATAAGAAGGACCGTCATAAAGACTAAAAATGCCCAAAACAGATAAAAGGGGCTGCCATAATAGGCTAAAAGTGCCCACAACACACAAAGAGAGACTACCAAGAAAGGCAATGAATGCCCAATACAGAAAGAGGGGCTGCCATGAAAGGCAAGAATGCCCAATAATAAACACCCAATTAACAAACAAATCACAAGAAGCCAACACATAAGGATCATAAGACAATTTGCAAAAGAAAGGTGAAAATGGAATATTTTGAAGGTTAAAGATGATAAGAAGGTGGATGGTTAAAGATTTGTGATAATATATGGTGAAATGGAATGTTTAAAAGGTTAAAGATTAATGGTGATAAGAAGGTGAAAAGAAGTTAAGAGTTAAAGATTAAAATTAAGGTTTGTAAGAAAAAGAAAGGGTGATAAGTTTAAAGGTGAAGGGTTAAAGAAAAAAGGGGTGAACATTTACGAAAGGTATAAGATCCACATATAACAGGCTGGTCATATAAAGCATCGCAAATAATCACATATCATAACAAGTGTGCCGTATACACACAATAAAGCAATACTACAAGGCTGCAAATCAACAATATTATAAATAACTCAAAGAAGTCATATCAAAAAATAGAGATGTCACACTACAAAGAAATCAAAACCATCAACTCAGATTTATATCAAAAAAACGCACACCATGCGAAGAACACAACTTTGCAATAGCCGCATCAAAACAAACAAGAGCATATCAAGCTCAATCAACCACACCCACGTTATTAACAACAAGATAAAATGTGATCATATACTTCAGTTTTCCTTCTAGCTTTAACATGTGTAAAGAAACACTAAAAACACACTTTCACATACCGTATGCAAACACTAAGAACAGAACCATCAAGCAACAAGCGTAAACAAGCAATGTTGACGAGCAAATAACCTTACCACCGAGCACAACTGAGCAGCTAACATCGGACAAATATTACAAAACTATGTTGCTAGTACATGTCAAAAGTTGAGTAGAGTAACAAAACATCAAGCATTCATATTTTGAATATGAACCGATTTTATTTATTTTATTATTTTTTATTTTTATTTTTAGGGTAAATTACACTTTTCGTCCCTGAAGTTGGCAGCTTTTGCATTTTTCGTCCCTAACGTTTTTTTATTACAATTTTGACCCTAAAGTTGGCAGATTTTTGCAATCGACGTCCCTCGCCAAACGGTGTCAAGTTTCAGCCGTTAAGTCCCACACGTGCAAAACACGTGAGGGACTGAAAGTGCAAAACGTGAAAAGTTCAGGGACGAAAACTGAAATATCTTCATCTTCTCCGACTGAGTGGCCGGAAAATTCGCCGGAAAACTTAAAATGCCGATATCTCACTCGTTTCTTCGAATTAGACCACGAAACCACCACCAAACTTCTTAAAATTAATTTCCGCACGAATCCTAACCAAAAGATTTCAGATTCAACACTTGCCGGAAAATCTCGCCGGAAAATCTTGTGTGATATGGGTCAACTCAATACCAAAGAAACCCAGGCAAGTGCATCAGACAATGCTTCTCAAAAGAGGAAAGTTTACAATAGAGCTTATTATCTACGAAATAAAGAGAACAAAGTTAGAATAGGTGTTAACAAACTGGGAGGTTGTCAAACATCGACTAGTACTGCAACGACCATAACCGTGTTGAATATTACTGGTAAAGAAAGAGTGACCCAAGTAATGTTCGGGCTTGACTGAGTCATGAAAACTTGAATGCCAAAGTTAGGTTGACCAACATTAGAAGTGCATGTTTGGCTTAGCTTATTTTTTTGAGCTTATACTTGCTAGCAAAAAGCTTATTTTGGTTTAGCTTTATGTCCTTTGCAAACAAGAATTTGGATACTACAATTATTGCTAAACTGGTTCTCGCCACAACAACTTATTTTATATAGCAAGAATGAAGCACAAGACTTTTTCAACTGAAAAAGAGATCAGTTCAACAGTTAATTGAAGTTATTGATGCTACGGCGCATTTAAAACTGCTTTTTTTTTTCGTTTCAAGAACACAGGAAGCATCGGAATTATTTTGGATACTTGTAAGCTGACTTACATAGACTCGTGATTGTTCATGTCATCTTTTGTACTATGACAGTAGCATGTCGTTGCTGACATATTATGCTTGTTTTGTACTACGTTGCATTGACATTTAACTTCATTTTATGGGTATAAAAAATCTAACAAGGGCATATAACATTCTCTTAACAAAAAAATAAAAAATCTCTGTAAAAGCTCTAGCTATATCTTTGGTTTTTGAAAATCAAGCTATTTGGATAAAAGACAAGCTTAGTGGGCTCTTACTTTACCCTCTTAATACGCTAAGCCAAACAAATCCTAATCTATGGTCTGCTTTGAATTATTTTAATTACCAACCAAATTATCAGTCGAGTGGCCAGAAGCTCTATTTTTAGTACTCTATAGTCTAGATCTAGTTTGAAAGGTTACATATTATTTAGTTTTATGCTTCTTGATGACGTTAGTCACGATTTTGCATTTCCTACTTTAATTACTTATGAAAATATAAGTAAACATTCTATCTTAAATATGTCATTTACGTTTGTCTTCCTTGTGACATACAAAATTCTTTTTATGTTGGAGGTTTTCGTAAGAACAATGTGTCTACATCTCATTTCCCTGATTGAGTATTGTAATGTTGCTCACTTCCCTGATTGAGCATTGTAAATTGTAATGTTGTGTACTTGTGTGTCGTTATTTTAATTGTATTAGGTTAACCTTGTTATCATTCCCAGCACATCTCGCTCTCCCTGCGAAATCAACAACACAATATTACTACGGGCATCATTTATTAATCATCTTTAATTGTTTTTCTTAGTCCTTGCTTTTTACTTATATCTTTCTGTTAATTTGATTTAACAGCACCATGATTGAATAATTAATTAATGCTACTCAACTTTTTATGGATGGTGTTAGCTTTATTTGTAGTTGCATGTCATAGTATTTAGGATTTTCATGATAATTAGCCTTCATTGTATATATGTCACTCAGTATACACAAGACAAAATAATGATATGTCGCTATATACACAAGACAAAATAAGATTTTCCGGCAAGTGTTGAATCTGAAATCTTTTGGTTAGGATTCGTGCGGAAATTAATTTTAAGAAATTTGGTGGTGGTTTCGTGGTCTAATTCGAAGAAACGAGTGAGATATCGGCATTTTAAGTTTTCCGGCGAATTTTCCGGCCACTCAGCCGGAGAAGATGAAGATATTTCAGTTTTCGTCCCTGAACTTTTCACGTTTTGCACTTTCAGTCCCTCACGTGTTTTGCACGTGTGGGACTTAACGGCTGAAACTTAACACCGTTTGGCGAGGGACGTCGATTGCAAAAATCTGCCAACTTTAGGGTCAAAATTGTAATAAAAAAACGTTAGGGACGAAAAGTGCAAAAGCTGCCAACTTCAGGGACGAAAAGTGTAATTTACCCTTATTTTTATTACCAACAACCTTCAATTATCAAGTTTATTGAGTTTAATAGCATACAAAATCGATTTCAACACAGTGAGATACATCTAGCAAAAACAACTTTATCAAAGAAGAGAATGGGTGGTCGAAGGACAGAAGCATCACAAGGTGTAATGAATAAACAGTAGGTCAGATGGTTGCATCTTCGAACAAACACCAAACACAAAACTAAAACAATCAAACAGATAGGACAATGCCACTTAGATACAAGGCTAGAAAGTAAAGATTAAGCAAATTAGCAAATAAATCGAGTCGCAAAGCTACTGAGACAAGGTTAATACAGAGTATATATATAGTTCAAAGACAGTAACCACAGAGCCACATACTGATCGAAACAAGACACAAGCAATACACATGAAATACACCATGAAGAACAATAACAAAAAGATCAAGAACAACCAAAGAAGCCCTTGTCTATAGGCCAAGTATTCAAGCAACGGGCAGTTTACTCTTGTCCGACACAAGAGCTCATTGATGAAGGAACTTGCAACAGAATCAAGGTGAGAAGAGAAATCCTTACAGTGGGAACTTGGAAGAATAATGATCATCATCATCATCATCATCATGGCGGAGGTATCTGTCTATCTGAAGAAATTTATAAGTTTACCAAATCAAATCGAAACCAAACTAAAAAGGACCAAATGATCAAGGGTAGTCGGCCCAATTGGATGCCACTATTATTATCAAAAGAGATTATTTACAAGCAAAGTGATATATAGTTGAGATCAGCTTAATGTCAATCAAACTAATATAGAAAATATAGATATATAAAAGAAAAAAGGTTGTAGAGTAGAGATAATTTAATGGCTACATTGTTGGTGTTGTGTTTTCTTGATGAGGATCATCATGGACCATCACAACGGTAATATCTCAATGCCAGCAAGTAGCTCCTCTTTCTTTTTTATCCACAATCTGACCTTGTGATCACAGGTTTCATTTTGCACACCTTTAGTCCTCCAGCCTCATCATCTTTTAACCATCTACACATTCAGTCCTTGAATTGAACTATACTCAAATAAACATATAATATAAATGTTGAACTTGTACCATTTAACACTATCTATCTGTGTTCATCTCGTTTATATAAATATATGAAGCCATCAATTTCAAAAACTCAACTAATCTCATGATATGTATATAAATATATATGTTTCAGGTTATACTTATATGTATAGACAATTCTAAGTGGATGGCCCCCTCCTCTGCTGTATTCCAGGCTCAGTGCGAAGCAATCAAAGTTTACTGCCGAGCTAAGTTTGAAGTAAGCAATATTCATGCCCAATAATAATTATTTTGTTCACTCTACTTAAAACTTTTTTACATCATCAACACAACCGATGATCGTGTTCTTTTGTTCTGTTTGTTACAGGAACATTCAGATACTGTTGTGGGCTTATACACAATAGCTCATCGAATTCTTGTAATTTGCTTTATCCTCCTACTAGTTCTCTTCAAGAAATCGTTGTTAAGTTCCCATGTAGGCATCCCTTTAATTAATTACACACACACACACACAGATAAGAGTTTGTTTATATTTTCCAATTACATAACCACCATGCTTGTTTCTCAGCTATATATCCCGGGTCTGGTGATTTGAACCTAGTACGGGCATTATCAATTGGCCAGATACCCTATGAGCGGTTTATCTTCCCAAATAAGAAATTAAGGATGCTTTTATTTGTTGGAGGGTATGTAATTCTTATTAAGTGTAGTTTTCTACTTACTTTTGGCAGTTTATATTTGCTACTCATAATTAATTATATGTGTTTCTTGGCTGCCAGTCTTACAAATTTCTGCAGTGAATATGCAGAGGAATTTGGAGAGATATTTAGAGACATGGATATTGCTGTTGATGTTGTCAGTTTCCATCTAGGAAAAACCCTCGATCACTTCATGATGGCCTACCAGTTTGGGGTGGATGAGCTTTATGCTTTTGTTGAAACCTGCAATCGTTATTGCAACAGCAACATTGTACACATTGATGATACATCTCGTGTTAGTGATCTCGTATCCAAGGTTATATTACAAAAGAAGACTCTCTGTCTCTCCGGGCAAGAGAATGTTAATGTTAATATTAGAGGAGGGTTGCAGCTGTCTGGCAAGAATCAAGCTGCTGCAGATAATGATGAAGAAGGGGAAACTAATTATCATGATGTCCATACATCTGAAAACAGTACCTCAAGAGGAGAAGATGAGATAATGGATGAAAGAAAATGGTGGTCACCCTTACACGCCCTGCTAAGGCCGTTGCCCCTGCTCAACAGATCATAATATGAATCAATCACTCTAGTTACTACTAATAATTTCATTGAGTTGGATTATAGATGAAGAGATGCATGTCATTTTAGGACATGCCTTTAGCATTTGGACAAGTTTAAGTATAGGTGGTTCTTTGGCTATAAATGTCGCTGACTTGACTACTTTCAGTGACTTATTTCTTGCAAGCTCATACAAACCTTTAGCCCCAAATTCATTCAAAAATTTGTGTTTTCATTGACTTGATTGTGCTTTTATTTGCATGACACTATTTGGAGTGGTCTTTCGTTGCATGCAGGACAAAATTTATACACTGCTTAAGATCAGGTGAGGATTTGTAAAAGTTCTACAAATTTGACCAAAAAGATAGCTTCTTGCGTTAGATAATTACCTTTGTCCCAAAATCTGTCAAAGCAACTGCCCTGTTATTCTTGGCAATATCAAAGTTCGGTGAAACAGCCAAACACATGAAAAAGCAATTAAAGGTTTTGAATTAGATGAAGAAAATGGTGGTCACCCTTACACGCCCTGCTAAGGCCGTTGCCCCTGCTCAACAGATCATAATATGAATCAATCACTCTAGTTACTACTAATAATTTCATTGAGTTGGATTATAGATGAAGAGATGCATGTCATTTTAGGACATGCCTTTAGCATTTGGACAAGTTTAAGTATAGGTGGTTCTTTGGCTATAAATGTCGCTGACTTGACTACTTTCAGTGACTTATTTCTTGCAAGCTCATACAAACCTTTAGCCCCAAATTCATTCAAAAATTTGTGTTTTCATTGACTTGATTGTGCTTTTATTTGCATGACACTATTTGGAGTGGTCTTTCGTTGCATGCAGGACAAAATTTATACACTGCTTAAGATCAGGTGAGGATTTGTAAAAGTTCTACAAATTTGACCAAAAAGATAGCTTCTTGCGTTAGATAATTACCTTTGTCCCAAAATCTGTCAAAGCAACTGCCCTGTTATTCTTGGCAATATCAAAGTTCGGTGAAACAGCCAAACACATGAAAAAGCAATTAAAGGTTTTGAATTAGATGAAGAAAATGGTGGTCACCCTTACACGCCCTGCTAAGGCCGTTGCCCCTGCTCAACAGATCATAATATGAATCAATCACTCTAGTTACTACTAATAATTTCATTGAGTTGGATTATAGATGAAGAGATGCATGTCATTTTAGGACATGCCTTTAGCATTTGGACAAGTTTAAGTATAGGTGGTTCTTTGGCTATAAATGTCGCTGACTTGACTACTTTCAGTGACTTATTTCTTGCAAGCTCATACAAACCTTTAGCCCCAAATTCATTCAAAAATTTGTGTTTTCATTGACTTGATTGTGCTTTTATTTGCATGACACTATTTGGAGTGGTCTTTCGTTGCATGCAGGACAAAATTTATACACTGCTTAAGATCAGGTGAGGATTTGTAAAAGTTCTACAAATTTGACCAAAAAGATAGCTTCTTGCGTTAGATAATTACCTTTGTCCCAAAATCTGTCAAAGCAACTGCCCTGTTATTCTTGGCAATATCAAAGTTCGGTGAAACAGCCAAACACATGAAAAAGCAATTAAAGGTTTTGAATTAGATGAAGAAAATGGTGGTCACCCTTACACGCCCTGCTAAGGCCGTTGCCCCTGCTCAACAGATCATAATATGAATCAATCACTCTAGTTACTACTAATAATTTCATTGAGTTGGATTATAGATGAAGAGATGCATGTCATTTTAGGACATGCCTTTAGCATTTGGACAAGTTTAAGTATAGGTGGTTCTTTGGCTATAAATGTCGCTGACTTGACTACTTTCAGTGACTTATTTCTTGCAAGCTCATACAAACCTTTAGCCCCAAATTCATTCAAAAATTTGTGTTTTCATTGACTTGATTGTGCTTTTATTTGCATGACACTATTTGGAGTGGTCTTTCGTTGCATGCAGGACAAAATTTATACACTGCTTAAGATCAGGTGAGGATTTGTAAAAGTTCTACAAATTTGACCAAAAAGATAGCTTCTTGCGTTAGATAATTACCTTTGTCCCAAAATCTGTCAAAGCAACTGCCCTGTTATTCTTGGCAATATCAAAGTTCGGTGAAACAGCCAAACACATGAAAAAGCAATTAAAGGTTTTGAATTAGATGAAGAAAATGGTGGTCACCCTTACACGCCCTGCTAAGGCCGTTGCCCCTGCTCAACAGATCATAATATGAATCAATCACTCTAGTTACTACTAATAATTTCATTGAGTTGGATTATAGATGAAGAGATGCATGTCATTTTAGGACATGCCTTTAGCATTTGGACAAGTTTAAGTATAGGTGGTTCTTTGGCTATAAATGTCGCTGACTTGACTACTTTCAGTGACTTATTTCTTGCAAGCTCATACAAACCTTTAGCCCCAAATTCATTCAAAAATTTGTGTTTTCATTGACTTGATTGTGCTTTTATTTGCATGACACTATTTGGAGTGGTCTTTCGTTGCATGCAGGACAAAATTTATACACTGCTTAAGATCAGGTGAGGATTTGTAAAAGTTCTACAAATTTGACCAAAAAGATAGCTTCTTGCGTTAGATAATTACCTTTGTCCCAAAATCTGTCAAAGCAACTGCCCTGTTATTCTTGGCAATATCAAAGTTCGGTGAAACAGCCAAACACATGAAAAAATACAAAAAAAAAAAAAATCAGATAATGACAATCAGCAATACAGAATGATGGTTGCCCCACTGTAAAATTAATACACTGCTTATACGATGGATCAGCCTCTAGAGCCTTACGCTATGACTGCATTTACGAATAAAAAACATCTTAAAACTATATAAAATCGTTGTGTAATGTTTCTCATAATATGGTAATCATTTTACGTACAACACGGACATACCTCAGCAGCCTCATTAATCGGTCTTCATCTTTATACAATATACCAGTATACCACAATGTGTAAGTGCACATGCATTTTGTGGATCTAATTTCACAGCTTCAGAAAAGCTCTCAAAAGACTGTTTTCCCATATTCTGCATCTGCAAGCAAATTCCTTTGCCGATATGAGCCGCAACATTTGCATTATCTTTCTCAAGTACACTTTCATATATACACAAAGCTTCAACAAATTTGTTTCTTGAGCGAAGAATATTGGCACAACCAAGTGCGTCCTTCCCCTCATAACTAACTATTTGACTAGTAAAAGCTGTAGAATCGTTGACACCTAAAGACGGCTCAACTGCTTTCAGAAAACCATTATATTCATTTTGACCCTTCTCCTTCTCCCCATCAACATACTTCCCTGTCAATGCCATCTTGGTATAGCTACAACCTCAGATTCCTGAATAAAATACATTATAAAAAAACGTTACTGGTTTCAAAACTGACCGCTCCACATACTTTCGTGCTTATTCCTGCCACGAGGAAAACAAAATCTCGAAGAAGTATGATAACTTTTTTTATATAATTTTTTAAAACAAGTCATATAGAGGTCACGGAAATTGGATAGTTGTCTAACTTTATCTCATGCAGTTGATCCCAAAGCTCGACTATGTTTGTTGTTTTGCTATCTTTACCAGTATCAGAAACGCATAAATATGACTAAAGGGTGAAATATCTAAAGATTTGACAGCGACATACCATAAACAGTAAAAGCTCCTAATGAGAAATAAACAATTAATCTTTCTAAATGTTACTCCCAACAATTAACCCTGTCAAATACGTGCATTTTTTCAAGGACCAAAAAATATAGCGTTAAAGAAAGAAAAGACATATATTAGATTCTCCATTGGCAAATTTCACAAACCTTAAATCTCTTTTCTCTCTCAATAGTTTTCATCTGTATTTTTTGTCTTCCTATCTGTATTAACAGATCATCTTGATCCATTAGGGGGACGATTAGATTTCTTTTCTTTTTTTTTATGTTTGCAACACTCGATTGAGGACTGCGTTCTGGTGTTTAGCTAGTATTAATATATGATCGATTATAGTTATATATTCTTTAAGATCTATGATTGTTGGTGATTTTTTTAAAGCTTTTTATTTGATTTTTAAATCAACTGCAGGCACCTTAGATCATCATCATCTTGATGGCGGAGGTATCTATCTATCTTTCTGTGTTCATCTCCTTTATATAATATATGCAGCCATCAATTTCAAAAACTCAACTAATTTCATGATATGTATATAAATATATATGTTTCAGGTTATACTTATATGTATCGACAATTCTGAGTGGATGCCCCCCTTCTCTGCTATATTCCAGGCTCAGTGCGAAGCTATTAAAATTTACTGCCAAGCTAAGTTTGAAGTACGCAATTTTCATGCCTAATAATAATTTTGTTCATTCTTCTTAAAACTTTTTTACATTATTAACACAACCGATGATTGTGTTCTTTTGTTCTGTATGTTACAGGAACATTCAGATACTGTTGTAGACTTATACACAATGAGTTCATCGAATTCTGGTCATTTGCTTGATCATCCTACTAGTTCTCTTCAAGAAATCGTTGGTAAGTTCCCATGTAGGCATCCCTTTAATTAATTAACACACACACACACACACACAGATAAGAGTTTGTTTTTTTCCCAATTACATAACCACCATGCTTGTTTCTCAGTTATAAATCCCGGGTCTGGTGATTTGAACTTAGTACGGGCATTATCAATTGGCCAGATACCCTATGAGCGGTTTATCTTCCCAAATAAGAAATTAAGGATGCTTTTATTTGTTGGAGGGTATGTAATTCTTATTATTTATTTAATTTATGCAAAGGGTAGTTTTCTACTTACCTTTGACAGTTTATATTTGCTACTTAAATATATGTGTTTCTTGGCTGCCAGTCTTACAAATTTGTGTAGTGAATCTGCGGAGAAATTTGGAGTGTTATTTAAAGACATGGGTATTGCTGTTGATGTTGTCAACTTCCATCTAGGAAAAACGCTTGATCGTTTCATGATGGCCTACCAGTTTGGGGTGGATGAGCTTGATGCTTTTGTTAATACCTGCAATCGTAATGGCAACAGCCACATTGTACACATTGATGATACATCTTGTGTTAGAGATCTCGTATCCAAGTTCATAGTATTACAAAAGAGGACCCCCTGTCTTTCCGGGCAAGAGAATGGTCATGTTAATATTTAAGGAGGGTTGCAGCTGTCTGGCAAGAATCAAGCTGCTGCAGATGATGATGAAGATGGGGAAACTAATTATCATGAGGTCCATACATCTGAAAACAATACCTCAAGAGGAGAAAATGAGATAATGGATGAAATAGAAAATGATGGTTTATGACTTTTATTGCATTGACAAGAATTACAATTATAATTTCTTGATTGAGGAATCGAAACACTTAAACTAAAACGAGAAATTTTGTGATTTTGAGAAATTATGTGGCACTCAGATGGAGTCGTGTTGACACATGAAAAAGCAATTAAAGGTTTTGAATTAGATGAAGAAAATGGTGGTCACTGGTACACGCCATGCTTAGGCCGTAGAAAAGTAGCCCCTGTGCGGAGATCCCTCACTTCAATAAAATATGGTAAGAATCTACAGAAACAGGTAAAATCTCATTGAGGATGAAGATCTCATTGAGGTTATTTGTGGTGGTCTTGATGAGAGCTACTAATGTGTTGTTAATGCCATCAATACCCACGACTATCAACATATGTTTCCGAATGTATACATTCATAAATTTCCATCTTCTTTTAGGAATATTTGGCGAGTAAAATCATTTCATTGACCGGAGTACTAAATAAACTTTTTCGAGTCAAGTGGTTGTCATGGACCCTCGTGCGGTCTCTAGACGCCAAAAGGGATGGCTCCCCCTCGGCCCATGTCTGCTCACTAGGGAGCGGCTCCCAGCTAGGAGGCATTTTCCCCTTGATCCTTGAATAATTGAGCAAACTCTAACGAGTGTGCGCTCTGCTGCACTGAACAATCAGTATCTAAATATAACCCAAAATCTATTGCTCTAATAAAAATTACAATCGCACTAAATAACCAATCGTCCCATGAATTTCTCTGCCGATGCATACAATATAATAGGCCCTTACACGTTCAATGAATCGGATGGGATGATGATTGGATCACTGATAATTCGAACGATTGAATGATTACAATATTACAGGAATGATTATACCTTCTCTGTTCTGGAATAAATTGATAGTTGATTATTGGTAATTTAATCATTATAACCACCATCAGTATTACAAATCTTGAATAATGAATTAATTGGATAAGGGCGTGTGTTATTACTTGTAAAGTTAGTTTATGGTGAACAGTAGTATATGCTTACTACAGTCTACAGGTATTATGCTAAGCTTCATTTGGTTCACAAAGTTGTCGATCAAGGAGTATCAGTTATAGCTCTTCTTTACCGTTATGGTCATTCCGACCCTCTTTTATCTAATGTAGGTAAGTGAAGGCTATGTTTTGAAAGGTAATTCAGACATTTTCTTTTATTTGTTGTTAAACTATATGCTATGTAGCAATACAAGCTATTGATCTAAAACTGTGTAAATAAACAATAAGCAGATACAACCCAAAATGGCACAATTGAGGAAGATGGTTCATAGCTCATCGAGCTCAAGTTGCTATCGGGACCATCATTAAACAATTTAGGAAACGCACACACAAGTATTACTAATATAATGGATCATTATGCATGCCTCCATGTACCAAACTACCAAATGAGTTATCTGGAACATCGACAAAAAAAGGTTTGGAACGACGGGGAAACCGAGACCTTATGTGCCCTTTGGATACCAGTTTACCATTCCCCAAGAACCAACCTCAGGCGATATTCACCTATCTTTGGGTACCACCCTATGGACTGAGCCCGTATTTGAACCGATACCCTATTTCCACAAAAGTCCTCCACAGTGGCCATGCAAAGCATTGGTGGTGGGACTGATGTAGGTAATGTAAGACCAACCAGTAAGGTACGAATACTAAAAAAAGAATATCATTAGTATCACTAATAAAAATCATAGGGGAGGTGTACTTAATTAAAAAAAAAAGTAGCAGAATCATAGGGGAGGTCTCATGCTATGTCAATATTTCATAACCAACATATTGGGTTCCAGAGGTTCAATGAATTAAGTAGATTTATGAAAACCAATCCATACCTACCATAAATTTTTACAGCTTTGCCTTTTTATTAATTACTGGTTTAGAAGCCCACACATATATACGGCTTGTATGCCATACTGAAGCCTCAACAAGGAAAACAAAAAAACCAATCCGAGCATACTGTGCCTCACCAGTCACCACACTGAAACCTCAACAAGAAAAACAAAAAACCAATGCTGCACTACGCAGATGATAAGGTTGGATAGTATATTTTCATGCTTTATAGCACAATTCTCCATCAGGGTTGGAATAGTAAAGTTTCATGCTTTATATCAACCATAGTTTGACAAGATTATCGATGCTCAGAAGTTGCTCACCAAATATTAGCAAAATACAAAGAAAAGCCTTAGTGAACAGAAGAAAATAAGCATAGAAGAGGAGTATCAGCAAACACAATGCACCATCTAACAAGAGCATACAAATTTCAGACCAATAGTGCTTCTTGAACTAAAATAACAATCCAGTAAGTTACTTCCATAGGAGTACCTTGTTAGGAATTTGACTAAACAACCATGGAAATGTTCTAAAATAAAGTAGATAAATTCCTATTCCAACGAGCAAAACAAACATACATCTTCACTTACTCTACTGTAGCCGGCTTCTTCGCCCTGAGCTGCAACCACAACGAAAAAAGAACAACCATATAATGAAAAAAAAAATGTATATAAGAATCCTGATTAAGTACATGGAAGGATAATACTACTATAATATAACATTTGTTGTATAGAAAAAGAGAATTGAGAGGATAATTACTTGGTTGCTGTGGCCACACTTCTTCTTCCTGCAGCTCGTAGCTCTTGCAGGGAGACGTGCATAGCACCTAATAAAAGAACATTTAAGGTCAAGTCACTTAAGACCCAAGATTTGGAAGACCATAAAAAAACAACACTTACTACATGTTCAACTACAAAGACCCAATTGCAAGTCAAGAACCATTTCCAAGGCTGGAAAATATAAAAGCCTTTGACAACAATCTCATACATTAAACAGAAAATGAATAAAACCATGACGACGATAACAACCTATCAGGTAAACGTCTTTTATGAAATAGATCCTAAAAAAGCTGAGCCCAACAAACGCATGAACTAAACTACTCAACAATCGAGCTACAAGCCATGTCAATACTACTGCAAGAGACTAAAAACAAGAGCTCTTTTTTCATATCGATACTTTCAAAGAAGTGATACAAATATGATAACTATATGCAAATACATTTACATACAAGCAAAAACAGTACTATTGAAAATAAAAATCGAGTGAAAAGATAAATCTCACTTGCGGCAAACTTTCTTGAATTGGTTAAACTTCTTAGCCAAAGCAATCAAAGTAGGTTCAATCTTTGTTTTGTTCGGTCTTCCTCCCCTTAGCCTCAACACCAAATGAAGAGTCGATTCTGAACCATAAGTAAATATTATAGTTAAAAACTAAACTAAATCACAGATTAGAAGGTGCTTCGATCATATACCCACATATAATGATAGAATTCAACTACAGTAAATACAATTTCTGATCCCTAACAACCGTTCCTAGCTAGTAGAACTGTCAACAAACAGAATAAAAATGAATGAAGCTTGTTCATGCCCGTACATGTTAGTTTAGCCGAGCAAATGGACAAACGCAAACACTTATACAAACAGAATTTTCTGATTTTGTTCAAAAATATATTGCTTTTCTTCTTATTTAAGTTTAAAGGAACAAACAAACAAACATGAGCATCAAACAAATATTAAATAAACAAACAAAAACATATAAATAATTATTTAGGTTATTTAATAATTATTTTTATTAGAACCCTTTCATAACAGTTAATATATATGCTTGCATATACAGTTATACACCAGATTTAAAATAAAAAATAAACATATAAAGAAACATAAAAAACAACCAACCGAACAAAACATATGTTTTGTTGACCGTTTCGTGTTTGTTCATTTATTATATAAATTTTATAATGAAAAAAAATAATAAAAAATAAATTAAGGAAAGACCTTTCTGGATGTTGTAATCAGCAAGAGTACGGCCATCCTCAAGTTGCTTTCCGGCAAAGATCAAACGCTGCTGGTCTGGTGGAATACCTATACATACATATATAGATATACACACAAGAAATGAAGAAGATTCATTATCATAATATAATGGATGTTAATAAAAACAGAAGAATATTCATTAGTAATATAATAGTAGTAAATTAATACAGAAGAATCTTCATTATCATTATGATAATAATAACTATTATTATTTACTTCGATTTATTATGGATATGAAAAACGTGTTGTCTAAAAACATATACAGTATATAATAATAATCACGAAAAACGATACATAATAATAAAAATGAAATATACCTTCCTTGTCTTGAATCTTGGCCTTGACATTGTCGATGGTGTCGCTGGACTCAACCTCAAGTGTGATGGTTTTCCCTGTCAAAGTTTTCACAAATATCTGCATCTTTTTTTTCTTTCCGATGCTCCGATCCGATAATTCAATGAGACCGCTTTTATGACACCACTTTTATATACTTATTTCAAAGTTTTCAACAGCTAGGGTTTAGCTAGCTTTTTGGGCCCATAGGGCCTCAAAGGCTTAACACCCTTTGTTAAAGGGCCCAATAAAATTTCATTTCTGTTTTATTTATTTATAAGTTATAGATAAAAGGAATAACTTATATGATGTTAATCATTTAATTATATGATGTTCACATCACAAACCTAAAAATTCAAGGGGCCTATTTAGCACGTGTATAAATTGGTGAGAGTACATCACCATGATGTTAACATCATATACCATTTTCCAATAAATAAATTAAAACAGTTTATCGTTGACGTATTAACCTCGATAAACATATTGATTTTTTAAAGCTAAATATGATTAAAAAATTACTAAACATAAGCTCAGAAAAAATAAGATAGGCCGAGCACGTATTTTTTTTGGGGTAAAACTTATACCGTTGATTTTTATATAATAATAATCATCAAATGTTTAATACGATTGAATATCACACTAATTTCATATATTTCTATCACACTAATTTCATATATGTCACACACCACATATATGTCGACCAAATTACCACTAAACTTAACCAATAATTAGGCTACCTATACGTTAATTGTAACATATATTATAATATCATTAAAGATGCAGGTTATGATTAAACATATATAGAGTAGACAAGTACATAACAAAAACTCAATCAGCAGCCATTTTGATATACTCGATCACCAAAAATTCCCCAAGCTGCAAGCATATGTTCCACTCGAGCATCACTCTTAAACTTAGCTGGATCCAGAGGCTAGGCTAAAGACTAAAGCAGGAGTACGACCATCTTCAAGCTGCTTTCCGGCAAAGATCAAACGCTGTTGGTCTGGTGGAATACCAATACGTACATACATACAACAGATTCACTATATATTATTATCCTAAGTATTATTATTATTATCATTATTATTACTTTATACAGTTGAAAATTTGTTAAAATCATAAATAAAAGAATGTATGTACGTACCTTCTTTGTCTTGAATCTTGGCCTTGACATTATCAATAGTGTCACTGCTCTCAACCTCAAAGGTCTTCCCTGTTAGCGTCTTCACGAAAATCTGCATCTTTAATTTCCTTGTTGCTAAAAATAAATGAAGAAATTATTCTAAGAAGTTTGTGTGCTACAAATAAATGTGAGACTTTTTATATTATTAGTGTATATGCCTTTCTACTGTCACTACTCTCTAGGGTTTAGATCGCTTGTTGGGCTCATAGATTACCAATGGGCCTTACAAATGGCTTATTAAAGAAAACTTTTTAGTTTTCATTTTTCATTTAAAAATGAAAAGCATGTTTTTATAATGAATAGTGACTATGAGGTGGTTACATATTCAGTTTGGATGATGAATAACTCTTGCAAACAAATTTTTTTAATATTTTGAATAAATGATTGTACCCTTATGTTTTTTATGTATTAAATATTTATATATAAGGGTTTTCACCCAAGTTGAATGTGTAACAACCTCATATTCACTTCATTTAAAAATTCTGATAACACGTTTAGTCATAATCTAAAAAATTCAAAAAGTTTTTTTATTTTTGTAGAGAAAAAAATTAAAAACAAAAAACAAAAAAATGAGATTTCTAATATATTACTATAAGCTGGAAAATGAGGCTTTTTTCTGTTTTTAATGAAATATTTTTTAAAAAAAATTATATTTGAACATAATTTTTGTTTTTCATGATCATTTTATTAAAATTTTTTAAAAACATTCCTAATTTTCTATAAATAAAGGCACCCTAATAACTTTCTTTTTCATCGAAACAACTTATCGATTTACAAGTGTTTAGAATCGCGATTTAGAATGATATGATTATATGATTATTAAGTTTGTAAAACATAAATAATCAAAAAAGTGTTTGACTAAAAAAACAATCTGCGTTTTCATAAACACAATTTAGAAAAACAGGTGCAGAGATGCTTTTTATAAAGACAGTTTTGTAAACGCAAAATCTTTATCGGTACTTAGGGTCATTTTTCAAACAAAATAACAATATTCACCTTAAACCAATAACAATTTTTAAAGGGACAATGAATCAAATTGGTAGATTATGAATAATTCAAACATTTAATTATTAATTAAATGATTACAATATACTACAAGAATGATTAATCCTTTTCTAGTTCGGGAAAAAAAAATGAGGACGTACTGGTTAAGTGGTAATCAAATACATAACTCATTATAAAAACCATCAGTACCTACTACAAAACTCAGACTAATAGGTATTGGACGCAAAAACTAAAAATTGTGGATATAACTTTGCCTTTTTATTACTGGTTTAAAAAATAGATTGAACCTAATAAAAACCCAAGGCTGCACATACGGGCTTCGGTCCAGCCACACTGATCGAAGCCTCAACAAGAAAAACAAAACCAAACCGAGCATACGCCCATATATGCCTCACCAGGCACATGATTAGAGGTTGGATGGTATATTAGTGTTCATAGACTAGTCAATCAGACTACCAATTAATGCTCAGAAGTAGCTCTCACCAAATAGCTCGGCTAAAAACAAAGAAAGCCTTACTATACAGATCGAGAAATTAAGCAAAGATATGATCGAAGAGGGGGGATCAACAAAATACAATGCTGATGATACCAATAGTGCTTATTGACAAAAAGACCAAGTAAGTTTACTTCCATAAGTACTTAATAAACAGAAAGAAAAAATATAAACTAAACAACCAATGCAAATGTTCTAAAAGATAAAGCAGACAAAATTAATTCCTCTTCGAACAAGCAAAACAAACTTATGTCTTCAGCTGCTTCCATGAGAGTCCAACTTGTGCTTTTTACTCAGCTACGACCACAAACAACGACAAATTATTAATGATAATAGCAAGTCTATTATAAGAGTACTAGCTGATTAAGCAAATGCATAAACATAATTAATACTAAGAAAATTGAGGGGATGTTTAATTACTTCATTGCTGTGGCCACACTTTTTCTTCCTGCAGTTCACAGCCCTTGGGTGGAGACGTGCATAGCACCTTATTACAAGTAAAAAAAAACAATTCAGTTTAGGACACAATTAAGATCCGCAAGACCATAAAAAACAAGTTCAACCTCAAATACACAAATTTGTTAAAATCATAAATAAAAGAATGTATGTACGTACCTTCCTTGTCTTGAATCTTGGCCTTGACATTATCAATAGTGTCACTGCTCTCAACCTCAAAGGTCTTCCCTGTTAGCGTCTTCACGAAAATCTGCATCTTTAATTTCCTTGTTGCTAAAAATAAATGAAGAAATTATTCTAAGAAGTTTGTGTGCTACAAATAAATGTGAGACTTTTTATATTATGTTAGGGTGTGTTTGATTGCAACTGAATGGCATCATTCAGCATTGAGTGCTGAATCGGTCAGCATTCAGACTGTTTGGTTTACTCGTCTGAACAAGGAACCATGCTGAACGAGATTCCAAATGATGCTGAACTATCCCATCTTCAAAGACTTTCTTAACCATTCAGCAAGCAACTTTTCCCCAAATACCCTCCTCTCCTTTCATCCTCACACCTTTTCCTTCTTTACATTATTCGATTAACCCATAAACACTACGGATGTTCATCAGTACTTGTGTTTTTCAAGATTCAGTCTTTCTTGAAAACAAGAATTTCCAGATTTATTATTAAAATAATAATAATAATAATAATCACTCTTGAAAACAAAATTTTCCAGATCTATTACTGTATTTGTGATAAACTTTATACATATCACTTCCCTATTCTTTTGCAAGTGGGTATAGTAGCAAATATTAGTTTTATGGTATTTTATCAAACTCAAAAGATATTTATAGTTTGCAAAGAGATTTGTTAAAAGGAAATCGTGATGTGTGAGCGTATCCCTCCAGAAATTGAAACAACAAGGTTGGCCTACACTATCTATATTTGGAACGAAATTATTAGAATTGAAGTTAATATATTATATATTATTCTTTTTCTTTTTTGAAAAAAAAAATTAATCTGTTGTTGAAAAGAGATTATTCATAATTTATTACTAATATTCATGTTTTGTTTTTGTCTTATTATAAAAATGATGATGTGTTTGTGATTCATAATCTTTTTACAGCATACGATTTCAAAGAAGGTTAAAACGGTCATTTTAATTATTCAGATTATTCATTCAGAACAAGTATCAAACATATATCTTTTATTCAGAATCAAATTCATTCAGAGTTTTTTAACCATTCAGCCTTTAAAATCATTCAGCGCTAAATCATTTTGTATTATCAAACACACCCTTAGTGTATATGCCTTTCTACTGTCACTACTCCCTAGGGTTTAGATCGCTGGTTGGACCCATAGATTACCAATGGGCCTTACAAATGGCCTATTAAAGAAAAGTTTTTAGTTTTCATTTTTCATTTTAAAAATGAAAAGCATGTTTTTATAATGAATAGTAAGTACGAGGCTGTTACATATCGATGAAAAACTCTTGCATACTAATTTTTTAATATTTTAAATAAATGATTCTACCCTTATGTTTTTTATGTATTAAATATTTATATATAAGGGTTTTCACCCAAGTTGAATGTGTAACAACCTCATATTCACTTCATTTAAAAATTCTGATAACACGTTTAGTCATAATCTAAAAAATTCAAAAAGTTTTTTTATTTTTGTAGAGAAAAAAATTAAAAAAAAAACAAAAAAATGAGATTTCTAATATATTACTATAAGCTGGAAAATGAGGCTTTTTTCTGTTTTTAATGAAATATTTTTTAAAAAAAATTATATTTGAACATAATTTTTGTTTTTCATGATCATTTTATTAAAATTTTTTAAAAACATTCCTAATTTTCTATAAATAAAGGCACCCTAATAACTTTCTTTTTCATCGAAACAACTTATCGATTTAGAAGTGTTTAGAATCGCGATTAGAATGATATGATTATATGATTATTAAGTTTGTAAAACATAAATAATCAAAAAAGTGTTTGACTAAAAAAACAATCATTTGCGTTTTCATAAACACAATTTAGAACAACAGGTGCAGAGATGCTTTTTATAAAGACAGTTTTGTAAACGCAAAATCTTTATCGGTACTTAGGGTCATTTTTCAAACAAAATAACAATATTCACCTTAAACCAATAACAATTTTTAAAGGGACAATGAATCAAATTGGTAGATTATGAATAATTCAAACATTTAATTATTAATTAAATGATTACAATATACTACAAGAATGATTAATCCTTTTCTAGTTTGGGGGAAAAAAATGAGGACGTACTGGTTAACAACAACAACAAAGACCCAATCCCTATGCGGGGTATGGGGGAGGTGAGCTGTAGACAGTCTTACCCCTACCCAAAGGTAGAGAGGTTGCTTCCATAAGGACCTCCGGCCACAAAGAGGTGAAAGTGAAAAAGTGTAAAGAGTTTAGTTATCATACCTGTCGGTCAAAGATAGCAAAGATGGAAATACATGTCTGTTGAGTATCACCTGGCTACATTTAGCGTAGGGGGAGTAGCAACCTAACATACTTTAGCACATTTTCGACAATACATATACACTAGCAGCCCTATTGAACATATTAAACAACATAAAAGTGTAAAAACATAATAAACCTAGCCTACTGCAAGAAATCCAACATGGGGTATGGGAACAACCATGCATACATACATATAAAAATGGTAACAACCATGCAAGAAAGATAACTGGTGCTAAACAACCTATGAAACAAAGCTCATAACAACCTGTGAGGACGTACTGGTTAAGTGGTAATCAAATCAAATACATAACTCATTATAAAAACCATCAGTACCTACTACAAAACTCAGACTAATAGGTATTGGACGCAAAAACTAAAAATTGTGGATATAACTTTGCCTTTTTATTACTGGTTTAAAAAATAGATTGAACCTAATAAAAACCCAAGGCTGCACATACGGGCTTCGGTCCAGCCACACTGATCGAAGCCTCAACAAGAAAAACAAAACCAAACCGAGCATACGCCCATATATGCCTCACCAGGCACATGATTAGAGGTTGGATGGTATATTAGTGTTCATAGACTAGTCAATCAGACTACCAATTAATGCTCAGAAGTAGCTCTCACCAAATAGCTCGGCTAAAAACAAAGAAAGCCTTACTATACAGATCGAGAAATTAAGCAAAGATATGATCGAAGAGGGGGGATCAACAAAATACAATGCTGATGATACCAATAGTGCTTATTGACAAAAAGACCAAGTAAGTTTACTTCCATAAGTACTTAATAAACAGAAAGAAAAAATATAAACTAAACAACCAATGCAAATGTTCTAAAAGATAAAGCAGACAAAATTAATTCCTCTTCGAACAAGCAAAACAAACTTATGTCTTCAGCTGCTTCCATGAGAGTCCAACTTGTGCTTTTTCCTCAGCTACGACCACAAACAACGACCAATTAATATTAATGATAATATCAAGTCTATTATAAGAATACTAGCTGATTCAACACACATGCATAAAGATAATTAACACTAAGAAAATTGAGGGGATGTTTAATTACTTCATTGCTGTGGCCACACTTTTTCTTCCTGCAGTTCACAGCCCTTGGGTGGAGACGTGCATAGCACCTTATTACAAGTAAAAATAAATGCAATTCAGTTTAGGACACAATTAAGATCCGCAAGACCATAAAAAACAAGTTCAACCTCAAATACACAAATATTGCAAGTAAAGAATTGAAGCGTTTCCAAGGCTAGAAACACACATATATAGGTATGTAATAGTTTAGCTTTGGACAAACTTACTTGCGGCAAACATTCTTATTTCACTACTAGAAAAAATGCCTTTAATGACACCGATTGCATGTCATAAAAGGGGTCAGATGACACGCTTTTTGGTGTCATAAATCGAGCCGTCATAAAGCTTTATGACACGCATTTCCCGCGTCATGAATTTATGACACGCTTTTATGACACCTTTTACGACAAACTTTTATGACACTATTTTATGACCCCTCTTTTGCGTGTCATGGTTCAAATTTTTTTAAAAAAATATTTTTTATAAAATTACTAATATCCACACATTAAATAACAGTTAATCTCATAATACAAATAAATACACAAATAGCAAAACAGCGCATTTCATATATATCAAAACAATGCGTTTCATACAACTACAAGTTATTTTAAAATTCTAAAATTAACCATAAAAGTTTACAACCGCTAAATTATATAGAATTCAAGACCGGTAAATGAAGTTTGCAACATAATTTGCCCATTCTTCACGAATTTCATCCAAATCATCATCCGTGTATTTCTACCATAATATCTGCTGCTATATTACTTTCTTTCTGTCGTAAGGTTAGCACAAGAGCCTCATCAATCTGCACAACATATGAACAATAAAAGAACTTATAACACTGACTAAACCCATTAGAAAGACAAAACACACCAAAAAACCAAGGCTTCTTTTGCAACAGATTTACGTACTAACAAGTTCATTTTCAACAACTGATTAACTAAAGTTCATAATGTTAGTTAAGAAGGGTACCTAAAATAGAGCTAGCCTCCTGACCCACTTCATCATGAGTGACCACTGATGATTTTGATGTTGATGCAGATTTCTCCTTTGCTTCTTCATTCTAATTGTTCGATAAGTGTCACAGAGACAACAGATAATAAATACAAATAACTCATTAAAAATGTGACAAAAGATGATACAGGAAATAGGTAATACCAGATCAAACTTATGTTGTTTCACAGCAATGCCATACTCTTGTTTCTTAGTGGCAGCCTTATCAACATAAGGAGCTTTCTGAAATTAAAAGTACATTTTAATTTCACACACACACACACATATACAATAATAATAACACAAAGTACATTTTAAGAGATGATGAGAGGCCTTTTGTGAAATTAAAAGGGCATCAAATAGGGTTAAGAGGAGGGTTTAGTTGAATTTTATCTTCAGATTATTATTTTTGTTGCAGCGGGTCCGAGTCATAATTTGAAATTGAATATTTAACCACTGAACAGTCGGATAATCAGCATTATACTTATAAAAAACATGAAAAACTAGTTATTATGACTAAAAGCATGTCATGGGACACATTCACTAAGATAATGGTGAGTTTGATGATAACATTGGTGATAATTTTGCTTATAGCAGCCCAAACAAATCAAACATATGGATAAGTTGGCTTATAAAAGCCTAAATGATAATAGGAATAACAAAATTATTTGCAAAAAGAGCTTGAGCTGATTTGTTCTAGCTTCTCAAGCCATGAGCCAAGCATGGCTTTACCAATTTCACAAGCTTAGGCTAAGGTTTGGGTTGGCTCAAATACACACCTAGTATCATTTTCAACTACAAAAGATCCAAATCAACAAATAAGTTCATTGGCAGCCCAGATTGGTATGTTGAGTTGTGAATATATATTCAAGTTATTGCACATTAACAAAATGGGTTCATAAGGGTTGTGTGTTTGACCCGGAATTATAAAAAACCGAGTTTAACTTTTCTTTTCGGAAAAGCCAATTAATGTATTAATTGATATCGAAAGCTTGTAATCCTAAGAAAAACTCTTGATAAAAAACGACTTAGGACATAGTAAGAATTTTAGTACATATTACGCTATTGCTGTCCAGTTTAACCTGATCAGCCCTTTTGACTGTCTCATATTTAACTAATATCCTACATTTGACCCAATATCATTATAATATAACTTTATTTATCTTGTTTTTATATAAATCAGTTGAAATTGCTACCTCTACAGCCACCTCTAAAGCCTCCACCCCAACTAGTTTGGAATAAAAAGTTGCCAGAAGTTGGTTTCCCTTAACATTTAATTTCTATCAAAATATATCTTGGAAAGCCTTTCCGGACACAACAATCCTTTGTTATCTCTAAAGTGTATTAAACATACAAAGAATCAGCGTTTACCGTGACTACAGTTAGTGAAGCCCATAAAGCGACAACAGATGCAAATCCAAGTCCAAAAAGAGCAAGCCGATCTTCAGGTGTATCCCACTGTTTGCAATAAACACATTAACAAGCATTTAAGAAGTAAGATTCTAGAAAATGAAAAAAGCTGTTCGTGGGAACACACAAACTGCAAACCAAATACAGGAAAAGAATTAGTTTTACAACGTGCAAGTAAAGCCAAGTCTTGATTTCGACCCATTACTTAAATCAGTTTGGTTTTCATTATGTTTTATCTTATACGGGTCAAATTCGTACTCAAAAAAGAAGGAAACAGGTGAAAATGGTTGAGCACCTTTTACAGGTCAAAATTTGCAGATACTGTATTTGTAATATAAAAATGACATGACCCCCTGAATCTTTTTATTTAAAGAAATTACATTATCATCGAAATGATTCAAGTTTTTGAACCACGCTTAACTTAAATGTCTATATAACATCAGATTTTGAATAATTAGACATCTTTCTTGACTGGCTAGATGGACGGTAGGTGCTACCAAAACTACAATTCCCATTCATACGATCCTACACACAAATATTTACTCTATAAGCTATCTGCACTTATCCGAACTTCGGTAAAAGCAAATTATCCTCAAAAAACCAGTAACATGATTGAGCATATACACATATAAACGATTCTAGCACTGATTCAGCATTATTTGATCTATTAAGCATCTATATAAACAACATGATTTAATCTATTAGATATATAGATACAGATACATATAGATATATTTTTGCATTCAATATAGACACAGATACATATATATAGCTATATAGACACACATAGATATATAGATATCAAATATATTTGCATTCAATATAGATATATAGACACAGATACATATATATATACATGTAGATATATACACTATAATCAATATATATACATATATACATATATAATCAATAATAATTTAACAAAAAGAGAGTGAAATTAAAATTTACCAATTGAACAATCTGGACAAGGTAATGAGGTTTGAACAATCTGGACAAGGCTTCGTTCGTCTTCAATTATTTTAGGGCTTCGATTATTCGGGTTTGAACAGTAATTTTAGGGCTTCGATTTTCGGGCGTCGATTTGTAGCAGTAAAAAGGATCGTTCGATTTTGTATACTTAGGTTTTTTTTGGTTATTTTAGCAGTAAAGAGGCGATATTTTACACTTAGGGTTTTTTTTTTGGGGTTGGGTTTTTTGTTTAACTACGGGAATATAAGCTTTTATATATGGGGAACAAAATTATAAAACGACACTTGAGGATGACACGCAAATGTAAGTGTACTCCGCGTTACACTACATTTTTTTATGACACCAAAAATTGCGTGTCATAACCTTTCAGATTTTACAAGTTATGACAGTTTTTTTATGACACCAAAAATTGCGTGTCATAACCTTTCAGATTTTACAAGTTATGACAGTTTTTTTATGACACCAAAAATTGCGTGTCATAACCTTTCAGATTTTACAAGTTATGACAGTTTTTTTATGACACCAAAAATTGCGTGTCATAACCTTTCAGATTTTACAAGTTATGACAGTTTTTTTATGACACCAAAAATTGCGTGTCATAACCTTTCAGATTTTACAAGTTATGACAGTTTTTTTATGACACCAAAAATTGCGTGTCATAACCTTTCAGATTTTACAAGTTATGACAGTTTTTTTATGACACCAAAAATTGCGTGTCATAACCTTTCAGATTTTACAAGTTATGACAGTTTTTTTATGACACCAAAAATTGCGTGTCATAACCTTTCAGATTTTACAAGTTATGACAGTTTTTTTATGACACCAAAAATTGCGTGTCATAACCTTTCAGATTTTACAAGTTATGACAGTTTTTTTATGACACCAAAAATTGCGTGTCATAACCTTTCAGATTTTACAAGTTATGACAGTTTTTTTATGACACCAAAAATTGCGTGTCATAACCTTTCAGATTTTACAAGTTATGACAGTTTTTTTATGACACCAAAAATTGCGTGTCATAACCTTTCAGATTTTACAAGTTATGACAGTTTTTTTATGACACCAAAAATTGCGTGTCATAACCTTTCAGATTTTACAAGTTATGACAGTTTTTTTATGACACCAAAAATTGCGTGTCATAACCTTTCAGATTTTACAAGTTATGACAGTTTTTTTATGACACCAAAAATTGCGTGTCATAACCTTTCAGATTTTACAAGTTATGACAGTTTTTTTATGACACCAAAAATTGCGTGTCATAACCTTTCAGATTTTACAAGTTATGACAGTTTTTTTATGACACCAAAAATTGCGTGTCATAACCTTTCAGATTTTACAAGTTATGACAGTTTTTTTATGACACCAAAAATTGCGTGTCATAACCTTTCAGATTTTACAAGTTATGACAGTTTTTTTATGACACCAAAAATTGCGTGTCATAACCTTTCAGATTTTACAAGTTATGACAGTTTTTTTATGACACCAAAAATTGCGTGTCATAACCTTTCAGATTTTACAAGTTATGACAGTTTTTTTATGACACCAAAAATTGCGTGTCATAACCTTTCAGATTTTACAAGTTATGACAGTTTTTTTATGACACCAAAAATTGCGTGTCATAACCTTTCAGATTTTACAAGTTATGACAGTTTTTTTATGACACCAAAAATTGCGTGTCATAACCTTTCAGATTTTACAAGTTATGACAGTTTTTTTATGACACCAAAAATTGCGTGTCATAACCTTTCAGATTTTACAAGTTATGACAGTTTTTTTATGACACCAAAAATTGCGTGTCATAACCTTTCAGATTTTACAAGTTATGACAGTTTTTTTATGACACCAAAAATTGCGTGTCATAACCTTTCAGATTTTACAAGTTATGACAGTTTTTTTATGACACCAAAAATTGCGTGTCATAACCTTTCAGATTTTACAAGTTATGACAGTTTTTTTATGACACCAAAAATTGCGTGTCATAACCTTTCAGATTTTACAAGTTATGACAGTTTTTTTATGACACCAAAAATTGCGTGTCATAACCTTTCAGATTTTACAAGTTATGACAGTTTTTTTATGACACCAAAAATTGCGTGTCATAACCTTTCAGATTTTACAAGTTATGACAGTTTTTTTATGACACCAAAAATTGCGTGTCATAACCTTTCAGATTTTACAAGTTATGACAGTTTTTTTATGACACCAAAAATTGCGTGTCATAACCTTTCAGATTTTACAAGTTATGACAGTTTTTTTATGACACCAAAAATTGCGTGTCATAACCTTTCAGATTTTACAAGTTATGACAGTTTTTTTATGACACCAAAAATTGCGTGTCATAACCTTTCAGATTTTACAAGTTATGACAGTTTTTTTATGACACCAAAAATTGCGTGTCATAACCTTTCAGATTTTACAAGTTATGACAGTTTTTTTATGACACCAAAAATTGCGTGTCATAACCTTTCAGATTTTACAAGTTATGACAGTTTTTTTATGACACCAAAAATTGCGTGTCATAACCTTTCAGATTTTACAAGTTATGACAGTTTTTTTATGACACCAAAAATTGCGTGTCATAACCTTTCAGATTTTACAAGTTATGACAGTTTTTTTATGACACCAAAAATTGCGTGTCATAACCTTTCAGATTTTACAAGTTATGACAGTTTTTTTATGACACCAAAAATTGCGTGTCATAACCTTTCAGATTTTACAAGTTATGACAGTTTTTTTATGACACCAAAAATTGCGTGTCATAACCTTTCAGATTTTACAAGTTATGACAGTTTTTTTATGACACCAAAAATTGCGTGTCATAACCTTTCAGATTTTACAAGTTATGACAGTTTTTTTATGACACCAAAAATTGTGTGTCATAACCTTTCAGATTTTACAAGTTATGACAGTTTTTTTTATGACACTCGAAACATAAAGAGATAAATAGTAATAAACATTAAGAAATCATAATGAAACATGAGGACGATGGTAATCCACTCCATAGACACATCCATGCATAATAAGCAGGACGTATTATATAATATTCTATCGGTCACCACAACATTCAGTTATACAACAACAACAATAAAAAAATTTCCATATTAGATCAAAACAGTACGTCTTTTAAATCAATCAATCCACATATATATACATATACTTATACATTACTTCTAGCTAACCAAAGTTGATTGATCAATATTTGTAAAGTTTTGAGTCCATAATGTAATACTAACTCCCAATCTATATTTATATCATCATCATTTTATAGTTAATAAACAACACAAACATGTATACAACAAATGTCACATTGGAAATTATGTTATAGTATTCATATATATTGTAACAAGTAATAATAATAATAATAAAGAAAAGGGAAGGAAGAAAGAAAAGATCGACCTTTCTGAATGTTGTAATCAGCAAGAGTACGGCCATCCTCAAGTTGCTTTCCGGCGAATATCAAACGCTGTTGGTCTGGTGGAATACCTATATACACAAGCAAAAGATGAAGAATGATTATATTATAATGGATGTTAATAATGCAGAAGAATATACAATAATAATAATGACAAAAAAATAAATAAACAAAAAATAAGAATGTAGATGATATATAATATACCTTCCTTGTCTTGAATCTTGGCCTTGACATTGTCAATGGTGTCACTAGACTCAACCTCAAGTGTGATGGTCTTCCCTGTCAACGTTTTCAGAATATCTGCATCTTTGACTCTTTTTTTTATCCTTTTCCTATGATGATCCGTTGATTTTAATGAGACTCCCTTTTATACATTTTTGTGAATTAGGGTTTTGCTACCTTTTTGGGCCCACAGGGCCTCAAGTTGTCCTATTAATTAGCACCATTTGTTAATTAAAGGGCCTAATTAAAGAAAATTTATTTTTATTCTTATTCTTATTTATAATTAAATTATTTAACACAGTATATTGTCGACCTTTTAGCCTCAACTATAAGCTGAATGATTTTTTACAGCCAAGGATTAGGAATTTTTTTTTTATACTAAACATAAGCTCCAGTTAAATAAGCCAAGCAAAACAGTTATCATTCGTAGTAAAGTGTTAAGTGTCATGTTTGATTAAATTATTAGAACTTCTAGCTGCTAGTTCTGTTGGTGAAAATTTAGATGTCGATCACTTTACGATTCATATTTATAGATAAGTTTTTCTTGATAGGTATAAATGTATAATACAGGTCTCTGTAGGATGCTTAGTTATGAACTAATCAATTATCCACATGCAAGCACCTACCGGGTTCAATAATAGATGATTTTAGTTGAACTTCCAATTCACTTGGATCAGTTTTGCATAAAACAGAGTAACAAATTTTAGGATATTGACTATATTCGCGAGGGTTTGAATCATGATCAGTGTTAGAATAAATTATGGCTCATACAACTTGTAGATTTCAAGAATCTCATTGGTTGAGATACATTGCATCTCATGCACATGGAAGAATAACTTACGTCATTTTGGATAACAAGTTGAGCAAGTTGGAACTACAACTTGCATTAGATACATGGAATGAGATGCATTTCATTTGCCTATAAAAGGAGGTGTCGTTCAAGACTTCAAGCACACCATCAAAAACACAATTCTCTCAATTCTCTCTTCTTTGTAGTTCTTGTACTTTCATTTCAATTTCCTTATCATCTTTAGTTTTGGCACAAGAGTTACTTGTAACCTTTTAGCCATTTTACATTTCATGTACTTGTCTCCATCTATCTAATAAAATTGTAGTTCAACCTTTTAGACGTATACTTGTTCGTCGTATCATCTCATTATATCTAGTTTCTTTATGTTACCACTTTCCGCTTTGTGACTAATAATTGTTGGAATTTTATGTTATATCTATTATTTTATAAGTTGAAATAATCTAACATAAAATATACAAAGTGAATAGATATAAATGGAGTTGAAAGTGTATCTAACTAATGTGAGTTTGTCCCACATTGGTAAAAGTATAAACATTAAGTGTGTTTATAAGGAGGAGTGTTGGAGGAATAATAATTCCTTATAAGGGGCTACACCCCAAGTGGTCAAGGAGGGTGCGAAGCACCCGACGCGCCCGGGACCGGGACCGGGGTCGGGGTCGTGGGCGATGAGGCGTAATGTGGCGTTTTAGTGGCGCACTTTGCACTTGGTGTTACCTGGTGAAGTTTGTCTTCAGCTTGACACCTGTTTAAACAGGTGTCTCAAGCTTGATCACTCTTGACCACTACTAATAGATGGTAGTAGTGGTTCAACAAATATATAGAAAAACAAACACTTCATTCTGGCTTCACCAGAACACTTTCTCTCCCTCTCTTCTCTTGATTTTGTTCTTGAAGGTATTATTCTGGGTTCTTGGTTAACTCCGGCAGTACATACTGCTTTGGCTGTTGTACCCTGGGAGACTGACGGGTTCACTTGGGTGACCCGAAATCAGTTTTAAGGGCCCTCTGTTAAACAGAATCCTCAGCCCGTTGTTAACTTGTTCCTTTCTGTTTATGTTATTGTCTTGTATTTTGATTCTTGTATTAGTTTCTTAGTTGTTACTTTCTTTGTAACCTTCTGTAATTCGAATGTTATCGATAAAATGTTATTTTTAAGAATGGTGTTCCTACAATCTTAAAACTGATTCTGCTTCTTCACCATTCTTTTTATTCAAATTACAAAACTGTTTTCTTTTAACTTTTGTAATAATTTACTTTTCTGTAAAGTTACTTCTTTAGTTTATTTTCATGTTCATATAAGTTTTTTAGTAAAACTTTGCCTATTTCATTTCAGAAATGGCTACTGATTTTAACTTCTCAACAAATGGAACTTCTGCTTCTACCACCACCAACACTGTTGGCACTTCTGTTTCTCAATCTGTAGGACATACTGTCTCTACAAACATGGGACCTTTAGTGGGTACCCAAGCTGCCCAAATTGTGGCCAACCATGCTGAAAAACCAGAAAAATTTTCTGGTTCGCACTTTAAAAGATGGCAACAAAAGATGTTGTTTTATCTCACTACTGTGAATCTTGCGAGATTCTTGTATGAAACAGCCCCTGAAATTCCTGAAGGGTGTACTGATGTTCAAGTAGTGAGTGCTGTTGATGCTTGGAAGCATTCTGAATATCTCTGTCGAAACTATGTGTTGAATGGTCTTGTTGATTCACTTTACAATGTGTATTGTAAGATAAACACGGCCAAAGAACTCTGGGAATCTTTGGATAAAAAATACAAAACCGAAGATGCCGGAACTAAAAAGTTCATTGTGGCAAGATTCCTAGAGTTCAAGATGGTTGATTCAAAAACTGTTGTGTCTCAAGTTGAAGAATTACAAATCATCATAAGTGATATTCTATCAGAAGGAATGGTTCTTGGTGAAACATTCCAAGTTGCTTCCATAATTGAAAAGTTGCCCCCAAGTTGGTTGGATTTCAAGAATTACCTTAAGCATAAGCGAAAGCAAATGACCGTTGAAGAACTTGTTGTTCGTCTTCGAATTGAGGAAGACAATAGAGTTGCTCAAAATGGTGGTCATATTGAAGGACTTGCTAAGGCCAACTTTGTTGAGCATGGCCAAAGTTCCAAGGGAAAAGGTAATTTCAAAGGCAAAGGGAAACGTCCAGAGAAGAAAAACAAGGGAAAAAGGTTGGATTTGAGTCCTAAGTATGGTGGTGTGAAAAAGAAGGTTGGGATGTTCAAAGGAAAGTGTTACAATTGCGGTGAATCTGGTCACCGAGCTGATCAATGCAAGAATCCAAGGAAGGAAAGGGCAAACATAGTCGATGATGACATGCCTCTTGTTGCTATGATTTCTGACCTCACTGCTAAGTTGGAAGAGGTCAATCTTACCACCGATGGAATCAAAGGATGGTGGGTTGATACGGGTGCAACCCGTCATGTGTGTCCGGATAAGACTATGTTTCATACTTTGAAAGAAGCATCCGGTGAAGACAAGTTGTATATGGGAAATGCCGCTACTGCCGAAATCAAGGGTGAAGGCGATGTGATCCTCAAGTGGACTTCGGGGAGAGAGCTCAAGTTGACTAATGTGTTGTATGTTCCCGAATTGCGCAAGAGTCTTGTGTCGGGATGGCTACTCAACAAAAATAGGTTTCGTTTAGTGTTTGAAAGTGATAAGTTTGTGTTAACTAAACGTGGTTTGTATGTTGGTAAGGGTTATGCCCTTAATGGTATGTTTAAACTTAATGTAATTGCCATGAAGAACATGAATGAAAATGCTTCTACTTCTGCTTACTTGATTGAGTCTTCTAATGTTTGGCATGCTCGACTTGGTCATGTGAATTTCAATTCAATGCGTCGTTTAATTAAGTTAAACTATATACCATTTTTTACCATTGAATCTGAATATAAATGTCCAACTTGTGTTGAATCAAAACAAACCACGAAATCTTTCAAATCAATTGAACGAAACACCGAGCCACTTGATTTAATCCATACCGATGTATGTGATTTTAGAACGATTCCCACTCGTGGTAGTAACAAATATTTCATCACCTTTATTGATGATTGTACAAGATATTGCTATGTATACTTGCTAAAGAGCAAAGATGAAGCAATAAACAAGTTTATCTTGTACAAAAATGAGGTTGAGAATCAACTCAACAAAAAGATTAAACGAATAAGGAGTGATAGAGGAGGTGAATATGTTTCTCCTTTTGCTGAAATTTGTGCTCAAAATGGTATTATCCATGAGCAAACAACTCCTTATACCCCACAACAAAATGGCATTGCTGAAAGAAAGAATCGAACTCTTAAAGAGATGATGAATGCCATGCTAATAAGCTCGGGTTTAGGCCAAGACATGTGGGGAGATGCCATTTTGTCAGCAAACTATCTTTTGAACAAAGTTCCTTTCAAGAATAAGGATGTTACACCTTATGAGTTATGGTTTAATAGAAAACCATACTATAAATTCTTGAAAGTGTGGGGGTGTTTAGCAAAAGTGGTGGTTCCACCACCAAAAGTTCAAAAGATAGGACCAAAAACTGTTGATTGTGTATTCATTGGATATGCTCAGCATGGTAGCGATTGTGAATCCTCATATCTTGCTGAACATAGTAGTGCATATCGGTTTCTAGTACACGAGTCTAAGAACCCAGAAATACACAAAAACAGCATACTTGAGTCGAGGAATGCATCGTTCTTTGAGGATGTGTTTCCTCGTTTGGACAGAGGAAAAGCTTCTACATCAACTCCGGTTGATAAGATTGTTCCAAATGATGAAGAAGTAGAACCGCGAAGAAGCAAAAGGCAAAAGATTGAAAAATCTTTTGGGCCTGATTTTGTATCTTATATGGTTATGGGTGAACCCCAAACATATAAAGAAGCGGTTTCTTCTCAAGAAGCGCCTCAATGGAAAGAAGCTATCAAGAGTGAAATTGATTCTATTTTGCAGAATCATACTTGGGAACTAGTTCATCTTCCACCTGGTTGTAAACCACTTGAACATCGTTGGATATTCAAGAAAAAGATGAGAACTGATGGCTCAATTGATAAGTACAAGGCAAGGCTTGTAATCAAAGGATATAGACAAAAGAAAGATCTTGATTACTTTGATACATATGCCCCTGTAACTCGAGTAACTTCGATCAGATTGGTGCTTGCGATTGCAGCATTGAGAAATTTGGAAATACATCAAATGGATGTAAAAACAGCCTTTCTCAATGGTGAGCTAGATGAAGAAATATACATGAAACAACCTGAGGGTTTTTCAGCTCCTGGCCAGGAAGACAAGGTTTGTAAACTTGTCAAGTCTTTGTATGGATTAAAACAAGCTCCAAAGCAATGGCACCAAAAGTTTGATCAAGTTATGCTCGACAATGGTTTCAAGATCAATGAGTGTGACAAATGTGTTATGTCAAAGACATATCTAAGGGATATGTGATACTTTGTCTATATGTCGATGACATACTCATTGTGGGTAGTGATGATAGTATGATCAGATCTACCAAAGACATGTTGAAAGCGAGATTTGACATGAAGGATATGGGTTTAGCAGATGTCATTCTTGGAATGAAAATTACTCGAACCCATGATGGTCTAGTGTTAAGTCAATCTCACTATGTGGACAAGATCCTTGAGAAATTCAGTCCCGAGGACTCAAGAGTCGCTCGATCTCCAATAGATACGACGCAACATCTATCGAAGAATAGAGGTGAAGGTGTTGCTCAATTGGAGTACTCAAGGGTAATTGGCAGCCTAATGTATCTCATGACTAGTACTAGGCCAGACTTAGCCTATGCTGTTAGTAGGCTAAGTAGATATACTAGTAATCCTAGTTCGGAGCATTGGAAGGCTATGACTAGGTTACTAAGATACTTGAGATATACAAGGAATTATGGGCTGCATTTTGGTCGAGATCCAGCTGTATTTGAAGGATATAGTGATGCTAATTGGATATCCGATATAAAAGATTCCAAATCCACAAGTGGATATGTGTTTACTATTGGAGGAGCAGCTATAGCTTGGAAATCATCCAAGCAAACGCTCATTGCTAGATCCACGATGGAATCTGAATTTATAGCATTGGATAAAGCTGGAGAAGAAGCAGAATGGCTACGACATTTTTTGGAATATGTTCCTAGATGGCCAAAGCCTTTGACGGCTATTTGTATACATTGTGATAGTCAATCGGCTATTGGTAGAGCTCAAAATACAATGTATAATGGCAAGTCAAGACATATTCGTCGTAGGCATAATAGTATACGACAACTGCTCACAACAGGGGTTATCACTATTGACTATGTGAGGTCAAAGGATAACATTGCGGATCCGCTAACTAAAGGTTTAAGTAGTGAGGCAGTTTATAAGTCGTCAAGGGGAATGGGGCTAAAGCCCATTGAGTAAACTTGTACGAAGGAAAACCTAACCTAGATGTAAATGGAGATCCCATGATCTAGGTTCAATAGGACAACCTAATTGTACGAATAGAGGAGGTCACTATGGGGGAGCACCCCAAAACAATCAAGGGAGTTTGCAGTCACTGTGGGGGGGAGAACCACCACAATAAAGTGAGTTGCAAATTTCCTAGCCCATTCCTATATCAAATCAGTGATATCATAGAGGTTAAGCTTATAGACTTTTAATGATTGTGAGCAATCACCTATGTTAGAGAGAAGTGTGGTCGCTTCGAATGGAATTGTGTGGGGTGCAATTCCTAGAGCTCTCGCAGAACCAGGATAGTGTTCCATGACCATAACGGACACGAAAGTGAGGGGTTAACCAGACTAGGAAAGTATTGTGTGATGTGTAATAACGTCTACGTAAAAAGGAGTTAGTTCAAAGACATCAAGTTCTACTAACTGCTAGGAGACTAAGTGCACTCACAAAGGAAAGTTCAAAGGGTAAAACCTACTTCTCCTGCAATACTTGACTGTCAGAATTTATCTTTGATAACCATATCTATTCATGTGGGGGATTGTTGGAATTTTATGTTATATCTATTATTTCATAAGTTGAAATAATCTAACATAAAATATACAAAGTGAATAGATATAAATGGAGTTGAAAGTGTATTAACTAATGTGAGTTTGTCCCACATTGGTAAAGTATAAACATTAAGTGTGTTTATAAGGAGGAGTGTTGGAGGAATAATAATTCCTTATAAGGGGCTACACCCCAAGTGGGCAAGGAGGGTGCGAAGCACCCGACGCGCCCGCGCCCGTGCCGACGGGACCGGGGTCGTGGGCGATGAGGCGTAATGTGGCGTTTTAGTGGCGCACTTTGCACTTGGTGTTACCTGGTGAAGTTTGTCTTCAGCTTGACACCTGTTTAAACAGGTGTCTCAAGCTTGATCACTCTTGACCACTACTAATAGATGGTAGTAGTGGTTCAACAGATATATAGAAAAACAAACACTTCATTCTGGCTTCACCAGAACACTTTCTCTCCCTCTCTTCTCTTGATTTTGTTCTTGAAGGTATTATTCTGGGTTCTTGGTTAACTCCGGCAGTACATACTGCTTTGGCTGTTGTACCCTGGGAGACTGACGGGTTCACTTGGGTGACCCGAAATCAGTTTTAAGGGCCCTCTGTTAAACAGAATCCTCAGCCCGTTGTTAACTTGTTCCTTTCTGTTTATGTTATTGTCTTGTATTTTGATTCTTGTATTAGTTTCTTAGTTGTTACTTTCTTTGTAACCTTCTGTAATTCGAATGTTATCGATAAAATGTTATTTTTAAGAATGGTGTTCCTACATTAAATACGTCAATTCAAGTATAGAGACTTCACAAAGTTGTACATGACAAAGATGATTGAGGGTACATCCATTCTTTTGCATCTCGATAAATTTGATTCCATCATTATGGATCTGAAAAATGTTGATGCTAAGATTGAAGACGAGGATCAAGCTATTTTGTTGTTGTGTTCCCTTCCCCAGTCCTTTAAGCATTTTCGTGATACTATGATTTATGGGAAAGAATCTGTCTCATATGATAGTATAAAATCTGCTTTAAAATCGAAAGATCAGATCGATAGGGATATCACGGGGGAGTCAAGTGGTAGTCACGCAGAGGGGCTGTTTGTACGAAGTAGACCTGAAAATAAAGATTTCAAAAATAATAAAAGGTCACAATCCAGACATAGAGTTCCATTTTGCAAATATTGCAAGAAAAAGGGTCACTCTAAAAATGACTGTTATAAGCTCAAAAATAAAGAAAAATATCAAAATGAGCGAAATAACGGTAACACTGCTGAAGCCGGGGTAGTCGAAGGTGAGAATAATGGAATTATTCTTATGGTCACCGAAGAAAAATCAAGATCTAATAATGAGTGGATTTTAGATTCGGGTTGTTCTTACCACATGAGTCCTAACAAGGATTCTTTTTCCACATATGAGTCATTTGATGGTGGAATTGTTTTGATGGGGAACAATGCTCCTTGCAAAGTAGTTGGCAAAGGCTCGGTCCGAATCAAGATGCATGATGGCATTATAAGAACACTCACCAATGTTAGACATGTTCCTGCTCTAAAGAAAAGTCTCATCTCTTTAGGCACTCTAGATTCTCTTGGGTGCAAGTACTCAGGTGAAGGTGGAGTTTTGAAAGTTTCCAAGGGTGCTCTTTTACTAATGAAAGCTTTCAAGTCTGGCAGTTTGTACATTTTGCACGGAACCACAATTACAGGTGCTGCTGCAGTCTCTGTATCTTCGGATACTAATGTCACAAAGTTGTGGCATATGCGTTTGGGACACATGGGTGAGAAAGGCTTAACTGTGTTAAGCAAGAGAGGCCTTCTTGGTGGTCAAAGTACCGGTAAATTAGACTTTTGTGAACATTGTGTTTATGGAAAGCAGAAAAGAGTTCAATTTAAATCTCCTGCTATTCACAAAACAAAATGTACTCTAGACTACATTCATTCTGATCTTTGGGGGCCTTCTCGTGTTCCTTCTAAAGGTGGTGCAAGATATATGCTAACTTTTATTGATGACTATTCAAGAAAAGTTTGGGTATATTTTTTAAAGCATAAAAATGATGTTTTCGTTACTTTCAAACAATGGAAGGTATTGATTGAAAATCAAACAGGAAAACATATTAAAAGGCTTTGCACAATAATAATCAAACATTATATAAAAAACATAAAACAATTAATAATAATAATAAACTTGAAGGATTTCGGTTCTATCTAGCGCAACGGAAGCATGCATAGCAATAACAATAGCATATTAAAATTTTCTAGCAACCGAAATCTATCCCATGGATCATCTCGTCAAACAAAAGCTCAAGAGAATGAATATAAGAAAACATACCCTTGAAGATTTCCTTAAGATGAAGGTGAAAAGATTCAAACTAGAATCTCTCTATCCGGGGAGACACCCAAAGTTCCGATCTCGATCTTTAGCACCTTCTTATGAGCTGACAACAGCCCCTTTAGGCAATCCTTAAGCACCCAAATTCTTTCTTTCTATTAGTAAACACCACAAAGACTTGTGTGTTTATCTTAGTCCAAAGATCTTGAAGATAGATACAATGAACTTGGAGAGAGTGTGTAAGAAAGAATATAATATGTAT
>CM067167.1:156968595-156994987 GCA_034093135.1 Erigeron breviscapus | reverse complement strand
AAAAAAAAAAAAAAAAAAAAAAAAAAAAAAAAAAAAAAAAAAAAAAAAAAAAAAAAAAAAAAAAAAAAAAAAAAAAAAAAAAAAAAAAAAAAAAAAAAAAAAAAAAAAAAAAAAAAAAAAAAAAAAAAAAAAAAAAAAAAAAAAAAAAAAAAAAAAAAAAAAAAAAAAAAAAAAAAAAAAAAAAAAAAAAAAAAAAAAAAAAAAAAAAAAATTCAAAAAAAAAAAAAAAAAAAAAAAAAAAAAAAAAAAAAAAAAAAAAAAAAAAAAAAAAACAAAATCTAGGCAACCCATCAAAAGGAAAAACTAAAGTTTGAACGAGGTGGCTCTGATGCCACTGAAGGATTTCGGTTCTATCTAGCGCAACGGAAGCATGCATAGCAATAACAATAACATATTAAAATTTTCTAGCAACCGAAATCTATCCCATGGATCATCTCGTCAAACAAAAGCTCAAGAGAATGAATATAAGAAAACATACCCTTGAAGATTTCCTTAAGATGCAGGTGAAAAGATTCAAACTAGAATCTCTCTATCCGGGGAGACACCCAAAGTTATGATCTCGATCTTTAGCACCTTTTATAAGCTTGACAACAGCCCCTTTAATGCAATCCTTAAGCACCCAAATTCTTTCTTTCTATTAGTAAACACCACAAAGACTTGTGTGTTTTTCTTAGTCCAAAGATCTTGAAGATAGATCCAATGAACTTGGAGAGAGAGAGTGTAAGACAGAATAGAATATGTTATATCTATTCTTGGGTCTTGGTTTTGCCTTTTAAAACCGTAAGCAAGAGAGGGAGAAGAGAGACATCCAAATCTTGTCTTGGATTATGTGTGTAAGAGTTTGTCTAGCATGCATGTATATTGAGTGTGGGGATAGGAAAGAGAGTGTAGACTATCGTCATGACATAGTCACATGCCTTCCATTTGATTCCCCATAAAATACTTACATGAATATGTACAAGTATTTGACATGCAAAATGTATATTTTATAAAAGTCTATGTTTTAATAAGATGTATTATTTATAAACATATAATTCAATACACTTATATAATCACATATAAATTAGACATATATTTAATTAATTACTAGTTACACATTTAACTAATTAATTAAACAAATACAAACTCATAAATAATTAACTTAGACCATTAACACAATGTCTAGTTAATCAATCTCTCTATGAAGGTACATTAATCGATTATTGACTGGCCTTTGTGTGTGACCGAATAGGATAATGGACTTTATATATTATTCATGTCATGGGCATATCTTGAATCATAATGCACCACGGTCAAACCTTTAGCCAACCCGTGTGCATATATCCAACCGTTTTAATAATAATTTGGTTGTGTATAGCACCATCATTACTAGTCAAAGTAACAAGTAATTAACCAAAGTAAAATTGGTTTCATCAGATCCACTAACGAGCACCCAAAAATGAATCAATCAACGCACATCTATGAAGTTATATACATAGAATATACTTAAATTCAATTCAATCAATCAACGACAACATGCAGTTTGATACAAATTGATCGAGTCAACAAATTTACCCGATCGAATTATGATAATAATAGTAATAGAGTAACTTGATAAGTTTACGAAGAAAACCTACAATCTCCTAACATAAAGTGGAGGATGTCAACTGTTGGGGGGGAAACTGACTAGTTGGACTAGTAAAAAGCAACACACAGTTTCCATCTCCACAGCTGAGGCAGAATATGTCTCTGCAGCGAGCTGTTGTGCCCAAATGCTATGGATGAAACATCAGCTTGCTGACTATGATTTGGAATACTCTAAAATTCAATCATGTGTGATAATACAAGTGCTATTGCTATTACACACAACCCAGTTCAACATTCCAAAACTAAGCATATTGATATTCGATATCACTTTATTCGTGATCACGTCATTTGTCTGTATGTGACAGTCTGACTGACAGGTTACGACTGCTCAATACGGCGCACACTCAAGTATTTTTATGGGATAAAATTTCTTTTCTTTTATTTAAACGTTACTCTCAAAATCTTTTTATATATTATACATATGTACGAAACAGTTGTTGGTTACAACTGTTCCACAGATTGAAAAAGAGGAGAGAGAAATTACATTGTAAAATCGTGGCCCACCACCATACCCTATATATACATCCTCTCTCTCACAACTCTATTTTCACGCTTTCATATAACTATTCACCTTCTCTCAAACCAAATATCTCTCTTCATCTGTTCATCTTCCTTCATAAATCTCTTTCATCTTCTTCTCAAGCAAATCAATGGCTTCTTCATCTCAAATCCCTCAACAACAAGAAAAAGTTGAGATCCCTTCTTCTTCTTCCCCCGCTGCACAAAATCCACCTGTTCCTGAACCACAAGTTCAGGAACAAACTCCTATTACCTATTTAAATTCTCCAATCTATACTCCGGTTAATGTAACTAAATCTTCAAAAGTTTCTTTTTCTCCCTCGAAGATGATTGTTAAACCTAACAATCATCTTGGCTCGCTTGACGTACCAAAAGGTACAAAAGGGTATAAGCCAATGCTGGATTTCATCCATGCATCTCCTGCAAATCGTTGCATCTTGGCGGACCCAGAAAAGATTTTTGTCCATCTCCTTAGAGAATTCTGGTGGACTTGTGATTATGATGATTCAAACAAGTCCATCACTGGGACTATCCGCCAGGGGGAGAAGACAATCACCATCACTCCTGCTTCTCTTCGTCTCACTCTTGGGTTTCCACAAGAAACCAATGATAATAAGTTTGTGGATCCAGCAACTGAAAGTGAATGGAAGGCATGGTTGCCCTCCATTGGATATAATTATAACTTGAGGAACCCTCCAGCGATCCCAAGCAATCCCTTAAAGCACAATCTTCCTGGGATCTGGAGAGTTCTGTTCACTCATGTGATTCAATGCATGGGTGGAAATTCTGGATCTTACAACCAGGCGTCATCTACATCGATGCCCATAATCCACGCTCTTGCTGAAGGACGATTTGTGGATTATGCTCAGTTGATCTTCAATGATATGAAGAACAAGATCAACATGAATAATAGGTCTCACACAGTGCCTTTTACAAGATTCTTCTCCCTTATTTTCAAGGAGGCGCTGGGTGATGAATATGTGTTGCCAACTGCGTCAACAATTCCAACAGCGAGGGTTGGAAACAATATTTACAAGCCACCAGCTGAAAATTTGGTGGCTCGCCTCACTTCGCACATGAAAGAGGTACTCTTCTCCTTAAATTCTTCTTTATACCCGAAAGACAGCGACTGGGAGGCAGCACTTCTTTCTGATGAAGTGGCTGATACAGTCGCTGTGGATGCTCAAATGCCTTCTGAGGCTGGTTCGCTGGTAAACCCCCCAGCGACCTCCCAAGCCTCTAAAAAGACCAAAAGTAAATCCAAGGCAGCATCCTCAACTCAAAATATACAATCTTCACCCTCCGCTGACGTCCCAAAATGTAAGCGGAGTGTATCAAAGGGCAACCCCAAGGTTAGGAAGTCCACAACGCCCATGGACATTAGTACCCAAGCCACCCCATCAGCAGCCTCCCAACAGGCTGTTGACGAGTTAAATGGGAACAGCAGGCAGCCACCTCAAACTTCTGTAGGAGAGGTTGGTGAAGATATTGGGTCACCCCAACCCACTAGAGGTCAAAGTCCAACTCCACCCCCAAATAATTCCCCTTCTTCTCAATTACCCTCTGAGTCGTTGACAGCAGCCAGATCACAGGTGATGCTAGAGTCAACACATTCTACGGCTGATGATGTCTTGGTGGAACAACACACTGAGACTGAGGCACAAGGTTCCCTTACCCCTCCCTCTTCTATTGTCTTGGAAACTGTCTGTGCAGAGACTGAGACAAATATATTATCAAGTGAAATGGAAACTGATGAAGATCTGGGCAGTGAGTTTGACATCCAAGATGATGATGCTGAAATCACACTCACTGCCGCAGAAGAAAGTGAAGAAGAGGCCAATGTTAGTGGCTTCTTGGCAGAAGACTTGGGATATTTGTTAATCTCCTCTCCTCCTACTGAATTTGAGGACATCCCAGAGTCGTTGGCTGATATGCCTCCTCCACCAAGCTATTCTCCAAGGCCCACAGCTGCCTTTGAACAAGTTGGTTTTTATGAAGACTATGTGCCTGAAGTGAATGATGCTGAGCTTCAGCGAAGGGTGGAATTATGTCACCTTCAAAGAATAAGGCCAGGTGTTTATGTTGAAGTGGAAGAAATTGATGATGAAATCATCATGGAGGTGCCCCCATTGCACCATCCAGACTTTTTTAGGGTTCCTTGCTCTAAGTATCCTGTTTCTCTAAAAGATCTCAAGGTTCCTTCTGCTGATGAAGAACTCATCACTGCTTGTACTGCTGTAAATGTGCCAGGCCTCGACTATGTTGAAACTCGTCAGCTGCAAGAATTGTTGAGAAGGGTACAAATTTGCCAGAGCCAAGGCAATAGACATGGGTATTTGTATGCTTGGCTGGTAGACCAAGTAGCTAAGGTTCACATTGAGGCTCATGAAAACTTTCTAAAGTTGATAGCTGGAAATGTTGACTTGACTGATGAGCTGGCTGAGCTCAAAGGTATGGTGTTTGGGATCACCAAGAATCAAGTCACCCACACAAAGTCCAATGAGCAGTTGTTTAAAAGAAATCAATCCTTGCTAAATGAAAGCATGAAGAGGGTTAGCACCTCTAACTCCGCCATCTCCGCCTCGCTGGACAAATTGAAAGCTGAAGTCCATTCAGCGAGGGTCACCGAACAGCCTGGTCTCTTATCATCTCTTCAACAACTCTCTCAATCCAACATTCTTTTCACCGCCCACCTCCATCAACTACAACACACTGTCTCATCCTTCTCCGCTCACCAAGATAACTTTCGCACTTCCATCACTCAAGAAATCCACTCTCTCAAAAATAAACTCTTCTCTCAAACTCCTTTCCAAGTAGCTGTTGACAAAAAGCTACTTGACGAATCTGTCAATCGTACCAAGAAGCTTGAAAAAGAGGTTGAAAATCTGAAGGGTATGATGGTTGAAATGTTGGGCCTCCTCACAAAAGATAAAGTGGAAGTAGCTAGTCCCTCAGCTACTTCCAAGGGGGAGAAAAATATTGAGAAGGATCCAGCATCTAATCTTCCCCAAGCTCCCCTCACTAAAAACATTGGTAACGCTGAGATGGTTGATGAACCGGCAGCAAACGTTGAGGGGGAGCAAACAACAATTGCTGAGAAGGTTGTTAAACCGGCAGCAAGTATTCAGGGGGAGCAAGCTGAGAAGGTTGTTGCTGAGAATGTGCCAGCAAAACCAATAAATGTTTCTATCTTCAAGCCTACTGCTGAGTTCCACGCTGCCCTTGAAAAGAGATATGCTGATAAGGGTAAAGCAGTAGTGGTTACTCAAAGCAAGCCACCAAAGGTTCCCATTTCAGCAAGAGAACAACAAGAAAAGTTAATGGCTGGAGCTTTCCCTAAGCCTTCACCACCTCAAAAGACAACTGCTGAAATCACTCCTGAAGAGGTTGTACGTCAGGAGGAGTTGAAACAAAAGAAAAGAGAAGAGGAACTCTCTAGAAAATATATAAGTGAGCAGATTGTAAGTGAAGAGCTGAAGGATGCTGATGATGAAGTGCAAATGTTAGCACAACAATCTGGTGGTTTGGAAGTATTGAAAAAGAATGAGGAAGAGTTCTTCGCTAAGAAAAGGAAAAACTTTGAAGAAGGCAAAGAACTCTACCTTAAATCAAGGGAGATAAGGCAAAGGAAAGAGGAGATCCAGTCAGTCAGGGTCACTCTGACCAATCAAGGGATGAACCTTCATCTCCAAAGAAAAGGAGTGCCCAAGTTGTATACTCTGAAAAATGTGACTAAAGATACACTTGGGCCAACTGAATGGATCGAAATTTACAAGCTGATCAAGGACAAGACAGCTGTAAGTTATGAACCGTTGATCAAAATGGCAGGTGAGCAGATAAAGCATACTCGCAAAATGGAACAAAAATACAAAGTCAAGGACTCTCTGCTCAGCGCTGCAAGACATCCCTTCCCTCCTCCTCAGCAACCCAGAGTTGGATCAAAGAGATCAGCGTCTGGATCCCAAGTTTCTCGTCTCCCCACTGTACTCAGAATGGTTCCCAAGACTGATATAGATGAGGAGCCGCTGCTAAATTTGAAGATGCCTTCCAGAACCCTTTTTATGGAAGGTACCTATGACGAGAAGCTGGGAGGTTTCTGTTTTTGCAATGTCCATGGTCATGAACTCTTTTTCAGGACCAACGAGATTGGAATTGCTTCCTCTGCTTTCCTTCTGAAAATAAGGAAGTATTGTGCTCAGACTTCCAATGATCCCACGTTTATAAAGATGATTGATCAAGAGTTGCTGAAGCCTGAAAGACAACAAGATAGAGCATTTATCGAGGCCAAGCAAGAATCTCAATGGGATTAAGTAGTCTTGTAATCTTTGTAATGCTGCTCATTGTAAAGGTGTTTGTCATATATATAAAATCAGCATTCCCTCATTTCAATTTCAAATTCTTGTAAGTTCAAGCGACTTACACTCAGCAAAGTCTCCTCAGCGAATAGGGGGAGATTGTTGAGTCATGGATTCGCTGAAGATTACTTGCTGAGTCAAGTAGTCGCTGACAGCCTCAGCGAGAAATTTCATCAGCGAGCCTTCAGCGATCATTATTATCTTCGAGTTAAAGGATAAGTTCAATGACTCACCGCCCTGTCTTGTAAGTCAAATATGGGCGGGAAAATGAAGATAAGAAGGCTGGTCCCCAAGGACACGTGTTGATAGATCAAGATGAAGACATGTGACCTTGTACCAAAACGGTACTAAGGTGTTTCTCTTTCATGCCGTTTTGGGAAAGAAACAAGATGGCAAACAGAGATGTCTGAAGACCAGTCTTACACACCAATAGATAGTTGACAACCATCATATGTCAACATCTATTGGGTTGTCATGTGATGCCTTTTCTCCCCTATATAAAGCATCACTTGACCTAGCCGCCAAGTTGTTGGTTCATTCTACAATAGTCACTTAGTGTGTTTTTTTCCTCTCATTGTAGAATTGTATAATTGTTAAGTTTTTGTGTGTGCAAAAACTTAACAATATTTCTTTCTTTCTTCTGTTATAAACCAACCATGTATTCACCGTTTAATTAATACTACTTATGATTAAACGTGTTTACTTTCTTATCTTGCTTTCTTAGTGTAATTTACATTAGTTGTTTAATTACATAATCGTTGCAAACTTGGGACTTTCAGTTGGTATCAGAGCGGTTATTCGACACACCGAATCTGATCTGAGTAAAAGTTTGCAAGATTATCTTTCTTTCTTTCTGTACTTAATTTTCTGCATCTAAAAACTTTTCTTTAAACTTCTGTCTATTTTTCTTTTCTTTCTATTATGTCTTTTGTTCCTTCTCTGGTTAATACCAGAGATTTTGGGTATGTCTCCATCCCACCCAGATTCGATTCACATGATTTCGGATCTTGGAAGGAGAGAATGCTCCTACACATTGTAGGAGTTGAACCCTATCTTATGACCATTCTTACCAGAGGGCCATATGTACCGGTTCTGGTTACCAGGACGCCAGGAGCCACTGCTGATGCTCCTGAAGTTGTCACTGAGCTCATAAAACCAGAAGTACAATGGACAGATGACGAGCGTAGGCTTGTCAATCTGGATGCTCGGTTGAGAAATCTCATTATTACTACCCTTCCTGATGATATAATGAAATCTGTCATCAAACTTTCTTCTTCGAAATTGGTGTGGGATAATCTGTGTACCAGATTTGATGGTACGACAGATGTTCTTGCTACCAAGAAAATAGATCTGAAACGTGCCTATGAAGGATTCTTCTCTCTCCCTAATGAGATTCTGGATGGCACGTATAATCGCTTTAAGTGCCTTTTGAATGATATGACAAATGTGGGCATAGAGCATAATACGCTTGAAATATGCTACAAGTTCATTGACGTCTTGCCCATCAAATGGCAAGGCTTAAGGCAAATTCTCAGAACAACTAAGCAACTGAAGGAGCATGACTTAGAGTCACTCTATGGCACTCTTCAATTTGAAGAAAGAGCCCTCGCTCAAACTTTGAGAGCTGAGGCTGAGTCTAAGAGGCATGCTGGTTCATATGCTTCAACTTCTTCCTCTTCTTTATCTAGTGTCTCTAATGTTCATGACCCTCTTGCCCTGGTCTCTGCTGAAGTTAGTCCTGTCCATCTTGACATGGACATCAGCAATTCTACCCCCTCTAACGTCCAAGATCTTGTCAATGACCTCGATTTCGAGGAGAGACAAGAGATGTTCTCGGACTTCATGAACTTTGCTCTTCTCGCTGGTAAACGATATTCTAAAAATTGGAATGGTCGTAGGTCGACTCGTTTCCAAAAACCAGTGGTAGACAAGTCTCAAGAAGAATGTTGGAGGTGTGGTCGTAAAGGCCATTACCAAAAGGAATGCAAAGTTTCTATTCCTTCTTTGCAGGCAGCGAAGCCCTCTTCATCATCAGTGAGGCCCTCTTCAGTCAAGCCTGCTGATGAATACAAAAAGAAGTATTATGAGCTTCGTGCCAAAATGGCTGATGTTGAAGAAGCCAAAACTCCCGCCAAAGGTCTTGTTGCTGAAGAACATGACTGGGCTGATTCCGACGTTTCTGACAGCGAGGACTTTGTTGATGCCATCTGCTTTATGGCACTCGCTGATGACCAGGCGCTGACAAAAGATCAAGTGTGCTCCAGTCAGTGGGTCAATGTCACAATCAAGAAGGCCTCGCTAGGAAAAGAAGTGTGGTATTTGGACAGTGGCTGTTCAAAACACATGACTGGATCCAAGGACCTGCTGGATAACTTCGTGGAGACCGATGGTCCCACAGTTGTGTTTGGTGACAATTCTACTGGCCAAACCGAAGGATATGGATCTCTCTCCCATGGGCTGATCAAATTCACTAAGGTTGCTTATGTGAATGGATTGAAACACAATCTGATCAGCATCAGTCAATTGTGCGATGCAGACTACAAGGTTATTCTTGATAAGCATCAAGGCACAGTGATCAATGTCAATAAAGAAGTGGTCTTGGTCGCTCCAAGAAAAAGGGATATCTACTTGGTAGATTTCACTCCTGTTAAAACTGACAGCGAGACCTGCTTCTTCTCAAAATCTGCTTCTCAAATCAACTAGTTATGGCACAAGCGTATGTCGCATGTGAACTTCAAAACCATAAACTCTTTGGCCAAGAAAAATCTAGTTCGAGGCCTTCCTCCTCTCACTTTTGAGAAGGACAGGCTCTGTGGTGCTTGTGAAAAAGGTAAAAGCCACCGAGCCACCTTCAAAACCAAACAGGCCAACTCTATCAGTGGCTGTTTCCATCTCCTTCACATGGACCTTTTTGGTCCAGTAAATGTCCAAAGTCTAAGGGGTAGCAGATGCACCTTAGTTATTGTGGATGAATATTCACGATATACTTGGACAATCTTTCTTCATTCTAAGAGTGATGCTGCTGAGGAAATAATTAATTTCATTAAAAAGATGGAAAACCTCAACAACATACGTGTTAAAGAACTCAGAAGCGATCATGACACTGAGTTCAGAAACCACACTCTTGAGACTTTTTGTGCTGATCAAGGGATTAGACAAAATTTCTCTTCTGTTCGCACTCCTGAGCAAAATGGGGTAGCTGAAAGGAGAAATAGAACTCTCATTGAAGCTGCAAGAACCATGCTCAGTGAGTCCTCTCTTCCTAGTAAATTCTGGGCTGAAGCAGTCAGTACTGCTTGCCACACTCAAAATAGGTGTCTTATTGTCAAGCGACATGATAAGACTGCCTATGAAATTCTCAAGGGCAAGAAACCTCAAATTGGATACTTCCATGTTTTTGGTTGCCCAGTTTTCATCTTAAATGATAAGGATCATTTAGGAAAGTTTGATCCCAAAGCTGATGATGAATACAAAAAGAAGTATTATGAGCTTCGTGCCAAAATGGCTGATGTTGAAGAAGCCAAAACTCCCGCCAAAGGTCTTGTTGCTGAAGAACATGACTGGGCTGATTCCGACGTTTCTGACAGCGAGGACTTTGTTGATGCCATCTGCTTTATGGCACTCGCTGATGACCAGGCGCTGACAAAAGATCAAGTGTGCTCCAGTCAGTGGGTCAATGTCACAATCAAGAAGGCCTCGCTAGGAAAAGAAGTGTGGTATTTGGACAGTGGCTGTTCAAAACACATGACTGGATCCAAGGACCTGCTGGATAACTTCGTGGAGACCGATGGTCCCACAGTTGTGTTTGGTGACAATTCTACTAGCCAAACCGAAGGATATGGATCTCTCTCCCATGGGCTGATCAAATTCACTAAGGTTGCTTATGTGAATGGATTGAAACACAATCTGATCAGCATCAGTCAATTGTGCGATGCAGACTACAAGGTTATTCTTGATAAGCATCAAGGCACAGTGATCAATGTCAATAAAGAAGTGGTCTTGGTCGCTCCAAGAAAAAGGGATATCTACTTGGTAGATTTCACTCCTGTTAAAACTGACAGCGAGACCTGCTTCTTCTCAAAATCTGCTTCTCAAATCAACTAGTTATGGCACAAGCGTATGTCGCATGTGAACTTCAAAACCATAAACTCTTTGGCCAAGAAAAATCTAGTTCGAGGCCTTCCTCCTCTCACTTTTGAGAAGGACAGGCTCTGTGGTGCTTGTGAAAAAGGTAAAAGCCACCGAGCCACCTTCAAAACCAAACAGGCCAACTCTATCAGTGGCTGTTTCCATCTCCTTCACATGGACCTTTTTGGTCCAGTAAATGTCCAAAGTCTAAGGGGTAGCAGATGCACCTTAGTTATTGTGGATGAATATTCACGATATACTTGGACAATCTTTCTTCATTCTAAGAGTGATGCTGCTGAGGAAATAATTAATTTCATTAAAAAGATGGAAAACCTCAACAACATACGTGTTAAAGAACTCAGAAGCGATCATGACACTGAGTTCAGAAACCACACTCTTGAGACTTTTTGTGCTGATCAAGGGATTAGACAAAATTTCTCTTCTGTTCGCACTCCTGAGCAAAATGGGGTAGCTGAAAGGAGAAATAGAACTCTCATTGAAGCTGCAAGAACCATGCTCAGTGAGTCCTCTCTTCCTAGTAAATTCTGGGCTGAAGCAGTCAGTACTGCTTGCCACACTCAAAATAGGTGTCTTATTGTCAAGCGACATGATAAGACTGCCTATGAAATTCTCAAGGGCAAGAAACCTCAAATTGGATACTTCCATGTTTTTGGTTGCCCAGTTTTCATCTTAAATGATAAGGATCATTTAGGAAAGTTTGATCCCAAAGCTGATGATGGCTACTTTCTGGGATATTCTTCTATAAGCAAAGCTTTCAGAGTTTTTGTAAGTCCCAACTCAATAGATGGTACTACTGAAGACACCTCTATGTCGATGGTGGAGTTACTTTGCAATATATGCACTGAACTGGAGATGACCAGTTGCAGTGTGTATATACCAAGTTCTAGATAGATTACTTATTTAAAAGACAATAAGTAAAGAACAATGCAATAATACAAAATACTTGTAAAATAAATTGATGAGACAATATGTAATTTTCAAGTGTAATTTATTTATTGATGTTAAATAAATTACAAGGTTGTTGCGGAACCAAGATAATATAAGAATGTAAATATCATAATACAAGTAGATAACTGAAAAGAAAGAACTTAATGAGATGGCCCTTCGCCAGTTCTTCTTCTCTTGGTCACTGAAGAGATAGGTTGTGAGTCTTCAGGGTCAATATTCAACTTCAGCTCCAGATTTTCTTTGTGTTAAATCTTGCCCCTTAGGAAGTTCACCCATGCTTTCTCAAACCTATTCTTTTGTGCCTTCGCATCCAACACATTCACCATTTCAACCCATTCACTGAACCCATACTGCATTGCACCAGGATTGTCAGTTTTAACCAGTGGCCCTCTGGTATAACTAACTTCAACTTGAAAGACTTTGGTGCCTGGCTTGATTGTTACATTGACACCATTGATAGTACCACTATGTCTTCTGGTTGACATGATCTGGGAGTAATAGCTTCTTGCTTCAGATTCATTTGTTATTTTTATACTCCCAGCACCAGCAGCCAGTACAGCGGACTTGATGTCTTCATTAGATACCTCGCCAGTTGGTTCAACAAACGTGCTAAGGTCAGCATCTCTTGTCAGTGGTCTTCTTGGTTGAGGAATCCTTCTTGGTGGATTCAATACCTTTTTCACAACCTTCTTAACATTTGCAATTCTTTTTAGAATCCCACTGGCCCTATTCTCCTTAGCCTTCTCCACTGATATGTTCAAACTTTTGGCATCGAATTCAGCTTCATCATCAGGATAGTGTCTGTCTAGTTCAACATCAAGCATTTCTTTCAACTGGTCAACTATCCTGGGATCATTCTTAATTCTGGCATACTCCTCCTTAGTGATTCCCAAAAGATTAGCATCACTCATATCAAGCAGTTTGATCTGTGCAAGATGTGCTCTGCCAAGTCTAGCCAATCTTCTGCTATCACTATCTGAAACTGGAGGAAGTACATCAGCATTGCCAGTTTCTAACATTGGTATATCAGTGGCCGGCTGGGCAGATACATCAACAGCTAAACCTTTTCCTTTATCCAACACATTCACCATTTCAACCCATTCACTGAACCCATACTGCATTGCACCAAGATTGTCAGTTTTAACCAGTGGCCCTCTGGTATAACTAACTTCAACTTGAAAGACTTTGGTGCCTGGCTTGATTGTTACATTGACACCATTGATAGTACCACTATGTCTTCTGGTTGACATGATCTGGGAGTAATAGCTTCTTGCTTCAGATTCATTTGTTATTTTTATACTCCCAGCACCAGCAGCCAGTACAGCGGACTTGATGTCTTCATTAGATACCTCGCCAGTTGGTTCAACAAACGTGCTAAGGTCAGCATCTCTTGTCAGTGGTCTTCTTGGTTGAGGAATCCTTCTTGGTGGATTCAATACCTTTTTCACAACCTTCTTAACATTTGCAATTCTTTTTAGAATCCCACTGGCCCTATTCTCCTTAGCCTTCTCCACTGATATGTTCAAACTTTTGGCATCGAATTCAGCTTCATCATCAGGATAGTGTCTGTCTAGTTCAACATCAAGCATTTCTTTCAACTGGTCAACTATCCTGGGATCATTCTTAATTCTGGCATACTCCTCCTTAGTGATTCCCAAAAGATTAGCATCACTCATATCAAGCAGTTTGATCTGTGCAAGATGTGCTCTGCCAAGTCTAGCCAATCTTCTGCTATCACTATCTGAAACTGGAGGAAGTACATCAGCATTGCCAGTTTCTAACATTGGTATATCAGTGGCCGGCTGGGCAGATACATCAACAGCTAAACCTTTTCCTTTATCCAACACATTCCCCCTCACACCCATATCACCAGTTTGCTCACCAGCTTCAGTACTGGTAGCTACAACCATTTCTCTTACCAACTTGACTTCCAGATGAGTTCTTCAGGTGCAACTGGTGGAAGGACTGCACTTCTTTCCCCCTTGGCAGCATCTAGACCTGCCCTAATAGAATCCCATTCAGAAGGGTGAGATGGCAACCGGTCAAGAGGCTGCCATGTTTGCATGTCCTTGCACTCCTTGAAAATCTCACACATCATCCTGAAAGACCTCCACAAATGGTTGGTCTCCTTTGACTGGGTCAAAACATTTGCAGTAACCTGTTCTTGACCAGTTTTTAATTCATTTAAGATCTGGAGTCTTCATCCAAACCAGATACAACCTTTTCCTTCACTTCCTCATCCTTCTTCTTCAAACTTTCCACTTCAGTTGTCAGTTTATCCAAAGACTGAGCATGAAGGGATACCTGGGTGTTCAAATTTTCAATGCTGCCTCTCAACTGGTTGATCTCACTGGTGAGTGGGGCCAGATCAACCTGAGGAGTGGCCAGCTTGGTGATCTCAGACATTACCCTTTCAATCAGTTGTTGTTCTCTTGCACCCAGCGTATCCTCTATCTTCTGACCAACTGAAGTCATCAACTGCTCTCCAAGTTCAGTCACATTTAGGCCAGGTTTTTCAACTAATTCCTTTACCTGCCTCTCAATTTCCCTCAAATCTACTTCAGATGTTCTTACAGTGTTGCCAAGCAGATTGGAGATTGAGGTTGTAACCTTGGACTGAGTAAGGTCAAAGGCTTCCTTCAAAGATGTTGCTAGAGTGTTACAGCCAGTGACCAACTCATTTAGCTTATTGAACACCAAGTCTTCATTTGATGAAAACTTGTTAATCCCCAGATCAACCACTTTAATGTTTGTCAAGTGATCCTTGTGGTATCTGGAGAAAGACTTGGTGTTTTTGTCAAGTGTCTTTTGAATCTCCTCCACCCTAGTAAGAAGGTTTTGGAGATCGACTTGCAAAGAGACAACTTGACTGTCCAGTGACGAAGGAGAAGGTGTCACTGGACCAGCAGCAGTTACTACTGGAGCAACTGGAGGAGGCAAACTAAGAGAAATCTCCCCAGTTTTCATACCAGCAGTTGAAGAAATAATAGGAGTGGTGGTAGAAGAAAGGACTGGAAAAACAATGTGTTGTTCATGCTGAGAATGCTCAGGTGTGAACAACGGTGGCGGTGGGGGTGGCATTTCTCGAAATATATCAGTAGGCACATTTTGTTGGGATGGTGAAAGTGAAATTGATGCATCTAGAAGCGAGACTGGAGATAAAGGGTTTTGATCTGGTACAGCAGAATCAAAAATCTCCAAGTCTGAAGCAGTTCCTTCAGAATCCGAAGACTCTATAAGGATTTCCTCGTCATTAACATTCATGTCCAGATCCATGAATGTAACTGAGGGCTGACCAGAAGGGTCAGTCTCCAGATGACCTTCCCCAGTTTCCTGGATGGGTGCATCTGTTGGAGGATCAGATACCGAGGTATCTTCACCAGGAATAGAGGTTATTGGAGTTGCTTCAGTTATGGTTGCTCTATCCTCAACCATAACATTAGACGAACTGGAGGGTCCCTCATTATTTTGAGGCCCGCCCAGTTGTCTTTCTGACTCACCTTCAATTGGTGCATCAGTTGAAGCGAATGCCAGTTGCATTCGTTCTGGAATTTCGACCTCTCCAGCTTCAGATACCAGAGAGTCTAAATTCCTCAACATATCTGGAGCAGTGTACGGTGAATCTGTACTTAAGTATGCTTCTCTGCCCAGAATATGTTTAAAACAGAGAGAGAGAAACCTTGATAAGGGGATACAAATACCCCTTGTGCCCTTCAGCTTTTGTACTAGGCTTCTAAACAAGATGTCTGCAAAGTCTACTCTCAATCCATTCCACAAGCAGTAAGCCATCTCTGCTTGTGAGGAGTTGATCTGGTCAAGACCACCAGAACTCTCACCCATACTCTCCACCAGGTGGATGAAAAAGTACCTCCATGAAGGTGTAAGACCCTTCATGGTCATCGCACCCTTCGTCTTCAAAACTCCATTCTCCAAGCACTCCTTGTGTCCCATTTCAAGGAGGACTTGGCGAAAATTAACATTTGAGGGTAAGACGACTGGAGATTCACCCTCTCTCCGGTAATTGAGGTGTAAGGCATCCCTCAATACGTCAGCGGACAAGGTACACTGGATTGTTCCACCTTTTAATGTAAAACTGATGGAGGAACAATCGGAAGAAAGAGTGGCAGTGTACCAAAACTCACACAAGTAGTTGTGAAACAACTTGCATGGGTTTAGAGAGAATGAGGGTCCTATTGGAGAATCCTTCAAAAAAATTTGGATTCTACCAATAAGGGTATTGGACCCTTGAGATCCTTGTAAGCTTGCCATCGGATTATTAGGATTGAGTTTGATGACCGAAGCATTACTAGGAGCACCAGATGCCGGTTTGACATCTGGTGAAAGAGCATATGGAACAGTCAAGAGATTTACATCTCTTGAACGGGATGATCTAGGTGCCATTGGAAAATGAAATTGAAATTTGGGAATTAGGGTTCTTGATTTGTGAAGCAGAGAGAGAAATGAAGCAATTTTGATGATTGAGAAGTAAATGAAAGAATGTAGAAGGAAGTAAATGAGTTCAGAGTAAATAAGGGATTTTATAAGGGATTCATGATCCCAATGAACTACAGAAATTATATTTTATTTAACCAAAACAACTTTGTAGATATTTTAACAAAAGAAGTTTGAATTTTGAAATAAAATCATAATTTGTCATGTCAACATTAAATGCTACCATGTCAGCATTAAATGCTACGATGGCTTATCTTACCCACGCGCCCACTCACTTTTTATTTTCCCAATACAAACAGTTGTCAAGTACTAAAATAGCTTTAAACACGTCAGATCACGATACCAAGTGGTTTAAAACACTCGAGTACCATCACGTGTCACAAATATTGACCAAGTATTTCTAACGTTATAAAAATAAGACAAGACTGAATCTGGTCACTGGATGATCAGTCCAGTACCAGTTTCCAACTGAAGAGTTCTCCAGTTGCCATTTTCAAACAAAAACGAATTTTAGTCAGAAAATAATTTTTGAGTCTTTCCCCCTAAAATGATGATCCAGAAATCAATTAGTGCCAGGATAGTATCACAAAGGCGTTTGATAGCCTGGCGAGCAAAGATTATCTGGACCTCCTCAACTAGAGAACTTCATCAGTGTCACTGACGCGTTCAATAACAAAGAAAGCTCCAGTTTTAAGGATTTAACATTCCCATTTCGCTGATGAGATGTTTAAAGGTTTTCTCATCGAGAGTTTTGTAAAAACATCAGCTAACTGTTTGTCAGTGGGGATGAAATGTAATTCAATGTCTCCTTTCATAACATGATCACGAATAAAATGATACCTGATGTCAATATGCTTTGTTTTGGAGTGCATCACTGGGTTGTGAGATATTGCAATTGCACTGGTGTTGTCACAAAAGATTGGGGTCCTTGTATACTTTTGACCATAATCTAGTAACTGGTTCTTGATCCAGAGAATCTGGGCACAGCAACTGGCCGCAGAAATGTACTCTGCCTCAGCAGTGGACATAGAGACTGAAGTCTGCTTCTTGTTGGTCCAACTTACCAGTTTTCCTCCAAGGAAATGACAACCACCAGTTGTTGATTTTCTATCTATCTTACAACCTGCATGATCAGAATCTGAATAACCCATTAGATCTAATCCTGAGCCTTTGGGGTACCAAAGACCAAGATTAGGACACCCTTTCAGGTATCTAAAGATACGCTTTACAGCGTGCAAGTGTGATTCTTTTGGGTTAGCCTGAAACCTGGCACATAGACATGTTGCAAACATTATATCTGGTCAACTGGCAATTAAATACATCAGTGAACCAACCATACCACGATAGTCAGTTATGTTCACTGGTTTGCCAGTTGGGTCAGAGTCCAAATTTAATGGTGCTGCAATAGGTGTGTTTTTCGATGGGATTGAATCATATTTGTATTTTCTTAACAAATCTCTGACATATTTTCCTTGGTTTATGAAAATTCCATTTTCAGTTTGCTTAATCTGAAGACCTAAGAAAAATGTTAATTCACCCATTAAACTCATCTCATACTCAGATGATATGATTTTAGAAAACTTTTTACACATTGCATCATCAGTTGAACCAAATATAATGTCATCAACATAAATTTGTACCAATAAGATATTACCTCTTTCTTTCAAGATAAATAAGGTATTATCTATTGCACCTCTTTGAAAGCCATTTTTAAGAAGATGTTTAGTTAGAGTATCATACCAGGCTCTTGGGCTTGTCTTAGACCATACAATGCTTTGTTCAGTCTATAAACCCAATGAGGATGCTTCTCATCGATGAAACCTGAAGTCTGCTTAACATAAACTTCTTCTTCCAATGTTCCATTAAGGAACGCACTTTTGACATCCATCTGGAAGACCTTGAACTGAAGATGGGCTGCATAAGCCAGAAATATTCTGATGGCTTCAAGTCTTGCAACTGGAGCAAAAGTTTCATCAAAGTCAACGCCTTCTGCTTGACAATAACCCTGGGCAACTAATCTGGCCTTGTTTTTTACAACATGGCCATCTTCATCCATCTTGTTTCGGTAGACCCATCTGGTACCAATGGGTTCTTTCTTTAACCCTGGTGGACAAGGAACAAGCTCCCAAACATTGTTCCTTTCAAACTGGACGAGCTCTTCTTGCATAGCTTCCACCCAGCTTGGGTCTGCCATAGCCTCGTCAATCTTCTTTGGTTCAATTAAGGAACGCACTTTTGACATCCATCTGGAAGACCTTGAACTGAAGATGGGCTGCATAAGCCAGAAATATTCTGATGGCTTCAAGTCTTGCAACTGGAGCAAAAGTTTCATCAAAGTCAACGCCTTCTGCTTGACAATAACCCTGGGCAACTAATCTGGCCTTGTTTTTTACAACATGGCCATCTTCATCCATCTTGTTTCGGTAGACCCATCTGGTACCAATGGGTTCTTTCTTTAACCCTGGTGGACAAGGAACAAGCTCCCAAACATTGTTCCTTTCAAACTGGACGAGCTCTTCTTGCATAGCTTCCACCCAGCTTGGGTCTGCCATAGCCTCGTCAATCTTCTTTGGTTCAATTAAGGATAAGAAGGTGACGTTTAAGCATTGCTCGCTGGTGGCTCTTCTAGTCTGAACCCCACTATTTGGATCTCCCACAATCTGTTCAATTGGATGTGCTCGAGTCCATCTAGTGTAATGACTAGGCTGGTGTAACACAATATCAGTGCAAGTCACCTGGCGATCTTCTTTAGTTGCAGTAGCTTCTGGAGGAGGATCGGTCCAAACTACTTCTACATCCTCATCAGAGTCAATGAGGTCACGATTTGCATCGTGAAATTCTTCATTCAAAGTCATTTCTCGAAGAACTGGAGAAGTTGGAGTTTGAACTGGTGTTGATATTGTAGTGGCACGTACATCAGATCCAATCACCAATTCTTGTGGTAAGTTGAAATTGATGGAGGGATAAAATGATGTGTCACTAGTGCTTTTCTTCTTCTTAACCGGTTCCAATTTGTTGTAACTGGAAACATATTTTGGTGAAGCAACTGACTGATGAACTTGGTCAGTTTCACCAAAATTGATTGGAACGACTGGAGTAATATCAAGGCTTGGTCTCTTGTTGATTGCTTCAGTTGATTCATCGAATGTGACATGAATTGTCTCATGAACCTTTTGGAGTCTATAATTATAAACTCTAAAGGCCTTTCGAATATCTGAATAACCTAAAAATACCCCTTCATCAGCTTTTGCATCAAACTTTCCAAGCTGACTGGAATCATTTAAGATATAAACTGGACAACCAAATACATGAAAGTATCCAATATTTGGTTTACGATTCCTGAGTACTTCATAGGAAGTCTTCTTATGTCTCTTGATGTAGACTGACCGGTTTTGGGTGTGACAAGCAGTTGCAACTGCCTCAGCCCAAAAACTGGTGGGAAGACCTGATTCAGATAGCATACTTATGGCTGCTTCTATCAGTGTGCGATTCTTTCTTTCCACAACTCCATTCTGCTCTGGAGAGTGTACTGATGAGAAGTTTTGAGAGATGCCAGTGTCATTGCAAAATGTTTTAAGTACCTTATTTTGGAATTCAGTACCATTATCACTTCGCAACTGACAAACTTTTCGAGTATACTTGAGTTCAATTCTTTTGATGAGAGAGATGATTTCAGCAGGTGCATCACTTTTGGATCTGAGGAATACCACCCAGCAGTATCTGGTGAATTCATCAACCACAACTAGAGTGTACTTCTTTTCCAGCTCTAGTTTGAACATTCATTGGACCAAAGAGATCCATATGTAGCATGTGAAGAGGTTCAGTGATGCTAAAATTTTGCCTAGTTTTGAAACTGGCTCTTTTCTGCTTGCCCATCTCACACCCTGGACATGGCTTTTCTTTATTAAAAGAAATCTGAGGTATCCCATCAACCAGTTGTTTGCGAGACAACTTGTTAATATTTTTAAAATTAAGATGGGATAATCTTTTATGCCATAGCCAGTTGGTGTCCTCATCAGCCTTGGCATAGAAACATTGCTCTTTTGGAGCTGGTTCCATATCCATGATGTACACATTTCATTTTCTTGGTGCAATCATCACCACTTTCCAATCCTTGTTAAATATGGTGCCTTGAGCAATATCGAACAAAACTCTGAAGCCATCATCACAAAGTTGGCTGACACTGATCAGGTTGTATTTCAAACCATTCACAAATGCAACTTTCTTGAATTTGACTTGTCCATTATTGAGCACACCATATCCTTCAGTCTTTCCAGATTTATCATTACCAAACGTCACTGTCGGTCCATCTTGGACAGTGAACTCTTCAAGCAGGGGCTTACATCCGGTCATAGTCCGGCCAGCAGCGCTGTCCAGATACCAGATATTCTTCTTTCGATCGCCCTGCACACACACAAAAATCATTAGTTATTTTTGTGAACCCATCTTTTCTTGATGGGTTCACTGGACTTCTCTACAGAAGTCACAGTAGATTGTTGTGGTGTTGAACCGGAGGCTGCATCTAGAGCTTTTTCACCAGCTCCAGGTGCAGGAGTAAAAACGATTGGTACTTGATACTTACTCCCCTGATTTTTACCAGATTTAGTTCCAGATGGAACATTCTTTTGATTAGGTTTTGAAGGGAGAGGTTTAATATTTTGTTTGAAAACTGGAGGTAATGAACCTCCTTCCAGATTTTTAATCCGGGAAGTACAACTCTGAACCTGTCTAGACAAAAGTTGGAGTTGACTTTCCAGATTAATCAAAATATTATTTTCATCAGGCAACTGAACCTTGGACCTTGGTTCAGTTAGAGTTTTAGTCTGTCGGGTCTTGGGCTCCTTAGACTTTTGAGGTAAAGGCTTGTTACCAGTGGCCTTTTTAACTGGAGCATTAGCCTGTTTGGCTCCAGGTTTAACCTCAATGGGGGTGGTCTCAATGGGTTCAGTTTCAACAGCTTCAGGTTGATCATAAGGTGTTTCAACCCCGAGAGCTGGAGGCAATGCATGAAGATCTGGTATGAGAGCTGCCATCTCCAGATCTCCATATTTCCATGCATTCTTCTGGGCATCGATAGTTCTTGAAAATGCATCATAGTTTTTACCAGATGCTTTTACCCATGACTTGATAATCTTTTGTTCTTTTTCAAGATCAGAAAATAGTTTTTGATTATCAAGTTCCAAAGCCTCAATCTTTAAAACTGACTCCTTGAGAGCCAACTGGACACTTTGTAAATCATTAAGTTGTGGCTTAACGTTGTTCAGTTCAATTAAGATAGTGTCAAGATATCTTTCACTATCAGCTCTTACAGTTTCCACAAAAGCTAAATCACCACTTAATGATTCAGCCAGGTCCAGTTTCAGTCCAGGGTCAACTTGGTTGTCATAATCACATACCTTTTTCAAGATGATGTCCATCCATCTTCCAGTGATGACATCTTCTTTTGCCACGTGCTGCTGCTGTTGATCTTCCAAGGCCATGAAACACATGTCCCTTTCCTCTTCTTCATCAGCTGATGAGTCATCAGAGTACTCCCATTTTCCCTCAGTTTGTGCCATTAAGCACTGATCCTTTTCCTTTTCCATGGACAGGAGGGCAATCTGGGCCTTAAGCTTCTTGCATTTAGCTTTGTAGCTATCATCAGGCCGATTGAAATTAGGGACAGGGGGGCCAGTTTGGTTGTTCAACTGACTAGATCTGCATTCCTTCATAAAGTGACCTTTCTTACCACACTTATAGCAGGTAAGATTGGTTTTATTCAGAGAGCTGGAGCTGGAAGCATTGTTTGGGCCATTAAATCTTTTAGATTTATGCTTAAACCTGTTGAAGGTTTTAGCAATCATGGCTACCAGATCATCATCGTCAGTTTCATCACAACCATCACTGATTTCAGTGGTCAGGCCAGAGTTTAAGAAACTGTTTAACATCTCCTTCATTGAGTGTGCCTGGACACTCTCTGCAGACATTAAGGCAACACAAGGTCACTCAGTTACACTAGCAACCTTGGGACTCTGGGCATGGTTCATGGCATCTTGCTCAGCCACCAGTCTTGCAGCATTATTATCTTCAGTGAATCTGAAGGCTCCATAGAGCGATGCAAGAGTATGGTTGTGCAAGGTTTTACCTTGTCTCAAGACAAGAACCATGTTTTCCCATTTGGAAGGAAGAATATCACAAAACTTCTCAAGAAGAATATCCTTATCCTTCTCTACACCCAAGCCTCTCAGCTGATTAATGAGGCTAGAAAATCTGGTGTATGTACCAGTTAGACTTTCATTGGTTAAGGCAAAGAAGGATTCATACTTCTTGTTCAAGGCAACTTTTCTGGTGACAATAGTGTCATCACCTCCTTCAAACTGAATAACTAATTCATCCCACATTGACTTTGCACTGGGGAACAACACAAGTGTTGGAATTAGATCTTCAGGGATAGCTCCAAGGATCATGTTCTTGAGTCTGGTGTCCAGATCAACAAGTCTACGATCCTCATCAGACCAATGGTCTTCGAGCTTTTCTCTTGAACCTCTTCTTCCAGTTGGATCTAGAAGAGGACTTACCCCAAGAGACATGGATATATATGGTCCATCCTTAAGGATTTTCAACATATACCTCTCTATCCCACCAAAATGCAAAAGCATTCTAGCCTTCCATGTACCGAATGTCTCACTGTTTCCATCAAATTTTGGAACAGGAGTGTTAGAATAATGTACATGGACGTGATTTGGGGCAGTAGGAGGAGGAGGGTTTGTATTAACATTTTGAAAAGGTTGGGCATTAGTATTCAAGGGGTTTCACCTGAACCAGAACCATCTCCACCTTCAGTAGTGTTCATCTTAGCAGATCTAGGCAAGTTTATTAGCCTTCTGCTCTGATACCACTTGTAAGTCCCAACTCAATAGATGGTACTACTGAAGACACCTCTATGTCGATGGTGGAGTTACTTTGCAATATATGCACTGAACTGGAGACGACCAGTTGCAGTGTGTATATACCAAGTTCTAGATAGATTACTTATTTAAAAGACAATAAGTAAAGAACAATGCAATAATACAAAATACTTGTAAAATAAATTGATGAGACAATATGTAATTTTCAAGTGTAATTTATTTATTGATGTTAAATAAATTACAAGGTTGTTGCGGAACCAAGATAATACAAGAATGTAAATATCCTAACAACCTATGAACTACAATTGATCTACACTCGGAATTTCTCTAAACAATCGAAACACTTAAAGTTGTGAAATGTTCCTTTTTACGATTGAGAGAATATTGCACAAGTTCACCAAGAATATTGCAGGTATGCAAAGTGTGAAATCTATCGAAGTGTATTCGAAGAAGTAATATTCTTGTTGTGCAATGACTTGTATTTATAGGCAAAGTTAACATTGGGATGTTAACTTTGGCCGTACAAATGTGGTTGAGAGCATTTAAGGAATAGCATTTAATTCCATAAAATGCAGTGTAAAGTTGCAGGATAAAGCAACTTTATTCAACCAGCTTTATGTACCTTTTAGTAATTAAATAATAAGATAAGTCTTATTATCCGGGTAAAAGGACATAAAGCACAAAAGTCAATTCCTCGTAATCAGTGTAAAGCTTTGTAAGAGTTTTCCACTTGTCTCCAGTTTGTAACTGACTAGAATGTCAACTGGGCTTCGCTGCCATTGCCATTCTCTATCTTCCATTTGTTGTCTTCAACTTCAACTGGAATGATTCTTCAACTGTCAACTGGGCTTCGCTGCCATTGCCATTCTCTATCTTCCATTTGTTGTCTTCAACTTCAACTGGAATGATTCTTCAACTGGTCAGTTCTCAACTGGAGGAAGTCTTCAGTTGCGTTGACTGTACGGTGCAACTGGACTTCAATATATTTCTGGACAAATCATCTGGGTCTCCAGTTTCAACAGACTGGACAGTTTCACTGGACAGTTTCACTGGACAGTTTCACTGGACAGTTTCACTGGACAGTTTCACTGGACAGTTTCACTGGACAGTTTCACTGGACAGTTTCACTGGACAGTTTCACTGGACAGTTTCACTGGACAGTTTCACTGGACAGTTTCACTGGACAGTTTCACTGGACAGTTTCACTGGACAGTTCACTGGACAGTTTCACTGGACAGTTTCACTGGACAGTTCACTGGACAGTTTCACTGGACAGTTTCACTGGACAGTTTCACTGGACAGTTTCACTGGACAGTTTCACTGGACAGTTCACTGGACAGTTTCACTGGACAGTTTCACTGGACAGTTCACTGGACAGTTTCACTGGACAGTTTCACTGGACAGTTCACTGGACAGTTTCACTGGACAGTTTCACTGGACAGTTCACTGGACAGTTTCACTGGACAGTTTCACTGGACAGTTCACTGGACAGTTTCACTGGACAGTTTCACTGGACAGTTTCACTGGACAGTTTCACTGGACAGTTTCACTGGACAGTTTCACTGGACAGTTTCACTGGACAGTTTCACTGGACAGTTTCACTGGGTCTCCAGGTGCAACTGGAGACTGGACAGTTTACCAGGTGAACTGGTCCTAACAGTTTTCAATACTCGCACTCAAAAAGTAGATGAATCAATTCATGTTACTTTTGATGAAAGTTGTTCAGCTTTAGGCGATCTCTCAAATGAGTCATCTGCTGAAGTAATTCTCAGCGATCTATCTGACTCGTCTGAGGTATCAGCGACACATCATGATGTTGCTGAACAACCTATCGCTGAGTCTCTAAGTCCTTCACCAAATGATGAGTACATTGCTTCTCACATTTATTCTATAGATCCAGTTGAGCCTCTTCTTCGAACAGTTAATGCTACTTCCATTAATGTTCCTCTCTCAACTGAACCTCAAGATGCTGATGGTACCGCTGAGGAAACATTTCATGATGCCTCAGCGAATCCTCTTTCAGGAAACACTGAGGATGACACTCCTCAGCAAGAGGTACCCACTGTTCTCAGTGACCCTCCTGTCAGCAACTCTGAACCCCTGCTAACCATTGATCTCTCTTCCTATACTCCCACTCCTAGTGAGACTACCACCAAAGTATCCGCTATGAATCACTCTTCTATTCACACACCAACACTCAAATGGACTGTTGATCACCCTCTTGACCATGTGATTGGTAATCCACACACTGGTGTCCAAACTCGCTCAGCGACAAGTAATACTTGTCTCTATGTCAATTTTCTATCTCAAATTGTGCCTGCCAATATTGGTGAAGCCATAGCTGATCCCTCATGGGTGGAAGCCATGCAAGAAGAACTAACACAATTTGAAAGACAACATGTTTGGCTCCTTGTTCCTCCTCCCTATAAAGAACCCATTGGCACTCGATGGGTTTATAGGAATAAGATGGATGAAACTGGTGTGGTCATCAGAAACAAGGCAAGATTGGTTGCTCAAGGTTATACTCAAGCTGAAGGCATTGATTATGACGAGACCTTTGCTCCAGTCGCTCGTCTTGAAGCCATTCGTCTCTTTCTCGCTCATGCTGCTTACAAAGGCTTCATTGTCTATCAAATGGACGTCAAGAGTGCCTTCTTAAATGGTGATCTTGATGAAGAGGTCTATGTTAAGCAGCCTCCTGGATTTGAGGATCCAAAGCATCCTCACTATGTCTACAAGCTAAATAAAGCCTTATATGGTCTTAAACAAGCTCCTAGAGCTTGGTATGACACTTTGTCGACCTTCCTTCTTGACCATGGCTTTCGTAGGGGAACCATTGACAGCACCCTCTTTATCTACAAGCATAAGGGTGATGTTCTGTATGTGCAGATTTATGTCGATGACATTATCTTTGGTTCCCTATCCACCAAACTCTGTCGAAAGTTCAGTTCTCTTATGTCTAGCACTTTCGAAATGAGTATGATGGGTGAATTAACCTTCTTTTTGGGGTTACAAATCAAGCAGCTTCCCACTGGAATATTTATCAATCAAGAAAAATATATTCGGGATATGTTGCATAAATTTGACTTCACCCATGTCACTCCAAAGGGAACTCCAATGTCCCCTCCAAATAATCTTCACGCTGACCCTGATGGCAAGTATGTGAATCCTACTTACTATCGTGGCATGATTGGGTCACTCATGTATCTCACAGCGAGTCACCCAGACATCATGTTTGCAACATGTCTCTGTGCTCGCTATCAAGCTTCTCCTAGAGAATCTCATCTCCTCGCTGTGAAGCGTATCTTCAAATATCTCAAGGGTACACCCACGCTGGGTCTTTGGTACCCAAAAGACTCCAACTTTGAGTTAGTTGGATATTCTGACTCCGACTATGCTGGTTGCATGCTTGATCGCAAAAGCACCAGTGGAGGATGTCAACTGTTGGGGGGGAAG
>CM067167.1:156826095-156961095 GCA_034093135.1 Erigeron breviscapus | reverse complement strand
ACTTTAAACCCTAACAATTAAGCATATATATAGGGCTTAAGGGTTAAGGGTTTTAGATACACACACAAGACAATTAGACTTGTAATTCTCTAATCTCTCTCTTTTCCTTGTTCGACCGAAAACCCAATTCCATAGGGTTTTTCGGTTCTTGGGTTTCGACTTCAACAAAGGGAAAACACAACCGGGTTTGTGAGTTCGTGATCGGGTACTAGCATACATCATAGGGGTGTCAAGTGTGCGATCGTAGAGAGGTTTTACTTTAAACCCTAACTTATAATAATAATCTTATTATTAATTTATTGGAAGCTAAGCTAAAAGGTACACTTTCAATTCCTTACTTTGTTAATTATTATATTACATATACGTTTCTTTCCGCTGCGTACTCGTGATTATTTATTTGATAATATGCTTATATCCTAACACATGTTACAAACATACAATCAAATGTCAGCAGACCACTTTGTTAAAGTAGGTACATTATAATAACAAATTGTTGTAATATACATATAACGAGTTTTAAAGTATATATATAATAATCTAATAAAAATACTTCCGTTTCATCAAATGTCACCAGACCACTTGGTTAAAGTAAGTATTCACTTTCATTTGTTGTATATATAACTTAATGTCCATGGAAGTAATATATATGATTTTAATTAATTACAAAAAAATAGAGAGATCTTTTATTATACTAAAACACAGTTGCTCTAATAACTTATCGACCAATCACAGCTCTCGATTTCTTAAAGTTGACTTTTGTTTTCAATTTTGACTTTAATTTACACTTTTTTGTTTTCCATAACAAATTTACACTTTTTACCCAATAATTTTAATATAATAAATAAATAATAATAGCTAATATATATCCGATAGAATAATAACTAATAATTATCCACTAGAATAATAACTGATATATATCCAATAGAATAATAACTAATATATATCCAATACTATGTTTTATCATATAAATATAAAATTAATTAATTCAAAATAGATAAAATTTAATGTAAATATATTAAGATTTTAAGAATAACTGTATTATTATTTTTTTATTAAAGTGTTTAGTAATTGTCATGACGCATATAAGAAAAATCAAACATATTTATAAAAAAATAATTCATTATAGAAAAAACATATAATATTGTCATATTCCAATTGAAATATTTAAGATATTTTTCATCTAAAGATTAGATATTAATCTAATAGTGTAAAATAAGAATGTAATATACCATGTGTAACAATAAAGCAAATAAAATGATAGTGACCTATTATGATTTTTTAATGGTCAAATATCGCTAATTACGTCACAGTTTACAACTTTGATGGACATATTATATTTTGTAGTATTCAAATATCGCTAAGCATGTCACGAGAAACAACTTCGATGAACATGTTTTTAAAAAATATTCAATATAAAACTCAAAGTGTTGATATATAGATCAATTTTTTATTACTCAAAATAGTATATTAAATTTTAAACTATAATAAATTAATATATAATATTGATAACGCTGTAAGCCCCGTGTATTAGACACGGGCCTAAAATCTAGTTATGCACCTATGTTGAAAAATTAGTTAAAATAAAGATGCAAAATTGTTAACATTAATTAATTAATTTACATTATAATTGTATTTTTTTTCTAAACTATCTTCATTACCCATTTGTTTTTTTGCAATTTTTCGATTTGATTTTTGATTTTATATTGGAAAGTCTAGTAAGGGGTAAGGGTGAAGAGGCAAGCATTGGCTATGCATCCTTCATTTTGGCTAGTTTTGCTCCAATAAGAAGTTGCCACGTGGAATTGCCAAATTTCATTCGTTTTATCTGCCCAAACGTTTAATTACCAATTGAACCCTAATCATTCAATAATCTTAAAAACATAATACAAACTAAATAAAACATTACATTTATTTAAAACACTTTACAACACTTTTTTGTGGTAACAGTTTATGTTTTCAATGATAACATGTTTTCTTTGTTAAATGTACATAATGATCTATCATCCTTGTATTAATTCATTTAAGAGTTAAGATATGAACCTAAAACGGCCCAACACTTCCATGCTAGCTCAGTTATGTACCGGCTCAAGAATGAGTATATCATGATGAGAAACAATCATCCTAGACGGTGAGTCCTATCTATATATGCAGATAAATTAACGTTGCTGCAAATTAACTAAACCATACATATATTGAAGGATATATATAAGAAGCAAGTATGTAAACCAACATGAGTTGGCCTTTAAAGTTGCTGCAATGATTATTTTTTATACAAAACAACTAAGACGCTGCGTATAGAGCTATACGCAGCGTTCAGGATCATACGCTGCGTATAGAGCTATACGCAGCGTTCAGTGTGTACGATGCGTCTATGTTCATACGCTCCGTTTTGGTGTACACGTGGCAGCTTACGAGTTGTTTTCTATTCACACATCTGGTATACGCAGCGTCTTTGCATGTACGTTGCGTCTAGGTCGCTATACGCTGCGTATAGGATCATACGCTGCGTCTTGGTCATACGCTGCGTATAGGTCATACGCTGCGTTAGGTTATACGCTGCGTACATTGCTATACGCTGCGTCTAGGTCATGTGTTAAATAGAAACTTGATGTGTGTAAATAGAATTCCCCTATTATAGGCATTAGACATTTGATCATATGACAGCCCAAAGTTTTAATCTTTCAAGAAAACTGAAAACGGGTCATTGTGATCAATGTTACCGACATGTCATCTCTGCCATGCCATCATTTTGACCGGGTAACTTGGTCAGATTACCATGATTCAAATTTCTGAAAGTTGGCTGTACAAAAAAGAAAATATTCTTCTTCCTTTTCAAAAATTTGACATAGGATGGGGGTGAGGTCTATGTCACAAGAGAATGTAGCAGGATTAAAATTTAAAAGCACCAATGATTTGGGAATGCAAGAGCTCAAGACCTGTTCAAACATTAAAAAGAAATATAATAGAGATGTATGATAACCAAATAGGCCTCTTTTAATTGAATATAAGTATGTAAAAGTTAACAACAAAAGACATGCCCACATTCATGATTAGTTTTTCTACTACAGTAATATTTTTGATATTATCCTGTCAGTTCTGCTAAAGATAACAAGATGGTTTCATGCTATGTCTTAACCAACATAGGTTCTATGAATTAAGTAGATTCATGAAAACCGATCCATACATACCATAATCTCTTATTTTTCCTTGGGGACTGTGTATTGGACACAAAAACAAAAGTTTGCAGCCATAACTCGGTTGCAATTTGGCCATTTAAATATGGTTGAAAAATTTTGATGCTAACAAAAAGCCAAGGCATGCACACACAGGCTTGTGTCCAGCGACACTGAAGCCTCAACAAGGAAAACAAAAAACCAGCCCGAGCATACCATGCCTCACCCTGCACATGATAAGGTTGGATACTATATTTTCATGCATCATAGCATAAGTCTCCATTAGAGTTGGAGCAGTTCATGCTGCATAGCAACCATTGTTTGACAAGAGACTACCTATGCTGAGAAGTAGCTCATCATATATCGGCTAAAAACAAAGAAAGCCTTACTAAACAGAAAAATTAAGCATAGATTGAAGAGGGGTATCAGCAAATACAATGCTGGTACAAGAGTATAGAAATATCCTACCAATAGTGCTTATTAGATTAAACAAAAGATCCAGTAAGTTTACTTCCATAGGTACTTAAGAGCGAAAATGACTAAACACTGATGCATATGGTTTAAGATAAAGCAGACCAATTCCTCTTACAACAAGCACGAGAAACATACGTCTTCAGTGGTCAGAACTGCTTCCTCTCCAAACTATGCTTTTTCCTCACCTGCAACCACAAAGAAGAAAGAAAAACCAGTTAATGATAAAATCAGGTATATATGAATAATGATTAATTAAGCATATGAAGGATAATACTAAGAAAATTGAGGGGATGTTTAATTACTTCATTGCTGTGGCCACACTTTTTCTTCCTGCAGTTCACAGCCCTTGGGTGGAGACGTGCATAGCACCTTAACAAAATAACAATACAGCTTAATTAGGACACAAGATTTGGAAGCCCACAAAAAACACAAACAAGTTCAACTACAGATACCCAATTGAAAGTAAAGAAGCATTTCCAAGCGTAAAAACATAAGAGTAATAATTTAGCTTTTGACAACTTACTTGCGGCAAATTGACAGACGTTGGACATACTTAAGAGCCAATTGCAGCAAATTAGGATCAACATTGTGAGGGTAGTGTCCTCCCTTTCCTCCCCCTCTTAGCCTCAACACCAAGTGAAGTGTCGATTCTGAACAAAGATAATAAGTAAATAACAATTAAAAACAAAACTTAATCAAAGATTGATAATAAGTGCCATCATATTCCATTCCAACAAATAATAATGATAATAATAATAAAAGTCAGCAAATTCTATGTATTCTTAGTTACAAATAAATCACAGTAAAAAGTAAAACGACGAGATAAAAACAATAGACTTGTAACAATGAAACATAATTTTCATGGATTAACAACCAAATTCTCAAACAAATCAGTTAAGGTATAGAAACCGCGTTTTCAAGTAAAACGAGAACATAACCAAAACAACTTAACATAGCTGCTGGTTCTGGTTTGTTATTTGGTTTTTGCTCAAGAAGGTGACACGGTTTGAATTGTAAAACTACATCTTGGTAACATTATTTTCACGAAAGTCAAACAATTAATCCATGACACCAATTATATATCAAAATCGAAGAAAAACTAGTTTCAGATTCACAGACGAGAGCACCGAAATCAATCAATAACAACAGTATAATACAAAATAAGTCAACAAAGTTACATGAATTATGATAATAACCTCTTACCTCCTAGCTATTTAAGCATCATAAATATGTTTCAGTTATCACTATATACAACATACAGTAAAACATTACTTTCACAAAAGTCAAGCAGTTAATCCATGACCACCAAATTATATATCGAAATCGAAGAAAAACTAGTTTCAGATTCACAGACGAGAGCACCGAAATCAATGAATAACAACAACATGGTGCAAAATAAGTCAACAAGTTTATCCGAATTATGGAAATATAACCTCCTAGCTATTTAAGCATTATAAATATCTATGAGTTACCACTATATACAACATACAGTAAAAGTTTTAACAGAAGAAACACAAATTTTAACCAAAGTTAACATATCGATCAATATTCCTAAAGTTTTTGAGTCCATAATGTATGTAATCCTAACTCTCCATCTAGATTTATCTCATCATCATCATTATTATTATTATCGTTAATAAACAAACACAAACATGTACACAACAACTATCATATTGAAAATTATGTTATAATATTCATATATATTGTAACAAGTAATAATAATACGAGTAATAATAATAAAAAGAAAGGAAGAAAGGAAAGACCTTTCTGGATGTTGTAATCAGCAAGAGTACGGCCATCCTCAAGTTGTTTTCCGGCAAATATCAAACGCTGCTGGTCTGGTGGAATACCTATACACACAAGAAATGAAGAAGATTCATTATTATAATATAATGGATGTTAATAAATACAGAAGAATATTCACTATCATTAGAATAATAATAATAATGATGATTACAGTATTATTTACTTCGTATTATTGTGGACGTATGAAAAACGTGTTGTCAAAAACCATGTATAATAAAAAATAATAAGGAAAAATGATACATAAAAAAGAGAGATGAAATATAGTAATATACCTTCCTTGTCTTGAATCTTGGCCTTGACATTGTCGATGGTGTCGCTGGACTCAACCTCAAGTGTGATGGTTTTCCCTGTCAAAGTTTTCACAAATATCTGCATCTTTTTTTTCTTTCCGATGCTCCGATCCGATAATTCAATGAGACCGCTTTTATGACACCACTTTTATATACTTATTTCAAAGTTTTCAACAGCTAGGGTTTAGCTAGCTTTTTGGGCCCATAGGGCCTCAAAGGCTTAACACCCTTTGTTAAAGGGCCCAATAAAATTTCATTTCTGTTTTATTTATTGGGAAATGATAAACACAGCCCGGGCTATGTTTAATACGACATGAGCCTTGAAATTAACCTTAATACCATTTTGATATACTCGTTCTAAATTCATACCGCGGCTCGTAAGAGTCGGGAGAAAAAAGAGTCACCCAACAAGTCGCCTCGTTTTTGGTGTAAATCGACTCGACTCGTAAGAGTCGACTCGTGAATCGTAAGAGTATAATAACTATGGTTTTACCTACTTAATTCACCATAACAAATCAAAAACTCATAAAAAACTAATGTTTTGATGGCAAGAACTCATTAAAAAACTACGAGTATATGTTTTGATGTTGTTTATAATGACTCGACCCGTTTGGAAAATGTATTGCCCGTACTAACTTTTTTCCCTGACCCAACTCACCTCTTGATTTGACACGTCAAAAAAAGTTTCATCACTGGTTAGATTATCCGTTCATATCTTGTAATCGATTATTCAATTTTGAAGATTTTATTGTTTTTATAATGCACGAAGTTATATTATTTTGTTACCGATTAAAGGGGATTTAAGACATTCCACTAAAATCAAAGAACTTATTCATGAGCCTCACACTATGAGCTAACCCTTGCGTGAACGAGCGGCTTGAGTTTGTCTTCTCCACAGTTTCACAAAACGTAGCCAAAACGGGATTATTACAAAACGTACGCCGATTCACATGTGAATACCAAGATCCGGAGCTATTTGTTTGAGTTAAATGAGTATAGTAGCACATTTTTTTTTGAAACGACCAACTAAACTTTTATTGCATTAAACAACTACCAAGATGGATAGTTGCCAACAAATATACAAGCCATATTTACATGTCGCCAAAAGCCACCGGTACAATAACATAAACCAAAAAAGCAATTAGGACAAAACTACCCCAAACTTGACAAATCAAAGTAGCGCCATTGTTCCGCAGACGAGATAGTTGATTTCGCCCGGCTCTTTATCCACAAAAATGATAAAACCTTAATTTGCTCCACCACGTTGATATTGGGCTGAACATTACCAAAGGCGGCATCATTTCTTGCCCGCCATAAACTCCAAATTACCGTAAGGATAACTGCATAAACAACTTTTTTCCTCTTTCTAGACCCCGAGTGAAAATTATAATATTTTAGGATGTCCCAAATAGAAAGAGTATAAAAGGAGGGTAGGTTACACCAATGACAAACCATATCCCAAACGGATTGTGCAAACTGACATGTAGTGAAAAGATGCTCACATGTTTCTGGAAAATTGCCACACAGAACACACACATCCGACCCCTCTGCCCATGTGAGCCCGCCAAGATACCAAATTCACCTTTTTTGGAACCCACGACTTCCAATAAAACCGATCCATTAAGACCGATCTACCAAAACACCCCAGCAAAGTTTTTATGCTTATAACCGTAAATATACCAGAACCATCCAAAGACCATTTCCAAGAGTCCGAACCTGATGAGAAAACAACCTGCGCTAATAAAGTCTGGATTCGATCCACCTCGTCTATCTCAACAGAGGATAAAGCCGTAGTCTTCCAACACCAAGAGAATACCATCTTAGAGCCCACCATCTTTAATCTATCCCGAACAGTACAATACTTTTTCTTTTCTAGAGCAAAGAGGGCCGGAAATAACACATATAAAGATTCCACCCCAATCCATACATCGAGCCAAAGCAGTATAGCATGACCGGATTTGAGAGTTCCCAAAATGACTTTATCCAAAAAGACCTGCTTACTGATTAGTTCAGCAGAAATATTTACTATTTGTTTCCATGGGCCAGGCTGACTCAGACACCTTGGAATAAATGACCATGATCGAGCATTACTATGGATTGCCCAAATCACCTTCCTCCAGAGGCTTCCTTGATTCACCTTAAACCTACACCACCACTTGGCTAGCATGGCGAGCTGAGGTTAGCATCTTTAAGTGATCCTATTCCAATGCCTCCACAAGAAATTGGGGAAGCAATCTTATCCCACGCCACCCAACATATCTTCTGCTTTTCTTCATTTCCGCCCCAAAAAAATGTCCTCCTCAAGCACTCCAATTTTTTTATCACCAGTGCAGGCGCTCGAAATAAAGAAAAATAGTATGTAGGCAACGAATTCAAAACAGACTTAAGTAATGTAATACGTCCTCCATATGACAAGCACCTTGCCTTCCATAGTGATAACCTGTTTCTAAACTTTTCAACCACATGCCGCCAATGTTTTGCCAAATTCATGTTAGCACCAACCGGGAGGCCTAGGTGAATAAAGGGAAATTCTCCTTCCTTACAACCTAATAACTTCGCCATCGCCCTTCTTTCACTCTCGTCAACCCCAATTCCAAACACGCTACACTTTATAAGATTAACCTTCAGTCCAGACAATAAATAGAAAATCCTTAAAACTCTTTTCAAATTTTTTGCATTTAACAACATCCAATCTCCTAAGAAAACCACGTCGTCTGCATAAGAAAATGGGAAACCATAGTTCCAATGTTGCCCACCCGAATACCTTGAAAGATACCCAGTGAACACGCTTTTTTAACCAAACCAGATAGCGCCTCCATAACAAGGATAAACAAGAAAGGTTAGATTGGATCACCTTGTCTTAAGCCACGAGACCCTACAAACTCTGATGTTGGAGATCCATTTAACAAAACTGAAGCCCGAGCAGATACCAAAAGCGCCCTCACCAACTTTCTCCAGAGACTAGGAAAATTCATTTGGTCCATAATAGTGTCGACAAACCCCCAGCTTACCGAATCATAGGCTTTCTCAATATCAACTTTGAACACCATGCCTTTTTTCTTAGCTCGACGCATCCAGGCTATAGTTTCATTTAGAATTATCGACCCATCAAGAATACTCCTATCAGACAAAAAAGCCGTTTGCTCCTCCGAAACCAACTTACCAATAACTAATTTCAGCCAGTTTGCGAGCACTTTAGATACCACTTTGTTGATATAACCCACAAGGCTGATAGGCCTGAAATCAGATACACACATCGGATCCTTAATCTTTGGAATTAAGGCTATGAAAGAAGAGATGCACCCGTCACTAAATGATGCTTTCTCATAGAATTCATTCAGCAACTTCATGAAGTCACACTTTAAGAACTCCCAGAACCTTTTGATGAAGGTGAAATTAAAACCATCTGGGCCTGGGGGCCGATCGCCCTCGCAATCCCAAACTGCTCTCTCAACTTCTACCATAGAGAACCTTGAGGAGATTTGTACTACATCCATATCAGACAATCGTGTTATACAAAGACAACATAAAGATGTCTCGACACAAGCGGCTCAGAGAACTTAGCTGGTAAAGAATCAACAACCTTTTCCCTTAAAATAATCGGATCACTGACCCACACTCCATCTAAGAGTAGTCCACTGACCCTATTATTAGAGAAATTGGCATTGATCACCCCATGAAAAAACTTAGAATTTTCGTCTCCATGTACAGCCCATCTAATCCGAGCCTTTTGTTGCGCATCCATAGCCTCCAACCGGTCAGATTCTGCTATTACCTTTTTTGCTTCTAATCGCCTCGTCAATTCAGATTCTGTTAATGGCCCATGCTCTGCTTTTACCTCTAGATTCTCCACGACCGCTTGCATTTCAACATATGATCTATTCCTTCTTTCCTTATCGGTCGAAACCCATTGCTTAATACGATTCTTCATCCATTTCAACTTTGTTGCTAACGCCAAATCTGCAGGTCCTGTAAACACAAAAGATCTACACAACCCCTTCACGTAATCTTCAAAGCCTGGCAATTCTAACCAAAAAAAAAAAAAAAAAAAAAAAAAAAAAAAAAAAAAAAAAAAAAAAAAAAAAAAAAAAAAAAAAAAAAAAAAAAAAAAAAAAAAAAAAAAAAAAAAAAAAAAAAAAAAAAAAAAAAAAAAAAAAAAAAAAAAAAAAAAAAAAAAAAAAAAAAAAAAAAAAAAAAAAAAAAAAAAAAAAAAAAAAAAAAAAAAAAAAAAAAAAAAAAAAAAAAAAAAAAAAAAAAAAAAAAAAAAAAAAAAAAAAAAAAAAAAAAAAAAAAAAAAAAAAAAAAAAAAAAAAAAAAAAAAAAAAAAAAAAAAAAAAAAAAAAAAAAAAAAAAAAAAAAAAAAAAAAAAAAAAAAAAAAAAAAAAAAAAAAAAAAAAAAAAAAAAAAAAAAAAAAAAAAAAAAAAAAAAAAAAAAAAAAAAAAAAAAAAAAAAAAAAAAAAAAAAAAAAAAAAAAAAAAAAAAAAAAAAAAAAAAAAAAAAAAAAAAAAAAAAAAAAAAAAAAAAAAAAAAAAAAAAAAAAAAAAAAAAAAAAAAAAAAAAAAAAAAAAAAAAAAAAAAAAAAAAAAAAAAAAAAAAAAAAAAAAAAAAAAAAAAAAAAAAAAAAAAAAAAAAAAAAAAAAAAAAAAAAAAAAAAAAAAAAAAAAAAAAAAAAAAAAAAAAAAAAAAAAAAAAAAAAAAAAAAAAAAAAAAAAAAAAAAAAAAAAAAAAAAAAAAAAAAAAAAAAAAAAAAAAAAAAAAAAAAAAAAAAAAAAAAAAAAAAAAAAAAAAAAAAAAAAAAAAAAAAAAAAAAAAAAAAAAAAAAAAAAAAAAAAAAAAAAAAAAAAAAAAAAAAAAAAAAAAAAAAAAAAAAAAAAAAAAAAAAAAAAAAAAAAAAAAAAAAAAAAAAAAAAAAAAAAAAAAAAAAAAAAAAAAAAAAAAAAAAAAAAAAAAAAAAAAAAAAAAAAAAAAAAAAAAAAAAAAAAAAAAAAAAAAAAAAAAAAAAAAAAAAAAAAAAAAAAAAAAAAAAAAAAAAAAAAAAAAAAAAAAAAAAAAAAAAAAAAAAAAAAAAAAAAAAAAAAAAAAAAAAAAAAAAAAAAAAAAAAAAAAAAAAAAAAAAAAAAAAAAAAAAAAAAAAAAAAAAAAAAAAAAAAAAAAAAAAAAAAAAAAAAAAAAAAAAAAAAAAAAAAAAAAAAAAAAAAAAAAAAAAAAAAAAAAAAAAAAAAAAAAAAAAAAAAAAAAAAAAAAAAAAAAAAAAAAAAAAAAAAAAAAAAAAAAAAAAAAAAAAAAAAAAAAAAAAAAAAAAAAAAAAAAAAAAAAAAAAAAAAAAAAAAAAAAAAAAAAAAAAAAAAAAAAAAAAAAAAAAAAAAAAAAAAAAAAAAAAAAAAAAAAAAAAAAAAAAAAAAAAAAAAAAAAAAAAAAAAAAAAAAAAAAAAAAAAAAAAAAAAAAAAAAAAAAAAAAAAAAAAAAAAAAAAAAAAAAAAAAAAAAAAAAAAAAAAAAAAAAAAAAAAAAAAAAAAAAAAAAAAAAAAAAAAAAAAAAAAAAAAAAAAAAAAAAAAAAAAAAAAAAAAAAAAAAAAAAAAAAAAAAAAAAAAAAAAAAAAAAAAAAAAAAAAAAAAAAAAAAAAAAAAAAAAAAAAAAAAAAAAAAAAAAAAAAAAAAAAAAAAAAAAAAAAAAAAAAAAAAAAAAAAAAAAAAAAAAAAAAAAAAAAAAAAAAAAAAAAAAAAAAAAAAAAAAAAAAAAAAAAAAAAAACCGACTAAAACCGAAAAACAGTAAAAAAAAAACCGAAAAAAAAAAAAACCGAAACCCAATGGTTTTAGTTTTCAAAAACCGAATTATAACGGTTCGGTTTTAGTCAAAAACCGACCCAAACCGAACCGTACTCACCCCTACTAGAAAATACTCGACCTAACCCGAAATCGGTATTAAAAAAAACGGATTAGGATTGTGAAATCTCAACCCTTATACCCGGCAACTTAAGTTTTTCATGTCGGGTTCGGGTTGACGCTTAGGTTAAACGGTCAACCTGCTACCCATAAATATTTTAAAATTTATATAACTTATTTTAACATGTCGACACACTAACCCATTTGATTTAACCCACAACCCATTTGACTTGAATCAACCTGTCCACCCACCAAGCCATTTAAACTGTTTAACCTGAAATCAAATCACCAATCCATATGACCCATCAACCCGGAAATCGATCCGTCAACCCAATTTTTCCGGGTTGGTGGGTTGTGTAACATCCGTGAATTTTGACCCGTTGACTTTACGGGTAATATGACTAACAATTTAAGTTAATGAAGTATTTGGGTCGATAATGTGTTTTGATCGGTGTTTAAATGTGTAACGATTGTAAATTGACTAGAGAAGGGAAACGGGTCGGCCCGTGGGTAGTCCACGACCCACCAGCCCCCCTTGACCCATTTCTCCCCCTTATCTCTTTCTTTTACCACACAAATTCTCTATCTCTTTCTTTTCTTTCTTCCTTTTTCTCTCTAAATAAAAGCAAGACCAACCCATTCAATATTTTCTTTACTCTAGAATCATTTGGCGTTTTGAAACTAGTTTAACTTGAGAATCATCATCGTCTTCATCTCTTTGCCGTCATATCGAAGAATCAAGTTGAAGTTCTAGCATTTTACCCATTTTGACCCATTTCGGGTTCTAGCTCGTGAGAGAAATTTTGGTAAGTCTAATTCATCCCTTTTACATCTATTTATGTTTATCTATTCATTTCTGGTCACTTCGAGTATTTACATGTCCTAAAACGACTTAAAATGAGTTTTGAGTCAATTAGGGTTTAAATAGGGTTTTGAATCGTTTGAAGAATTTGATGATGTTATGGTTGGAAAAGAGGGTTTGGGAAAGTGTATTTAGGTACTAAAATGTCATATGTACCTTTGAAACGAGTCCATAAGTCTTAGATGTCGATTTAGGGTTTTGGTTCATGTGGTTTAGGGTTTTGGGTTCATTTTCTGCATAAAAGAGCTGCTGCTGCTTCTGGTACGAAACTGGGCCACTGCGGCGCAGTGGCAATGGGCTAGCCCACTGCGGCGCAGTGGCTTGGCATTGGCTCACTGCGGCGCAGTGAGCTTGGCATTGGCTCACTGCGGCGCAGTGAGTTGGCATTGGCTCACTGCGGCGCAGTGAGCTTGCATTGGCTCACTGCGGCGCAGTGAGCTTGGCATTGGCTCACTGCGGCGCAGTGAGCTTGGCATTGGCTCACTGCGGCGCAGTGAGTTGGCATTGGCTCACTGCGGCGCAGTGAGCTTGGCATTGGCTCACTGCGGCGCAGTGAGCTTGGCATTGGCTCACTGCGGCGCAGTGAGCTTGGCATTGGCTCACTGCGGCGCAGTGAGTTGGCATTGGCTCACTGCGGCGCAGTGAGCTTGCATTGGCTCACTGCGGCGCAGTGAGCTTGGCATTGGCTCACTGCGGCGCAGTGAGCTTGGCATTGGCTCACTGCGGCGCAGTGAGCTTGGCATTGGCTCACTGCGGCGCAGTGAGCTTGGCATTGGCTCACTGCGGCGCAGTGAGCTTGGCATTGGCTCACTGCGGCGCAGTGAGCTTGGCATTGGCTCACTGCGGCGCAGTGAGCTTGGCATTGGCTCACTGCGGCGCAGTGAGCTTATTGGCTCACTGCGGCGCAGTGAGCTTGATTGGCTCACTGCGGCGCAGTGAGCTTGGCATTGGCTCACTGCGGCGCAGTGAGTTGGCATTGGCTCACTGCGGCGCAGTGAGCTTGCATTGGCTCACTGCGGCGCAGTGAGCTTGGCATTGGCTCACTGCGGCGCAGTGAGCTTGGCATTGGCTCACTGCGGCGCAGTGAGTTGGCATTGGCTCACTGCGGCGCAGTGAGCTTGCATTGGCTCACTGCGGCGCAGTGAGCTTGGCATTGGCTCACTGCGGCGCAGTGAGCTTGGCATTGGCTCACTGCGGCGCAGTGAGCTTGGCATTGGCTCACTGCGGCGCAGTGAGCTTGGCATTGGCTCACTGCGGCGCAGTGAGCTTGGCATTGGCTCACTGCGGCGCAGTGAGCTTGGCATTGGCTCACTGCGGCGCAGTGAGTTGGCATTGGCTCACTGCGGCGCAGTGAGCTTGCATTGGCTCACTGCGGCGCAGTGAGCTTGGCATTGGCTCACTGCGGCGCAGTGAGCTTGGCATTGGCTCACTGCGGCGCAGTGAGTTGGCATTGGCTCACTGCGGCGCAGTGAGCTTGCATTGGCTCACTGCGGCGCAGTGAGCTTGGCATTGGCTCACTGCGGCGCAGTGAGCTTGGATTTGGCTCACTGCGGCGCAGTGAGCTTGCATTGGCTCACTGCGGCGCAGTGAGCTTGCATTGGCTCACTGCGGCGCAGTGAGCTTGGCATTGGCTCACTGCGGCGCAGTGAGCTTGGCATTGGCTCACTGCGGCGCAGTGAGCTTGGCATTGGCTCACTGCGGCGCAGTGAGCTTGGCATTGGCTCACTGCGGCGCAGTGAGCTTGGCATTGGCTCACTGCGGCGCAGTGAGCTTGGCATTGGCTCACTGCGGCGCAGTGAGTTGGCATTGGCTCACTGCGGCGCAGTGAGCTTGGCATTGGCTCACTGCGGCGCAGTGAGCTTGGCATTGGCTCACTGCGGCGCAGTGAGCTTGGCATTGGCTCACTGCGGCGCAGTGAGCTTGGCATTGGCTCACTGCGGCGCAGTGAGCTTGGCATTGGCTCACTGCGGCGCAGTGAGCTTGGCATTGGCTCACTGCGGCGCAGTGCTTGGCATTGGGCCACTGCGGCGCAGTGGCAATGGGCTAGCCCACTGCGGCGCAGTGGCTAGGGCCTGTCTTGTTTTGTGTTAGCTCACTGCGGCGCAGTGAGCTTGGCATTGGCTCACTGCGGCGCAGTGAATTATTGGTCACTGCGGCGCAGTGAGCTTGCATTGGCTCACTGCGGCGCAGTGAGCTTGGCATTGGCTCACTGCGGCGCAGTGAGCTTGGCATTGGCTCACTGCGGCGCAGTGAGTTGGCATTGGCTCACTGCGGCGCAGTGTTTTGTGTTAGCTCACTGCGGCGCAGTGAGCTTGGCATTGGCTCACTGCGGCGCAGTGAATATACACTGTAATTTTCGCGTGTCAGTTTTCTTTCAAACGTTAATAACTTTTGATCCGTAAGTCCAAATAAGTCGTATGACCTATCGTTAGAATCGTGTGAGAGTCTAGTTTCTTGTAGTAACACTCTTTTTGTTTGGAACTTCTCTCATTTCTAAAAATGTCAAGTCAAATGCGTCGTGTTCTTACCCGTTAAAGTTGTAGAAGTGTCTAGAGGTTTGTGACTCGACTTAATTGTGCTAAATCAACTTGTTTAAGGTTATAGAGTTGACATTATGGTATTATGATGTATATTTATAGGTTGTGGATGTGTGGATCCCGATACTCGCTTATAATCGCATACTAACTCAATACTAGCTTCTTTGCCGACAAGGTGAGTTCCGTAGTTCCCTACTCATTTGAGATTCGGGCTGAAAAGTGTGCACATACGTGTTTTGTTGTTTGTTTGGATTAGTGGATTGACTTAAGTTAACCCTTGCCTTATTGTTTTATTGTCCGCTAACGAAATGATAGATGAAATGACACGCTTGATTGACTCGTAGGTGATTGTGTTATGATTAGTAAGCTTAGGATAGTGGTGTATACATAGAGGTCGGTTTCACTTTCAAAAGGTTTTAGATGTGGTGGGAAGGCTGCGGATGACCCTATACATAAGCATCTAGAACTCGATGAAAGTAAAATCCTCCGAAGTGTATGTACGCTTTGTTTAGAGAAATTGATGGATATTGGGAATGTGTTTGGAATGGACATATACGCCTTGTTATACTTGACTTGTACGGTACACGCTCAAGCATACTTTTATTGTTGCATTGATGACGTCTTTGACACGCATTTGGTATACGTTGTGGTCTTACTTACGTACGACACATGATTTGATGTTAATGTTTCGCGTGCTCATCTATTATACGCGATTACTTTACCCTTATGATTGAAATGATTTGATATTGTGATTAGGATAGTTGTATATACATGGAAGACGATGATACCTTTAATGAGTTGTAGATGTGGTGGGAAGGCTGCGGATGACCCTATACATAAGCATCTAGAACTCGATGAAAGTAAAATCCTCCGAAGTGTATGTACGCTTTGTTTAGAGAAATTGATGGATATTGGGAATGTGTTTGGAATGGACATATACGCCTTGTTATACTTGACTTGTACGGTACACGCTCAAGCATACTTTTATTGTTGCATTGATGACGTCTTTGACACGCATTTGGTATACGTTGTGGTCTTACTTACGTACGACACATGATTTGATGTTAATGTTTCGCGTGCTCATCTATTATACGCGATTACTTTACCCTTATGATTGAAATGATTTGATATTGTGATTAGGATAGTTGTATATACATGGAAGACGATGATACCTTTAATGAGTTGTAGATGTGGTGGGAAGGCTGCGGATGACCCTATACATAAGCATCTAGAACTCGATGAAAGTAAAATCCTCCGAAGTGTATGTACGCTTTGTTTAGAGAAATTGATGGATATTGGGAATGTGTTTGGAATGGACATATACGCCTTGTTATACTTGACTTGTACGGTACACGCTCAAGCATACTTTTATTGTTGCATTGATGACGTCTTTGACACGCATTTGGTATACGTTGTGGTCTTACTTACGTACGACACATGATTTGATGTTAATGTTTCGCGTGCTCATCTATTATACGCGATTACTTTACCCTTATGATTGAAATGATTTGATATTGTGATTAGGATAGTTGTATATACATGGAAGACGATGATACCTTTAATGAGTTGTAGATGTGGTGGGAAGGCTGCGGATGACCCTATACATAAGCATCTAGAACTCGATGAAAGTAAAATCCTCCGAAGTGTATGTACGCTTTGTTTAGAGAAATTGATGGATATTGGGAATGTGTTTGGAATGGACATATACGCCTTGTTATACTTGACTTGTACGGTACACGCTCAAGCATACTTTTATTGTTGCATTGATGACGTCTTTGACACGCATTTGGTATACGTTGTGGTCTTACTTACGTACGACACATGATTTGATGTTAATGTTTCGCGTGCTCATCTATTATACGCGATTACTTTACCCTTATGATTGAAATGATTTGATATTGTGATTAGGATAGTTGTATATACATGGAAGACGATGATACCTTTAATGAGTTGTAGATGTGGTGGGAAGGCTGCGGGTGACCCTATATATAAGCATCTAGGATCCGAGGAAAGTAGAATCCTCCTAAGTGTATGTACGTATAGTTGGTTAAATTTGTGGTTGTTACTTGATTGGTTCCTTGTACTTCCAAGTGTCATACACTTGAGATCGCGCAATGTACGATGTACTACCAAGTTGTTAGACTTGAGAATATTGTGTTTGTAATGATTGTTGTTGTCATGGTACACTTAGGCATTATTATTATGGTTATTGTTATTAATATTATTACTGCTTGTACGGTACACGCTCAAGCATACTTTTATTGTTGCATTGATGACGTCTTTGACACGCATTTGGTATACGTTGTGGTCTTACTTACGTACGACACATGATTTGATGTTAATGTTTCGCGTGCTCATCTATTATACGCGATTACTTTACCCTTATGATTGAAATGATTTGATATTGTGATTAGGATAGTTGTATATACATGGAAGACGATGATACCTTTAATGAGTTGTAGATGTGGTGGGAAGGCTGCGGGTGACCCTATATATAAGCATCTAGGATCCGAGGAAAGTAGAATCCTCCTAAGTGTATGTACGCTTTGTTTAGAGAAATTGATGGATATTGGGAATGTGTTTGGAATGGACATATACGCCTTGTTATACTTGACTTGTACGGTACACGCTCAAGCATACTTTTATTGTTGCATTGATGACGTCTTTGACACGCATTTGGTATACGTTGTGGTCTTACTTACGTACGACACATGATTTGATGTTAATGTTTCGCGTGCTCATCTATTATACGCGATTACTTTACCCTTATGATTGAAATGATTTGATATTGTGATTAGGATAGTTGTATATACATGGAAGACGATGATACCTTTAATGAGTTGTAGATGTGGTGGGAAGGCTGCGGGTGACCCTATATATAAGCATCTAGGATCCGAGGAAAGTAGAATCCTCCTAAGTGTATGTACGTATAGTTGGTTGAATTTGTGGTTGGTGTTTATACGCGGTTCACATGCAAGTACACCCTATTCGGTACAATTGTGGCATGGTTGTTATGATTTTGATACTTGTTTCTTTTATTGGTTGGGTTCACTGAATCCTTTATTTGCATTTAGTCATGTTCTACATTAATTCCACCTTGTGCTATATGATTTCCGTGATATTCTGAGCCTTGGCTTGGGGTGTTACAGGTTGGGTTTGGGTTGACAGGTTCAAGTTAAGAAATTCTACCAAATTTTGATTTCTAGTCAGGTTCAGGTTAGATATTTTCAACCCGTCAACCGAATCTGACCCATTAACACCCCTAGTTCAAACCTAGCTAGTTTTCTTTTAAATAATAATATTACATCACTTATTTTTATTTTTTTATATAGACCATGTGAGTTTTGTTCATTTGAGTCTAGTTTTTTCCATGGAAACCAAGGGACAAATCCTAGCCATTGGATTATCCCCTCAAAAATAAATCCCTACCCTTTATCTCCCCTCCCCCTTCCCCTCGTCTCCTTCCCCCCACCGAACACACACACAACTTCGCCGGAAAACTTCAAACGCCGATAAAACCTTCGTTCCTTCGAATTAGAACATCACACTTACACCAAAACACTCACAATCACACCGCGAACAAACCCTGACCAGAAATTAATCCGATCTATACTCGCCGGAAAACTTGAAAAACTCACCGGAAAAATTAAAAACACTATAGCTTTGTTGTTTCTTCGAATTAATGCATGAAACTTGTACCAAATCACTCAGAAACACATTCCGCACAAACCCTAGCCAATAAACACTGTTTTCGAGCTCGCCGGAAAAATCACAGTGTCGCCGGAAAAATCACATTCCACCATCTCTTGGATCGCCGCCCATCAAATCCATACCATTCCCATATGCGTCCCTTGACGGTCAGTTTAGAACGGATAAGGGCCTCTGGCCCGTTCCGTATCCACCCGAAAATGAAATTGATTAGCCGGAGAAGTCGCCGGAGAAGATTCGACGGCGTTAGTGTCTTAGTGATTACCAATCAAGCTTGATTTGGCTTGACCAATCAAATATGATTAGAAAATGTCGCCGGAGTAATTCGCCGGAGTAACCAATCAAGCTTGATTGGCTTGACCAATCAAATATGATTGGACAATGTCGCCGGGGTAATTCACCGGAGTAACCAATCATGTTTGATTGGATTTTGATGATTGTTTGATCCAAGGGCTTAGATTAGTCCCTTGGTTTCCACCATTTTTTAAGGATCCATGTGAATACAACCCTAGACCATGTAACCGATCATCTTTTTTTTTCTTTCTATATATTAAAAAAGTTAAAATTTGAAATGATTTTATTTTCTCTTAGTCTTCTGAAGTTTTTTGCTTTTGTCTAAAAAGAAAGATAATAGCAAGTGTAAACTTAAAAATTTTATTCATTGGCTAAATATACACTTGACATGGATCACCAAATGACAAGTTTTGATTGACCATGTACGTTTCATATGAGTCACGATATAACTAATTAACCTTATTGGTCTTGACATCTCGACATGGATTAAGAGTATGATGACTGAATTTTCGTTAAGAAGATACATGCGACGTACACCAAAGCCTTAGTTCAATAGTTCTAGGAAGCAAAATGCACCTATGATCTTGTGTAAAAGGATACATATATAACTTCTATAGGTGTAAAACCCGTGTCCTGACATGAGGTGAATATACAGAATTGAGTTAGTACGTTTTAATATTATTAAATTATTGTAAATGAATCGTTAATCAGATGAATTAGTAAGGAGAAACGGTTACAAATTAAACGAAAATATAGTTATTTAGTGTCCATATATATATTTTGTTGACATGAATTTAAAATGTTACAATCAGTCAAATTGGTCAACAGAGGTAAAATTGCATTATTTTACCAAGTATTATATTGAGCCCAATTTTATTGTTCTAATTTAATGACTTGGCTTATTTTATTGAGCTTATGATATGATTAATAGCAAAAGAAATGTTAAATTAAAAAAAATCCTGATTTTTAGGTTTTATGAATGAATCAGCTTATTAACGCTAATACATCGACAAAATCCACAATAAACTTTTTTTTTAATATTTATTTTTAATTTATAAATAAACAAAAGAGGAAAGCTTATTGGGCGGGGTTGCTATATATGCCTTTGAGCCCATAGGGCCCAAAAAGCTAGGTACCGTACCGTAAACCCCAAGGTTGATTATACCGTAACCCCCACGGTTGCCAAACGATTATAAAAGGGTCTCATTGGTGACAAACAACTGTCCATCATCTCATTCAATTCGGAACCTAGGAAAGAAAAAAAAAATGCAGATATTCGTGAAAACCCTGACAGGTAAAACCATCACACTTGAGGTTGAGACCAGTGACACCATTGACAATGTTAAGGCCAAGATTCAAGACAAGGAAGGTACGTATAGTACCTACATTCTTTCTTACTACTATGATTTATTTTTTACTTATAATCTGTTATGATTATATACTATACTCGATCATATGTTTCTAACAACACGTATTTTATGTGTGAATTCATATATAGTCATTATATATTAATGAATCTTCTTCTTCTTGTGTATATATGTATGTATAGGCATTCCACCAGACCAACAGCGTTTGATATTCGCTGGAAAGCAACTTGAGGATGGCCGTACTCTTGCTGATTACAACATCCAGAAAGGTCTTTTCCTTTCTTTCTTATTATTATTTGTTACGATATGTTCCCAATGATATTTGCTTTCTACATGTTTTTGTTTTTATTAACGATAATAATGATGATAATATATAAATAGCTAGGAGGTTATATATAACCATAGACATTTATAATGCTTAAATAGCTAGGAGGTTATATATAACCATAATTTGGATAAATTTGTTGACTTATTTTGTACCATGCTGTTGTTATTGATTGATTTCGATGCTCTCGTCTGTGAATCTGAAACTAATTTTTCTTCGATTTTCGATATATAATTTGGTTTCATGGATTGATTGCTTGACTTTTGTGAAAGTAATGTTTTACAATTCAAATCATGTCACCTTCTTATGCAAACACACAAATACCAAACCAGAACCAGCAGCTATATATGTTAAGTTGTTTGGTTAGGTTCTCGTTCTACTTGAAAACGTTGGTTCTGTACCTTGACTGACTTGTTGAAAATTAGGCAGTTAATCCATGAAATATTTGTTTCATGAAATATTACAACTTACAAAGTTACAAGTGTGTTGATTTTATCTCGATATATTACTTGTTACTCTGATTTACTTGTAAAACAGAACGCTATATAATTTGTTGAATCCTATGGAGTATTATCATTATTACTATTTGTTTGAATGGAATATGATGGCACTTATTATCAATCCCTGATTAAGTTTTGTTTTCAATTGTTATTTACTTATCTTTTTTCAGAATCGACACTTCACTTGGTGTTGAGGCTGAGAGGAGGAAAGGGATTTTGGGATAATTATAAAAATACTCCTCCAGCTTTGCTGGAGTTGGCTAAGAAGCATAACCAATTCACGGCCGTTTGTATCAAGTAAGTTGTCCAAGTTTCCTGCTATGAAAACCCTTCTTAAATTTGGTATTTGTAGCAGAACTTATTTTTTTATGGTCTTCCAAATTTTAAAATGACTTGAGATGAATCTGTTTTTTATTTATTAGGTGCTATGCACGTCTCCCTGCAAGGGCTACGAAATGCAGGAAGAAGAAGTGTGGCCACAGCAACCAAGTAATTATCCCCTCAGTTTTCTTAGTATTACCCTAGCTTCCATGTGCTTAATTAGTACAGTATTCTTTTATATACCTGATTTTTTCATTAATTGGTCTTTCTTTCTTTCTTTGTTGTTTGTGGTTGCAGCTGAGGAAAAAGCATGTTTTGGACACGCATGGTTCAGGCCACAACTGAAGACTATGTTTGTTTTGCTTGTTGAAAGAGGCATTTGTCTGCTTTAGCATTGTTTTTTTAGTCATTTTTGCTGTTAAGTACCTATGGAAGTAAACTTACTGGATCTTTTGTTTAATTCAATAATCACTATTGGTCTGAAATTTCTATTCTCTTGTTAAATGGTGCGGTATTTGCCGATACCCCTCTTCTAAACTTAATTTTTCTGTTTAGCAAGGCTTTCTTTGTTTTTAGCCGATATCTGGTGAGCTACTTCTGAGCATTGATAGTCTCTTGTCAAACAATGGTTTCTATAAAGCATGAACCAGTCCAACCCTAGTGAAGAATTTATGCTATGAAACATAATTTTTTTTTACTATCCAACCTTTTATCATGTGCCCGGCGAGGCATGGTATTTGCGGGTTTTCTCTTCTTCACACTAAAGTGTGGCTGCAGGATAAAAGCCGTGTGTGCGGGCTGGCAACAAATTTTAGTTCTTGAGTCCAATACACAGTCCCCAAAGAAAAAAGAGATTAAGGTTTGTGTGGATCGGTTTTTATAAATCTACTCACTTCATAGAACCTCTGGATCCCAATATGTTGGCTACGACATAGCATGATACCATCTCGTTATCTTTAGCACAAACTAGCAGAAGAATGTGTTGGAAATATGTTAGAAATACGTACCGATTTGATCCCGTAGTCATAGTAAACGAACCTGTTCTTGTGAATCTCGTAACCCGATCAACAAATAAATAAATAACTTGGATTGGAACCAGAATCGTGTAATCACTTTCAGAACAAACTATTTGGAGGTACGCCCAAATGTTTGAACGGATAAAACTGGTTTCCCATTCAAGAACTAGATTTTGATTCATTGAAAAATCTTGTACCAAAAATATTTGATGGTTTTCGTATCTTGCGTATGACAAAAGAATGAAACATATAGTTTTTCTTTTCTGCCTTTTCGACTAATGAGAAAGACGGTTTTCTACCCAATGAAATTTGTAGTGTACATCTCTCTCACAAAGAAAAGACGGCTCCTCTTATATATATGTACATATGGAATAACCACTCCAACATATATAGATTTGATATTGATATTAATTACCTAATATTATATTAAACTCTTAATATTAATTGTAATATTAAACTCTTAATATTAACTTGTAATATTAAATCAAACCGTCAAACCGTTAATACGCAACCATCTTAATATACATTATCGAGTTCGCACTACCGTTTGTTGGAAATATGTTAGAAATACGTACCAATTTGATCCCGTAGTCATAGTAAACGAACCTGTTCTTGTGAATCTCGTAACCCGATCAACAAATAAATAAATAACTTGGATTGGAACCAGAATCGTGTAATCACTTTCAGAACAAACTATTTGGAGGTACGCCCAAATGTTTGAACGGATAAAACTGGTTTCCCATTCAAGAACTAGATTTTGATTCATTGAAAAATCTTGTACCAAAAATATTTGATGGTTTTCGTATCTTGCGTATGACAAAAGAATGAAACATATAGTTTTTCTTTTCTGCCTTTTCGACTAATGAGAAAGACGGTTTTCTACCCAATGAAATTTGTAGTGTACATCTCTCTCACAATGAAAAGACGGCTCCTCTTATACATATGTACATATGGAATAACCACTCCAACATATATAGATTTGATATTGATATTAATTACCTAATATTAATATTAAACTCTTAATATTAACTTGTAATATTAAACTCAATATTATTGTAATATTAAACTCTAATATTAATTGTAATATTAAACTCTAATATTAATTGTAATATTAAACTCTAATATTAATTGTAATATTAAACTCTAATATTAATTGTAATATTAAACTCTAATATTAATTGTAATATTAAACTCTAATATTAATTGTAATATTAAACTCTAATATTAATTGTAATATTAAACTCTAATATTATTGTAATATTAAACTCTAATATTAATTGTAATATTAAACTCTAATATTATTGTAATATTAAACCTTAATATTTTGTAATATTAAACTCTTAATATTAACTTGTAATATTAAATCAAACCGTCAAACCGTTAATACGCAACCATCTTAATATACATTATCGAGTTCGCACTACCGTTTGTTGGAAATATGTTAGAAATACGTACCAATTTGATCCCGTAGTCATAGTAAACGAACCTGTTCTTGTGAATCTCGTAACCCGATCAACAAATAAATAAATAATTTGGATTGGAACCAGAATCGTGTAATCACTTTCAGAACAAACTATTTGGAGGTACGCCCAAATGTTTGAACGGATAAAACTGGTTTCCCATTCAAGAACTAGATTTTGATTCATTGAAAAATCTTGTACCAAAAATATTTGATGGTTTTCGTATCTTGCGTATGACAAAAGAATGAAACATATAGTTTTTCTTTTCTGCCTTTTCGACTAATGAGAAAGACGGTTTTCTACCCAATGAAATTTGTAGTGTACATCTCTCTCACAAAGAAAAGACGGCTCCTCTTATATATATGTACATATGGAATAACCACTCCAACATATATAGATTTGATATTGATATTAATTACCTAATATTAATATTAAACTCTTAATATTAACTTGTAATATTAAATACTCTAATATTATTGTAATATTAAACTCTAATATTAATTGTAATATTAAACTCTAATATTAATTGTAATATTAAACCTAATATTATTTAATATTAAACTCTTAATATTAACTTGTAATATTAAATCAAACCGTCAAACCGTTAATACGCAACCATCTTAATATACATTATCGAGTTCGCACTACCGTTTGTTGGAAATATGTTAGAAATACGTACCAATTTGATCCCGTAGTCATAGTAAACGAACCTGTTCTTGTGAATCTCGTAACCCGATCAACAAATAAATAAATCCATTAATCATAAATAAACATAACCCAATCCACAAATCCGACCAAAACATCAAAATCACACCAAAACCTTCAAACCCTAATTGAAACCCTAATTTGACCCAAAACAAGATTTAAGCCGATTTAGGACTTGTAAGTGTTCAAGATGACTAGAAATGCATAAACAAACATAAATAGAAGTAAATGGGATGAATTTGACTTACCAAAACCTTCACCTAGTCTCTAACCCGAATTTGACCCGAAATGGCTAGAAATCTTGCACTTTGAAACCCAAATTTTTGATATGTTGTTAAGATGAGGTTGATGATGAAAACCCCAAACAAAATCTTGCTTAATTCCCAATATATGAGATAGAAATCTAGAGAGAGAGAGAGGTATGTGTTTGTGTGTGCCTCTTGGAGGAGAAAAGAGAGAAAGAGGAGAGAAATGAAAGAGGGAAACAAGAGATAAGGAGAGGATTGGGTCTTGGGTGGCTGGTGGGTCGTGGACTACCCACGGGCCGACCCGTTTCTCTTCCCAAGCCAAGTTACAATCGTTAGGCCTTTAAACACCGATCAAAACACATTATTGACCCAAATACGACACGTTGCCATTTAATTCACGAAACGACCCAAATACTTCATTAACCTGTATTGTTAGTCATATTACACGTAAAGTCAACGAGTCAAAATTCGCGGATGTTACATTATTCCCCCGTCAAAAGAATTTCGTCCCGAAATTCAACGAATCACCAATTGTTAAACAAAGGTGGGTACTTAGGCCTCAACTCTAGCGATCTCCACCACACATCAACCCATTTCTTGTCTTCGGCGACTTCATAATGAAGTCCATCACAATTTGTTTTCCTTCAAATCTCTCTCCCGTCTTTCACTACACGCTTATTCGCAACTCAGAAGTCTATAAGGGCTTTGACCATGCGCGCGATGTTAGGAAGTTAAGCATATACGAAATTTAAATTATCGAGATGGGACAAGCCCGATAAGTCACCCGGAGAAACCTCGGGAGACTCAAGATTATCAGAGGTGACGTTAGTTTTCAGATTCTTAAGACAGTAGCTCTAAGGACGCTTGAATTTGACAATTTGCATGAAACCCTAAAAACCCTACCGTTAAATTTTTCTACATTGGTAACCCTACTACACAACTAAGAACCGTATTAACCGTTGGTATTCAAATTGTACTCACTTAATCGTCAAGGACCTTAATATCTTAGAGCACAACGTACATGAAGAGTTTGTCGTCTTCTAGAGTCAAGGTGTACACACGGGGTATTTGACCAAATTTGGTTAATGAGTCGTTAAACACCCGAAATCTTAGACATAAAATTCCAAAACACACGAACGAGCGTAATTCGAAGGAGTAACGTTAGGATAAACGAGGTCATAGTCTGTTTCAATATCGAATAGTGTCATAACATAACGATTGTTAAGAAGAATGTACCTTAACCAACGTTTGGATCATTTTGGCCTCCATTGCCAATTCCCGCAAAAGCTCGGTCACGAGGATGAACTTGATGGCCTTGTTGGCCACGGTTTTGGTTCGGCCCGGTAATTTGGAGTTGATTCGGATGGACCGCCACTTCAACTTGTTGTCCAATCCATTGCGGACAATTATTTCGGTAGTGATCAGGGCTTCCACATTTAAAGCACGTACCCCATGGAAAGTTGCCTTGAGGATGAATGGTTTGAAGAGGTACTATATTCAAAGGTGCCGTTTTCGGTGCTCTACAATCTCTTGCCAAATGTCCAAGTTGATTACAATTGAGGCAAGCTCCACATTGGGTGTTAATGGGATGATGCTTATTACACCTGTTACAAAAAGGATGAGGTCCCACATAAGGCCTCCTCGCCGGCTTAACTGCCGCCATCCCCCTTCCCCGGTTAACATTCGTGGGATCAAACCTTCCCATTTTCTTCATCCCACTTGATTCTCCAATTTCCTTTCTCTTGTTTGTTGAGGAGTTACTCAGAACACCGCTCCTCAATAAGTCTTCAGTCACACTACCGGCCCGGTTGACAGCATCGGCTAAAGAAGTAGGCATGTTAGAATTCACATAGGATCGGACTTGAGGATTCAAGCCCAATACAAACTTCTCGATGGCCCGAGCCTCAGAATCCACCAAGTGAGGAATGAGGATAGACAACTCTTGAAATCGTCTAACATAACTCTTGAAATCGGCTCCCTCCATATTGAGATTAGCAAACTCAATGGTCAAGTTTTGTAGTTCATAGGGAGGACAAAACTTTGCCTTCACTTTGTTCTTGAAATCGATCCATTCTAAGTTATAAGTCCGCCCCAAAGTTATCTCTTGGTTCCACCAACTCAAGGCGTCATTTTTAAACATGCCGGATGCATAAGAAATCCGGTCGTCATATGTGCAATGACTCCTCTCAATTACTGCCTCGATCTCCTCAAACCACCTTATACACTCTGTGGGACCGCCTCTTCTATTAAACTCCGGTGCCCCACAGCTTTTGAAGTCTTTAAATATACACCCCTGTCGGTATCCTCCATGTTGATTATACAGGGGTATACGGTTATCAACTCTCACTGGTTCCTCTTCTTCGTTTTCTGCGTCCTGAGGTTGAGCATTTTCATTATTCACATTTTCTGGGGCTTCATTGTTTTGAGCCACATTGTTCTGCCCAAGACTTGCCGTGACTTGAGCAATAATGGTTGGCATGAGATTAGCGATCGTTTGAGCGATCACCTCAGCCATGTTTGGTTCAGGAATTTCACCACGACCCCTTCCTTGGCCTCTACCACGACCCCTTCCTTGGCCTCTACCACGACCTCTACCATGGCCTCTACCACGGCCCCTACCTCTAACTCCTTGTACCTCCGGTTGAGCTTCCGGTTGAGGTTCTTCCGGTTCATCCCTGTAGTTCGTTCCGGTTCTCCTTGGTCTCACCATTTCTACAAGGTAAGTAATGCGTTGACCCGAAAGTTAGCCTCACAATGCTCACATTTTAGTCACACAAGTAGTTAATGCTCTCGTACCATATAACATACTCATTTCATATCATTAAGCTAAGGTAAGAGTGTTAGGATCCTATGAAATTGTTACTTATTATTTTATCATGTCAAGTTCATTACCATTGGTTATCTTTAATTCATGTAATCATGTCAATACATCCTACCATAAAACTAACTTGCTAACTTCATTCATACAATCGCCCATCTGCTAATACATTTTACACGTGCATTACCAATTATCTCATAACCCGCATACAATCAAGTTTAACTATGCCTCATACGTTTTTAAGTTCACATACCATTAAGCAACATACCCCCATTGTTCACCGATTACAATTAACATCTTTAGTGTTGGAATATCAACCGTTTATAATACATAAGAGTTAGGATACTTACAACCTTGATACCTTCTTAGGGTGCATATCAACATATTTATCATATTGTATCCTAACCGTTTATCAACATGTTTAAGTCGGACAACAACGAAAACATTTACAACATCCACGTGACCACTACGGGACATACATACATACACATCACACATGCATAACATATAGGTTACTAAATCATACTAGTTAACATGTCATTCCACTAACAAATCCAATAATAGTAATAGTTCTAGAGTCTATGACCCGGGGGTTTTGATATGTCCATTTATATGTATAATCCCATGTTGTTTCTAAGTCGTTCTAAGCTTGATTTTATGCAAAATTACGTGTATATTCGATGCTTTGATGGTATTGTTAGTGATTGCAGGCTTAGAACAGGTAAAATGGTTAAAAATAGCTTGTGGATGGCTAAAAGAGGCATTAGGATGGTTCATGTACTAGTACGAGAAGAAACGAGCTGGAAATCACAAGTTATGCTGAGAAAGGGGTTGAGTGCGCCGCACCTGGAGCTTGGTGCGTCGCATATATTGATCAGGAAGTTGGCTGGCTTTTGCATTAATAGAGTGCGCCGCACCTTGTTAATTGGTGCGCCGCATAAGTTGATCAGTAAAATGGGAATTCTGAGAAAGAAGAGAGGTGCGACGCACCAATCCATTGGTGCGCCGCATATCGGGCAGTTGAAGATTTTTGAAACAAGTAAGGTGCGCCGCACCTGGCAATTGGTGCGCCGCACCTGTAGGTCGGTTCAGCAAGGGTTTTTTGTAACACTATAAATACATGCCCTAAATTGGCCCATTGAAGCTCTCTTTTTTTAGTCGATTTTAGGGTTTCTTGAGGCATTTTTCAGCAGCTTTTACCTTCTCCAAGATCTAAGGGTTGCTAAAGAATTTCAAGGCATTCAATCATCGATTTCTTTAGCTTTTCATTGTCTTTCACAATTCGGTACAAGATGTTTATTCTTTCTTTTGCTATTTGTGATTTATTTATGATTATGTTAGGCTAAACACGTCATCATCTACTCCGATGAAATGACACAATGAATATTGGTTGCATATTATTTTGAATTCAAGTTGATTATTAAACGTTTCATCAAGATCTTAATGTATTGAATTCTTATGATTTATTCTATTGTTTGTTGATAAGGTATAAATGGTTTTAATGGTAGTTAATTCCAGGAATGCATTATTCTAGTTGATTTGGTAGAATCAATAGGTGTTAATTCGTGGTAGCGAGTTGATAAACCACAATAGGTAAAAGAATTCAATGTGTTGACGGTTTGGTAGAATCGATAGGTGAAATTGTTTAATCATAACAAAACAAATTAATCGGATAGGGAAATCTTAATAGGGAAGGTGGTAGCCGGATCTTTAGGATTGAATTAATTGGTTAATGAGTTCGGGTAGGGTAATTAGCTAGGAGGCCTACTAGTGAGTTCCTTATCATAACTTAGTTATCGGAATCAACATATTTGAATTGGCTTTAACCTAAATGCAACCAAGATGAAATGTGTTATGGAGTCGAGGTAGATGATCTTTTAAATTCTTGTTTTTTAAACAACAAAATTATCCTGCGATTAATCCTACGGGATTACTAACAATTTTAACTAACTTTTGCAACGTGGCAATTCGGCCATAAAACCCCCCTTATTTTCTGTATCATTTAACAATTGCTTATAAAAGTCCTTGTGTTCGACCTCGTACTTACCAAGTAACTATATTGCATACGAACGGGTACACTGCCCGCAAATGTGTAGTAGACAGTAACTAGGTAGTTCGTGTTATAAATTTAAGACTCGAAATTACACATCAGGTTTGCTTCCCAATTTAACTCAGGTTGGCCGCATTAATAGTTAGTGTTTTAACGCCGACACACTACACATGTTCAATGTCTTTTACTAAGGCCGACACCTAAATATTCTCAATTAACTGTCATATATCGTGTTATCATACCAACATATCCTATGTGTTTCATTCCACTATGTTAAGAACAACATATCAAAGTTCTCAAGTAATCGTTATCTATCATGTTCTCGCCAAGTTCACAACAATTGTTTATCGTTAATTCAAGTAATCACGTCAATACATCATACCATCAAACAATTAACACAAAACGGTTCAAGTATAATCTGGATCCGATATGCTCTCTAGTCGTTGACCAGATATGTATACAGGGTGTACCAACGGCTAACCCTCCACCCAATCAACTTCCATTAAGCATATCGATTCCCTATTATACACTAAGCCAAGCAACTAACACGAATGATTCAAAGTATAATCCGAATTCGATATACTCTCTAGTTATTGACCGGGTATGTATACAGGGTGTACCAACGGCTAACCCTCCACCCAATCAACTTCCATTAAGTATATCGGTTCCTTATTATACTCTAAGCCACACGTGCGCAATCCACGATGTCATTAACTTGTTATAATATTGGGTAACCATAAAAGAAGAAACTTTGATAATAATAATAATGATAATAATAATAAGAATATAAAATAATGATAATAATAATAATGATAATAATAATAAAATATAAGAAAAAAAAAAAATAATGATAATAATAATAATGATAATAATAATAATAAATAATAATAAGAAATAATAATAAAATAAAAAATGATAATAATAATAAGAAATAAAAAATGATAATAATAATAAGAAATAATAATAATGATAATAATAATAAGAAATAATAATAAGAAATAAAAAAGAAATAATAATAAGAAATAAAAAATGATAATAATAATAAGAAATAAAAAATGATAATAATAATAATGATAATAATAATAAAATATAAAATAAGATAATAATAATAAGAAATAATAATAAGATAATAATAATAAGAAATAATAATAAGAAATAAAAAAGAAATAATAATAAGAAATAAAAAAGAAATAAAAAAGAAATAAAAAAGAAATAAAAAAGAAATAAAAAAGAAATAAAAAAGAAATAAAAAAGAAATAATAATAAGAAATAAAAAAGAAATAAAATAAGAAATAAAAAAGAAATAATAATAAGAAATAAAAAAGAAAAATAATAAGAAATAAAAAAGAAATAATAATAAGAAATAAAAAAGAAATAATAATAAGAAATAAAAAATGATAATAATAATAAGAAATAAAAAATGATAATAATAATAAGAAATAATAATAATGATAATAATAATAAGAAATAATAATAAGAAATAAAAAAGAAATAATAATAAGAAATAAAAAATGATAATAATAAAAGAAATAAAAAATGATAATAATAATAATGATAATAATAATAAAATATAAGAAAAAAAAAAAATAATGATAATAATAATAATGATAATAATAATAATAAATAATAATAAGAAATAATAATAAGAAATAAAAAATATAATAATAATAAGAAATAAAAAATGATAATAATAATAAGAAATAATAATAATGATAATAATAATAAGAAATAATAATAAGAAATAAAAAAGAAATAATAATAAGAAATAAAAAAGAAATAATAATAAGATAATAATAATAATGATAATAATAATAAGAAATAAAAAATGATAATAAAAGTCCGGGTTTACAGCAAAAAAACAATCAAACTCCACGCCCTGGATTAACCTGATTACCTGAAAAGTGTACTAAGCATAGTCAACACAAGGTTGGTGAGTTCGTAGTAATGGTCCACAAGGAAACCATCCTCCAAATCATAATATACTAATAGAGGCGAAACATGACTTACAGTGAGCCTCTAAGTAACACAATAACGTCCAACAACAAGATCACACAAAACGAGTAAGCGTGTAATAAATGTACACAAATGAAGTAAATATCAATACAAGTACTAAATGCATAAACAGTCATAATGCATATCATAATGTATATCAAATTCGTATCAACCATGCCACAAATGCACCAAATAGGGTGCGCCTGCGTGTGAACCGCTTAAACAGGATATACATGCGTGTGAACCGCGTATATAAATAGGCCATGTTTGCGTGTGAACCGCGTGCGTGTGAACCGCGTAAAATATATATATATATATGCTTGCGTGTGAACCGCGTATAAATATATATTACGTTTGCGTGTGAACCGCGTATAAACACCAACCACAAATCAACAATCGTCAACCATCGATAATTAACTCAAAATAAACTACACGCTCATACACCTAGGAGGATTCTACTTTCATCAAGTTCTAGATGCTTATGTATAGGGTCACCCGCAGCCTTCCCACCACATCTAGAACTCTTTGAAGGCATAACCGACTTCCATGTATGCACGTCCATCCTAAATAGTAATGATAATAATAATAATGATAATAATAATATATATATCGCAATCCTATACTAACATCAAATAAACGTAACCAACAACCCATTATTCCATCGCTCAATCGATCATTCAATCGTCAAACATAAATTCATAAGTTCGTCAATACAACGATAAAGGTATGCTCAAGTGCGCATCACACAAATCAAGCATATCAAGGTATTCATGTCTATCTCAAATGTGATCCCAAAGTCCATCATTTACTCTAAACAACGCGTACATACACTTCGGAGGATTTTACTTACATCGAGTTCTAGATGCTTATGTATAGGGTCACCCGCAGCCTTCCCACCACATCTAGAACCTTTTGAAAGTAAAACCGACCTCTATGTATACACTACTATCCTAATTTATTTAACAATATCCCATCTCATACAAACCCATCAAGCACTAAAGCAAAACTATCCATCATTCATCCAATGTCATCAACAAGACGTTTTGTACGTGAGTAAAATCAAACAACACCAACAATCATTTACAAACACAATTAAACAAGTAATCACATAAGTTTACACTTTTCAGCCCGAATCTCAAGCGAGTAGGGAACTACAGAACTCACCTTGATTTCCAAGCAAAACGACAAGTTAATATCGAGCTATAAATGTCCAACGACCGCCACGAGCCCACAACCTATCAATATATATCATGGTGTCATCAAAATCAACTCTATAACCCTATACAAGTTGGTTAATTAAGTTTGAGTCGCGCCAAAGTCCCACAACGCCTTAATGACTCTCCCGAGCATGAACTATAACACTTTGACCCGACATTTTTAGAAATGGAAAAGGATTCAGATCAAAAGAACTTTACCATGAGAAAGTAGACTCTCTCATGATTCCAACGATAGGTCATATGACTTATTTGGACTTACGGATCAAAAGTTATTAACATTTGAAAAACGACGCGCAAACTTTCCAGCATCTAACCACTGCGCCGCAGTAAGCCTTTGCCAAGCTCACTGCGCCGCAGTGGGCTAGCCAAGAACTGACCAGACCCTAGCCACTGCGCCGCAGTGGGCTAGGCCTAAGCCACTGCGCCGCAGTGGCCCTTTTCTGGCCAGAACCACAAGCAGCAGCAGCATACGCAGGAACAACAACCCAAAACCCTTAAACTCGACCCAAACCAACTCAAATCGATTTGTAGGAACTTGTAACTTAGTTTGAAGCATAAATAAACACCATTAATCATAAATAAACATAACCCAATCCACAAATCCGACCAAAACATCAAAATCACACCAAAACCTTCAAACCCTAATTGAAACCCTAATTTGACCCAAAACAAGATTTAAGCCGATTTAGGACTTGTAAGTGTTCAAGATGACTAGAAATGCATAAACAAACATAAATAGAAGTAAATGGGATGAATTTGACTTACCAAAACCTTCACCTAGTCTCTAACCCGAATTTGACCCGAAATGGCTAGAAATCTTGCACTTTGAAACCCAAATTTTTGATATGTTGTTAAGATGAGGTTGATGATGAAAACCCCAAACAAAATCTTGCTTAATTCCCAATATATGAGATAGAAATCTAGAGAGAGAGAGAGGTATGTGTTTGTGTGTGCCTCTTGGAGGAGAAAAGAGAGAAAGAGGAGAGAAATGAAAGAGGGAAACAAGAGATAAGGAGAGGATTGGGTCTTGGGTGGCTGGTGGGTCGTGGACTACCCACGGGCCGACCCGTTTCTCTTCCCAAGCCAAGTTACAATCGTTAGGCCTTTAAACACCGATCAAAACACATTATTGACCCAAATACGACACGTTGCCATTTAATTCACGAAACGACCCAAATACTTCATTAACCTGTATTGTTAGTCATATTACACGTAAAGTCAACGAGTCAAAATTCGCGGATGTTACAGCTGATATATATAAAAAAATATTAGTAGAAGCACGAGTCACGAATGGTTGAACAGGTATTGAGCTGCTCTTGCATTCCCAAATCAATGGTGCTTTTAGTTCTGCCACTTGTTCTTGTGAAATACACTTTACAAGAGTATAGTTTTTTCCATCCATCTCAAAGGCTCTTTCATTTCCATCATAATTCATCCGCACCAATTTAACCAATTTATTCACCATGATCATAGTAGTATCATAGATTCAAAGTCAAACAGTAAACTTAAAAAGTCAAAGTCAACATGAGTACCATTAACAGACACATGATTTATTCAATTCTATATTTCTAAGGCCTCATTAGAGCCGTCGAAGGCTCTTCGAAGACCCCGTCGATTTGGACGTTAGTGCTAGCAAGCTCATCGATGGGCTCTCCGTCGCTGCCCTTTGTAATTTCGAAACCGTTGGACGGGATTGTGTGGGCCGGGGAGCGTGTACAACAACTAAATAATAAAATAAATTTTTCAAATTAAATAGAATTAAAAAAAATTGAAAAAAAAGGTGAGGAAGGGGCCTTATTGTGACTGGAAGTTCTTGGGTGTGTCTAGGAGAGAAAAAAGGTCGTTCTGGAGGCATGTCTCCATGAGTCCATGCCATGGAGACGACAAGGATGGGAGATAAATGGGGGCTCACGTTCTAAAGCCCTTATTTTCACCACCCCATTCTCCACGTTCTGAATTTAATTTTATTTATGAGTTGTGTTAAATAAATGGAAATGATGTGATGATGATGTGCCACTGAAAAGTTGAGAATTTGATGAAAATGGTAGTATTAGTCGCAACAGGGCCGTCTCAAAAAATGACAACAAAAATTTGGGCTCAAGGCAAAATAAAAACATAGGCCCCCAAAGCTATAGAAATTTAGTTTGATCTTTATTGATTTATCAATTACATATCTTTTTTTTTATTCAAACTTTCACTTGTTGTGTTATTAGAATTTTTATCTAGGCTTAAAATAATAAAAGATGATATAACCTAAAGCTACAAAACCTGATTTTCTAGGGCCTTACAGAAATTGGGCCCTCCTTGCCCCACCTCAAAGACGCCCCTGAGTCATAAGGCGAAATTTTGGGTATATCTTGAAAGTGAAAAATGATGTGACGTTAATGTAACATGTCATAATTTGATAACTTGGCTTCTTTATTGGCTTAGGCCTTAAAACTTACTCCCCCGTCCCACTAGAAGTGTCACGTTTTGAAATTTCAAAGTCTAACTTTTGTAACTTTGACCGTAAATAATTTTCTTTGTGTTAGATAATACATAGTGAAAGTTATATGAATTAATTGTGTTTTAGAAGTGTTTTCAATGATATAATTTTCATCAAGTTTTATATAACACAACAAAATATATCTAAGGTCAAAATTTAAAGATTAAGACTTTGAATATTCAAAGTAAGACATTTCAAATGGGACGAAGGAAGTATTTGGTATTATACGGTTAAAAATTAGTGGTGTAAAGACGGTTCTCAAAATATTAGTTACATATGTTTTAATTTTGATTGATATAGTCAACTACTCATAATTGTTTCACTACGTAAAGTAAAACTAAAAAAGCTCTAGTTATTTTGACAACAACCGACATGTTAATTCCACGTCAGACTATAACTTGTGCCATGTCACACCAACATGAATTTTCAAAGACTTACTGTTAGCCAAAAGCACTTTTACAAAAGCCATGCACACGCCATATAAATTTCGACATTTTCACCATGTTTTTCCTAATTTATCCTTTCCATCACTTACTATTTACACTGTAAACAAAATACGACACGACTCTCTCACCAAGGTCACTATAGTCATTTACACAACAACCTTGATTCGTTTTATTCCTTAAATCTCTCTAACAATTAACTAAAACCCTATTATAAAATCTTTATTTCCCATCCCCATCGGATATCAAAAAAACAAACAACAACCATGGCCAAACTCAGTGTCCTCATTATTTCCCTTCTCATACTCTCTACCATTACACTTCCATGTCTCGGAACTGACTCGACCGGAGAATCATCAACGGAATGCCAAAAGTCTGGCGGCGGTCCATGCCATAACAAAACCAAATCTTTAAAGCTTAAAATAATCGCCATTGTTGCAATCTTGATCACTAGTATGTTGGGTGTCACTCTACCTATACTTGCAAAGTCGGTGCCCTCGTTACACCCCGATAAGAAGTTATTTGTGTTGGTTAAAGCGTTTGCTTCGGGTGTAATTCTTGCAACCGGGTACATGCATGTTTTACCCGATTCATTTGAATGTTTGACGTCCAAATGTTTACCTGAAAAACCATGGAGCAAGTTTCCTTTTACTACTTTTATTGCAATGTTGTCTGCTATCGCGACATTAATGATTGATTCATATGCAATGAGTTGGTATAAGAAGTATGGTCCTTCAGCCCATAAAGAAATTACAAAAAATCCTGATCCGGAATTGAAAATTTCGGGTCATTCTCATTCCCATGCTGACGGTTTATCAACGCTTGATGATGATGATCCTGCATCACAGCTGAGGCGATACCGTGTGGTTGCTCAGGTACTAATTAAAAACTTATTCTACTATACATATAGATATATAATTTCTCCATATTATAGTATATATATTGTAAATAATGACGACTTACAATATTTACAGGTATTGGAGCTAGGAATAGTGGTACATTCGGTTGTAATCGGGCTTTCGATGGGGGCATCAGATAATCTATGTACCATAAGACCTCTTGTGGCTGCTTTATGCTTCCATCAATTCTTTGAAGGAATGGGCCTTGGTGGTTGCATTCTTCAGGTTGATTTTTTTTATTCCTATATAATTATGTTTCAATTAATTTGATAAAAAAATATCTAATTAGAAAAGAATCTGAATCATTGATTCAACTTGGTGATTAATTATATATATAGTATATATAGGCGAACTATGAGATGAAGATGAAGGCAATATTGGTGTTTTTCTTCTCGATAACGACTCCATTTGGGATTGCACTTGGGATCGGGCTATCGAATGTGTATCAAGAAAATAGCCCGACGGCGTTGATTGTGGTGGGAGTGCTAAATGCGGTGTCAGCAGGGCTGCTGAATTACATGGCGCTGGTGGATCTGCTGGCATCGGATTTCATGGGGAAAAAACTTCAAAATGATATGAAACTTCAAGCAATTTCATATGTTGCAGTTGTTTTAGGTGCTGGAGGCATGTCAGTGATGGCTATTTGGGCATAAATATTACCTTATTTTTGCATTATTAATTTTCATTATATATATTATGATGATTAGGGATATGTGTAAATGTACGAAAGAAATGATTCGATACCGTTGATCGTCCAATTTATAGTTATGTTTTGCAAATCTTTGAGACTAGCTAATACTCGACACTCTAACCAATAAATGTCTAAAAATGTATTAAACTTTAGATTAACGCTAGACTTACAAACAAATGATTACTAACAAGGTTTACAAAACTATGTGACATCCTAGGAATAATACAAAATTACAAACCAATCATGAAGTAAATTGAATGTCCTTATCCAAGTAATGCATGGTTGCATACTTGCATCCGTTGTTTCATGGAAAAAATTGAGGGGGGCTCGATGTTTATGATGGCTTGAAACTGAGTTTGATAAGCATCAGTTTTCATGATAAGGCGAGCGTGAGATACAGGTAGTAGTGTTTGTTTGATGTACACCAAGTGTTTGATAATATGATCGATTTGATTTTTATGTCTATTTTTCTTTATGTGTGTTTTTAATTGGATATATTTTTTTTTTCTTTCTTTTTATCAGTTCGTGTTTTGAATCTAAATGTGCTTAGGATCGTTTACAACTCAAATATGTTAAAAGGTTAAGTGTATGTTAATGATATTTGTAAAGAGAAAGTGAGAGATAGCAGAGAAGTAAAGTGAGAAAGTCTATAAAATCTAGTATTACAAGTTACAAGTTATAAGATGTCACAAGTATGATTAAATTTGTGAAAAACCACCTTGAATAGATTAAAGGATGTGAAGTTAGACTAGCTAGTGGTTTGTTGTTGTGTACAGTGTATTAAATTGTAATTTGATTGCTTGCCTTCTTATTTACAATTGTTCCCTATATATACAAAATATGTGTGTACCCTAATTACAAAATATGGGTTGTGCCTACATAAAATATTAAACTGGGCCTGACTAATTATATAGTAATATACACGTGATCAGTTTCTCTAATACTCCCCCGCAGTTTGAGCGGGAGATCGGCGAACACTCAAACTGGATCTAAAATCCGCAAAGAGATGGTATGGAAGTCCTTTGGTGAAGATGTCAGCATATTGAAAACGAGAAGGAACATGAATAACACGAACATGACCTGCTGCCACTTTATCTCGAACAAAATGTATATCAATCTCTATGTGCTTCGTGCGCTGATGCTGTACAGGATTAGCAGACATGTAAACTGCACTTACATTATCACAATAGACCAAAGTGGCTGTACGTAATGGGGTGTGGAGTTCAAGAAGAAGGTTACGAATCCATGCTGTTTCAGTAACTGCATTAGCAACACCACGATATTCAGCTTCTTCACTGGAATGGGACACGGTGTTCTAACGTTTAGAAGACCATGACACAAGGTTGTCACCAAGGAAAACACAATAACCAAAGGTAGATCTGCGTGTAGATGGACACCCACCCCAATCAGCGTCCGAGTATGCAGTTAGCTGTGTTGTAGGAGACTTGTAAAGTTGAAGCCCAAGGTCAATGGTACCACGAACATATCTAAGAACACGCTTGAGAGCATGAAAGTGCGGCTCTCTTGGATCATGCATATAGAGACAGGGCTGTTGAGTGGCATAAGAGATGTCCGGTCGAGTAAAGGTGAGATACTGAAGCGCACCAGCAAGGCTGCGATAAAGTGTAGAGTCAGCCACAGGAGGACCATCTGGTCCTAGTTTCTTTTCGGTGTCAACAGGGGTCCGACATGGGTTACAATTAAGCATCTGAGCCCGCTCAACAATTTCAGTTGCATATTTGGACTGAGAAAGAAATAGGCCTGATGAGGTACGCTTAACAGCAATGCCTAGAAAATAGTTGAGCGGGCCAAGATCAGACATAGCAAATTCACCATGTAAGGAAGTGATGATGCGTTGTAGTAGTGTTGACGATGAGGCGGTAAGAATGATGTCATCAACATACAAAAGTAAATATGCAGTCTCGGACCCTCGTTTAAAAATGAATAACGACATGTCACTCTTGCTGTGTTGAAACCCGACATGTAGAACATAACTGGTGAAGCGCTGAAACCAAGCTCGGGGTGCCTGTTTGAGTCCATATAGGGACTTCTGAAGATGACATACATAGTCGGGATGAGTAGGATCGGTGAAACCTGGAGGTTGATGCATATAGACAGTCTCATTAAGATTTCCTTGAAGAAAAGCATTCTTCACATCAAGCTGATGAATGGGCCAATCCCGAGAGACCGCAAGACTAAGAACTGTCCGTATAGTAGCCGGTTTTACCACTGGGCTAAAAGTTTCACTACAATCAACACCTTGTTGTTGACTGCGACCATTAGCTACAAGGCGAGCTTTGTACCTGCTAAGTGAGCCATCTGCATGAAATTTATGTTTAAAAAGCCACATGGAACGAACAACATTCACATTAGGTGGATGCGGGACAAGAACCCACGTACCATTTTTAACTAACGCATTATATTCATCTTGCATAGCATTATACCAAGGAGGTGAATTAAGGGCCTGAGTGTGAGATTTAGGAATGGGCGAAAGAGTAGAGACATGAAGTGAGAGACGGTCAACGGGTTTGGTAATGCCGACTTTTGAGCGGGTGATCATGGGGTGGTGAGAGACGGTGGAAGTGGGTTGGAGTATAGTATGAGACGGGTTCTGATGGGAAGTAGTTTGTTGCAACGGGACAGAGGTCAGGTCAGTAGAGGAGGCTGTTGGGTGAGGGTTCGGAGGATCATCGATTGTGGGTATGGGTGACACAGGGGCTGAATGAGTGTTTGAGGATTGTGTAATGGATGTTGGGGTGTTAGGCAATGTAGAGGTGGATGTAAGCAGTTTGAGACTAACTGGTGTGGGGCATGTGTCAGTGTCCAGGTTCTGGTAAGAGGTGGTGTTAATTGGTTTCGTGTAGGAAAAAGGAAAAGAGGTCTCATCGAAGTTAACATGACGAGAGATGATGATCTTACTGGTGGAAAGATCAAGACATCGATAGCCACGATGGATTAGTTGGGTAACCAAGGAAGACACAACGAGTAGATCGTGGTTGAAGTTTGTGTGTTGTGTGGAGATAGGGATAACAAAGACACCCAAAAATCCGTAGGTTTGTAAGTTGGCTGTTTATGAAACAGTTTGGTGAAGGGTATATGATTTTGTATTGCAGTTGACGGTAATATATTAAGAAGATGAGTTGCCATAAAAAGAGCCTCGACCCAATATTGTGGTGGAAGATGGGCCTGAAACAAGAGGGTTCGGATCAGATTATTAATGGTGTGTATCATTCGTTCGGCCTTTCCGTTTTGTTGTGATGTTTTGGGGCATGAAAATCGAAATTGGATGCCATTTTGTTGAAATGGAATGTGTTGTCTGATGTTGTCAAACTCACCCCCATGATCACATTGGAAGGCCTTAATTTCCATATTAAATTGTGTTTTCACATAAGCACGAAAATGTAAGAATTTAACAAAAGCATCAGACTTCTTTCTTAGAGGATAGACCCATAAGAAATGAGAGAAATGGTCTAGAAAGATAACATAATATTTAAAACCACTAACACTCGGAATTGGAGATGTCCACAAATCCGAGTGTATAATATCAAAAATATTGTCAACAATTGAATCAGAAACATAAAAAGGATGTCTAGTATACTTGCCAAGTTGACAAGCATGACACAAAGTCCACGACTTTGGTTTATTACAAACAATATATTTATTAGAAGCTAAAAAATGAAGCACTTCATCACCGGGATGCCCGAGTCTTTGGTGCCACGTTGAGTGTGTAGAGGACAAAAGGGCAGTTGGAGAGGCAGGAGTAAATGGGTAAAGTTCTCCGGTGCTATTACATCGGAGTAGAAGTTGCCGCGTCCAATAATCCTTCACAGAAAAACCAAATGGATCAAATTCGACACTACATTTATTATCACGAGTAAATTGACGTACAGAAATAAGATTTTTAATAATGTTGGGTGTGATAAGAACGTTTTGTAAATAAAGGGGACGGTGTAGGGATGGTAAAACGCTATGCCCGGCGCTAGTGACGGGGATTTTACCCCCATTACCAACAACGATAGATGAAGGAATGTGAGAGTTAAAAGTGGAAGTGAGTTTACGTGGTGCTCTGATACCATATTAAATTGTAATTTGATTGCTTGCCTTCTCATTTACAATTGTTCCCTATATATACAAAATATGTGTGTACCCTAATTACAAAATATGGGTTGTGCCTACATAAAATATTAAACTGGGCCTGACTAATTATATAGTAATATACACGTGATCAGTTTCTCTAATACAATGTTCATAGGTTCAAAATCGGCCCCTTATCAACTTTTTCTTTCCTAACTTTGTTTATATAAAATGGCTACTCGCATTCTTGGACAGGAGAGGTTGTCTACGTCAATCATGGCCAGAGGGGAGGCCCGATCCAACAACATGTACGTGTTGGCCTTATTTAATTGTTAAAGTCTTGTTATCTATATCTATATCTATCTCTACTACATTATAAAGCATTTACTCTCTCCATTTTTTCAACTTTAAGTAGTTGAAAACCCCAAAATACCCTTGTCACTTATTCATAATACCCTTAGAAGAAATCTCAACCACTCATTTTTCTCTCTCTCCTCAAATCTCAACCACTCATTTTTTTTCTCTCTCCTCCATAAATCATTTTATTCCTCTAATTCATTCAAAATCTTTTATCTCAAAAACCGTACATCGATAAATTATAAAATATATATGGGTGTTCTTAAAATTTCATGCTCTTTCATTAGAGATGTCATTCGATATACTTTCGACGAATTTTAAATCCGAGGGCGGAGCCCGTACGGCTAAGGCATTTGGCTATCACACTCTATGACATATCACCTCCTATGACCTATCACACTCTATGACCTATCACCCACACCATCTCACTGACGCAACGCGCGGTTACTTTCTCTCGTATTATAAAGCAAATAGCCCATGTCTAACATTTTAAGTTTCAACATTTACTTCCCCAAAATGTCTCTCCTATCTATTCTATATTTACCTAAAATAACTATAATAATCTCTCTCTCCTCAAATCTCAACCACTCATTTTTTTTCTCTCTCCTCCATAAATCATTTTATTCCTCTAATTCATTTAAAATCTTTTATCTCAAAAACCGTACATCGATAAATTATAAAAATTATATGGGTATTCTTAAAATTTCATGCACTTTCATTAGAGAGGTCATTCGATATACTTTCGACGAATTTTAAATCCGAGGGCGGAGCCCGTCAAGTAGATTACCCCATCACCGCCACCGCCATTACATCACCACCCCGCCATCACCGTCGCAACGCGCGGGTACCTTTCTCTCGTAAACATTTGAAGTGTGATTGTAAACAAAACTGCCTCTACTATCAGAAAACATTGCGATGGTTCAGGAAAAGGCAACCACTTGAAGCTTCTCAGTTTAAAGCGACGTGATGATTGAAGAGGAGAAATATTCAAAGGAATGTGATGGTGAAGAATAAGTGTCATTTTAGATTAGTATACTATATATAAAATAGGAGTTGTTTTTTAGTTTATGTATCCAATTAATTTGTATCCACATCTGTAACATAATTACAATGATCGATTGTATATCTGTGTTCCTGATTGATAAAGAATGATTCATTATATATAAATCAAGCTAGTTGTGTTTAATTTCGATTCTGGGCAACAACGAGCAGTGCTTTGTCTTTGACAGAGGCGAGAGCTTGAGGTTGTTACATAGTTATCAAAGGCGAAAGCGAACTCAAAGCGCAATGACCCCAAATGGGGCCTAGGCGAGAGGTGCAAAAAAAGCGCTGACCCGAAAAAAAAAAGCGTAGAAGAGTATATAAAATTTCGGTGCCTCTAACAAATGATAATGAAGAAAATTGTATCTAAAAAGGTATATAGAATAGCAGAGGAGTTTTAATAATATAAAAATAAAAGAAAACTTACATTTTAGTTAAATGAAGAATAGTATGATTGAATGATGATATTGATGATAATGATATATACCATGTGATTTTTGGAACAAAGATTCTGTTATAATATACCTATAATATAGGTGGTTTTGTATGTGGAACAAAGAGTTTATTTATATGGAAAAGTATAGACAGATGCTTCATACAGTTAGTGGGCCTTGGGCCTAGGGTTTTAGGCGTTAAGGTTGAGCCTTGCCTACCTTTTGTGCCTAGGCGCATGCAAGAGGCGCTCGCCTATGACAACTATGGGTTGTTAAAGATTTTTTTTTTTGGGAAAAGAGGTTGTCAACGTTTGTAGATTCTATGGTAATCAAACATATGAGGAGTGTTACCTACCCAAATTTCTGTTCAAAACTTGGTATTCTTACCATTGCCAACCTTCTTTTTAATTAATTTGAACAAGGAGTGTGGAAGTTGAGAAGTTTATTATTCAAGATAGGAATTTGCCTCCAATTTTCCGAGCAAAAGGCCGAGAAGCAGTTCAGAATGGTTGAAACCCAGCCAATGGGTTGGTAGTCATTGGTAAAGTTTTAGACCTTGGAGAAATCCTCCAGGGATCGAATCTCAATTCCTACGTTTGAAGGAGTGGATTATTGGGTATTTTCGAGAGTCCTGAGTTTTATCTCAGGCATGCATGGTTCGAGCTCTCTACATACTGCCCAATTGAATGTCACTGTGCTGTCTCAAATGCTAACAACTAACTTACTAACTACTAACTTGTTGTTAATTAAAAAAAAATAATTGAAACCCAAAGGGAACCACGAATGGATTTGATAATTCTACACCCCATCAAGTGTTGGGTTTGACTTGAAAAGTCACCACCTCTATCACTTTGAAAATTGAAAATCGATACTCAGATACCCAATACAAATATTTTATATTTGGATATCTACTAGATTATTACCCGCGTAATACGCGAGAAACATATATAATTAATGACATGTTAAATTTTTATAATATCATAAGTTGACAAATATTTAACCAGGTAAGAATTAAACCACTAAAAAACATGAAGTTACATTAGTGGTCGTTTAGATTTCGGTTAATAGTGACCAGACAGTTGAAAAATGATACATCATCTATTAGAGTCTCGCTAAGTAAGGTTTTCGTTTCTTTGGATGTCTTTCATTCATCCGGATATGTCTGCATTGTCATTGTACTTGTGCTTTAACGTTTTGCTCGAATAATTTAGTTATACACTAAAATTACTAAGCAATTTAATTATCAATCTATATATCTGTGTTAATCTAAATTAAAATTATGCATAATATCATTGCAATTTTCATACAATTTTTTTTCTGATATATAATTGTGATAGCTTACTATAGACTCCATATTTGTTTTTTAGTTCTTTATTAAGAAGGCCGGTTTGACATCCAGTCCGGTTTTCAAAACATTGATTTAATAAAAATGTTATATGATAAAAATCCTATACAAAAATCTTTATAAACAAATTTTATTCGTCATATGATAAAAATCCTATACAAAAATATAATTTAATAAAAACGTATTACATTAAAAAGAAAATTTTATTGTAAAAAATTAAAAATTAATTTTAAAGATAAAAAATGATGTAAAATATAAAAATATTAGTTTCCATAATTATATCATTAAAAACATTAATTATTAATGTCTACAAACTTAAATAAGGAAATAATAATAATTTAAATTTATTAAAATTAAATTAAATCTAAAAAAGTTAAATAAGGTATATGACATCATCATTTGATCTAATGGCTCTAATTAAAAGTTGAATTTCATCTAAGGGTCCATACTTCTCCAATTATGAATTAAGGTTTCTCTTTTATATATATTTAGAGATAATTTCAGATATTCCATTTTTTCAGATATTTTTTCTAAACAGTTTTCGGCAATTTTGAATTTTATACGAACACTCAAAACTGACGTGACAATAATACGTCAATGCAATACAAGTATACATTGTATTGTGAATGCTATTATCATCATTAGACTTATATGTTGGGTTTGACTTGAAAAGTCACCACCACTATCAACAAGAGCTAGATTGCAACCAGGATTACATCACTTTGAAAATCGATACTAAGATCCAATCCAAAATTTCTATATATATATTTGGATATCTAGCTAGCTATAATCCCAGATATTCCAAATTTCAAGATATTTTTTCTGCAGGATAGTGATTTTGTATTTTTTGAATTATGAATTTAAATGCGGATATTACAAACACTCAAAACTAACGTGACAATAAAATGTCAATGCAAATACAAGTATACGTGTATTGTGAATGCTCTTAGCATCATTAGCGACTTTCTTGATTCCATCTCTTAATTTCCCCGCCTCTTTTACTTTATTTGTCCAAATGCTTAGCATATGACTTCTTGGTGTGGAGTAGACTTTTAGATGTTAATTTGGCTGTAATTGAAACGTTGTCCTATCGTTATGCCTTATTTGATTTTGCAGCTCAAACTAGACGATATTTGATGTAGAGTCGAAATTAAGATAGTGAAGACAAAAAGTATTACTCGTACTAATCGATGATACAACATACTAGAAGTTTTTTTGACCCCACAAAACGAAATAATTAGATTTGAAATATTCAAGTTGATTTGTGATCACTTACTTAACGCATGCATCATGACTCTAATTTTTCCATTACTAATAAATACTAGCTACATATCGGTATATACTTTCACAAAGCACTAAAACTCTAAAAAAATGGATGCGTTCTATGCTTCTCTCGTATCTCTCTTTGTTATTGGTGTTTCATTCTCATTATATTTGTTGTTTTACTACAACTATAAGCCAACTATCAAAGGGAAACTCCCACCCGGTCGAAAAGGGTGGCCCGTGATTGGAGAAAGTATCGAGTTTCTTTCCACAGGCTGGAAAGGCCACCCTGAAAAGTTCATCTTCGACCGCATGGCTAAATTTTCACCTCTGGTCTTTAGGACTTCTCTAATGTTAGAAGATACTGCAGTGTTTTGCGGCTCATCCGGTAACAAGTTCTTGTTCTCTAATGAGAACAAACTTGTCCAAGCATGGTGGCCATCTTCTATAGACAAGATTTTCCCTTCAAACCAAACATCCAAAATAGAAGCAATTAAGATGAGAAAAAATGCTTCCTAAATTCTTCAAGCCCGGGGCCTTACACCGATACGTTCCGATTATGGACATGATCACACAAAAACACTTTACCAACGAGTGGGAAGGCAAGTACAAAATTGTAACCTATGAACTTACCAAGAACTTTACTTTTTGGCTTGCATGCAAGATTTTTGTCAGAGTATTGACGACCCTGAAAGGGTCAAGTATTTATCTATTCCATTTCAAGATATTTTTTCTGCAGGATAGTGATTTTGTATTTTTTGAATTATGAATTTAAATGCGGATATTACAAACACTCAAAACTAACGTGACAATAAAATGTCAATGCAAATACAAGTATACGTGTATTGTGAATGCTCTTAGCATCATTAGCGACTTTCTTGATTCCATCTCTTAATTTCCCCGCCTCTTTTACTTTATTTGTCCAAATGCTTAGCATATGACTTCTTGGTGTGGAGTAGACTTTTAGATGTTAATTTGGCTGTAATTGAAACGTTGTCCTATCGTTATGCCTTATTTGATTTTGCAGCTCAAACTAGACGATATTTGATGTAGAGTCGAAATTAAGATAGTGAAGACAAAAAGTATTACTCGTACTAATCGATGATACAACATACTAGAAGTTTTTTTGACCCCACAAAACGAAATAATTAGATTTGAAATATTCAAGTTGATTTGTGATCACTTACTTAACGCATGCATCATGACTCTAATTTTTCCATTACTAATAAATACTAGCTACATATCGGTATATACTTTCACAAAGCACTAAAACTCTAAAAAAATGGATGCGTTCTATGCTTCTCTCGTATCTCTCTTTGTTATTGGTGTTTCATTCTCATTATATTTGTTGTTTTACTACAACTATAAGCCAACTATCAAAGGGAAACTCCCACCCGGTCGAAAAGGGTGGCCCGTGATTGGAGAAAGTATCGAGTTTCTTTCCACAGGCTGGAAAGGCCACCCTGAAAAGTTCATCTTCGACCGCATGGCTAAATTTTCACCTCTGGTCTTTAGGACTTCTCTAATGTTAGAAGATACTGCAGTGTTTTGCGGCTCATCCGGTAACAAGTTCTTGTTCTCTAATGAGAACAAACTTGTCCAAGCATGGTGGCCATCTTCTATAGACAAGATTTTCCCTTCAAACCAAACATCCAAAATAGAAGCAATTAAGATGAGAAAAAATGCTTCCTAAATTCTTCAAGCCCGGGGCCTTACACCGATACGTTCCGATTATGGACATGATCACACAAAAACACTTTACCAACGAGTGGGAAGGCAAGTACAAAATTGTAACCTATGAACTTACCAAGAACTTTACTTTTTGGCTTGCATGCAAGATTTTTGTCAGAGTATTGACGACCCTGAAAGGGTCAAGTATTTATCTATTCCATTTGAGAGCATCGCTTTAGGGGTGCTCTCAATTCCCATAGACCTCCCCGGCACACCATTCCGGAGAGGGATAAATGCTGCCAATTTCATCAGAAAAGAACTCATTGGAATCATAAAGCAAAGAAAGACGGATTTGGGAAGCGGGAAAGCTTCACCTACACAAGATATATTGTCACACATGCTTTTCTATAGAGATGAAGATGGAAAGTTAATGGAAGAATATGATATTGCAGACAAGATCCTTGGATTATTGATCGGTGGTCATGACACTGCAAGCTCTGCATGCGCCTTCATTGTCAAGTATTTGGCCGAGTTACCCGAAGTTTATGACAAAGTCTATAAAGGTACGTACTATCAATATTTCTCTATATCGATATTTTTTTTTATTGTGGATTCTAAAAAGGTCACAAAAACAAAAGTAAAATCATAAGGGTGTTTTGTGATTTAGTTAAGAGAAAATTTGTCAAAGATTATGGACCCCAATTAATTTATCTTTCTCTCAAGCTATAATATTGAAGCGGACGTATCTTAATCTTAATCTTAATCTTAATCTTAATATATACTATAAGACAGTTGAACTAATGACTTATTAACCAATCAAATCGCTCAATTTTATCTTAATCTTATCTTAATCTTAATCTTAATCTTATCTTAATTTAATTTAATTTTAATCTTAATCTTATCTTAATCTTAATCTTAATCTTAATCTTAATCTTAATATATACTATAAGACAGTTGAACTAATGACTTATTAACCAATCAAATCGCTCAATTTTATCAAATTGACTCTCGCTTATGTCATCATTTAGATTAACTATAAATTAAAAATCATAATAATCATTATCCAATATATATTATTATATTAGTATTTATATTAATTTGTAGAAAAAGTCTCATTAATTTACACTTTTTTTGTTTTCCATCAATAATTTGTAACACCCGTCGTTTAAAAATACGGATTTCCAAAAACTTTTCACCTAACGGTGTTAAAGAATGCGGAATAACGTTTAAAAAGTCCAAACCATAAATTCCACTTTGGTTTGTTCATAAAATAGGAGGTGTTACTCATCACATCATCAAAATAGTATAAATGGAAATCCTACGGTTGCCCAACATAAAACAACCGTATACAAGTCATATCAAAACATAATAGTCATAACGAAATCAAATGTCTAAAGGAGCGGCAACTATGGATAACTAAAAGCATCTTCAAGTATTCTACCCATGTCTCGCTCACTTTCCATCAACACTTCTAGCTTGCTAAACCTGAGGGGACAACACATTTCAAGAAACAAGTGTTAGCTAACGAATTAGCTAAGTAAGATAACACTAAGTTAAATAAACGTTTGTCCAATTAAAACTGGGTAAAGCAGCTTTTCATATTAAAGACACATTTCACATATCATCACATACATATCATAGCATTAACGTCTTTCATGGTAGGATTAATCATCCTAAATGTGCCTAATCATCATTTCGTCATCACATATCATCACATTAGGTGTGACATAAGTCACGCATATCATATAAGGTGTAAGTTTGTGTGTAGGCGGTCATAAGACCTAACGGGAACCTCACATCCGACTAGATGGATGAGCCATACGGCGGTCCATCAAGTGTCGTTAAGGAATGGCAAGCCACTCCAGGAGTAGTCCGTATGTTCAAGACATTGGTGGGTAATCACTCCACCCGGAGATACTCAAACCACGTAATTACGTTGCAAGGAGCCACCCAAGCAACAACATATACGCACCCACCCGGCTAAGGTGAATACGGGTTAAACTTAACACTTCATCATATATACGAGCTCGATTTCATCACATACATATCATAGCATCAACGTCTTTCATGGTAGGATTAATCATCCTAAATGTGCCTAATCATCATTTCGTCATCACATATCATCACATTAGGTGTGACATAAGTCACGCATATCATATAAGGTGTAAGTTTGTGTGTAGGCGGTCATAAGACCTAACGGGAACCTCACATCCGACTAGATGGATGAGCCATACGGCGGTCCATCAAGTGTCGTTAAGGAATGGCAAGCCACTCCAGGAGTAGTCCGTATGTTCAAGACATTGGTGGGTAATCACTCCACCCGGAGATACTCAAACCACGTAATTACGTTGCAAGGAGCCACCCAAGCAACAACATATACGCACCCACCCGGCTAAGGTGAATACGGGTTAAACTTAACACTTCATCATATATACGAGCTCGATTTCATCACATTTCATTACATTGCATATCATTTCATAACATAACTTTGCATTGCATATAAAGGGAATGCATTTCAGGTCTCATAAGTCAAATACATATCCCATATAACCTGAATACCCTTAAGTATACAAGATGAGATTAGAGAAGTTATATTCTGAAAACCATGCTTTTGTTGAATCCCTCAGCGTGTCAAAGTAGTGTATCATACCTCGAAGTAGCACGCAATAAAGGATAGCTAAGTTACCGAACAAAGCAACAACTCTCGTCTACCTATAATTAGTAAACGGACATTAATACTGTAACATCCGTGAGTTTTGACCCGTTGACTTTTCGTGTAATATGACTAACAATTTAAGTTAATGAATTATTTGGGTCGTTTTGTGAATTAAATGACAATGTGGGTTACTCGGGTCGATAATATGTTTTGATCGGTGTTTAAATGTCTAACGATTGTAATTTGGCTTGAGAAGAGAAACGGGTCGGCCCGTGGGTCATCCACGACCCATCAGCCCCCCTTGACCCATTTCTCCCCTTATCCTCCCCTTTCACCTTTCATTTTATTTTACTTCATTATTTCTTTCTCATTTTCTCTCAAGTAAAAAGCAAGGAAACCCATTTCATTTCTTCATCTCCTTTACATCGATTTGGAGAATTTGATGATGTTATGGATGGAAATACGGGTTTGAGAAAGTGTATTTAGGTGTTAGAAGGTCAAATGTATCATCAAAATGAGTCTTGGAACATCACTAAACGATTTGGTGGTCGAAAATGGGGTTTGGGTGAAGTTGGATCGTGTTTTAGACTCAAAAATCTGCAGGTATTGAGCCCAGTCGCGCCGCGACCTGGACCACTCGCGCCGCGAGTTTGTGTGTCCAGTGGTCAGAGCTTTTTCTCGCATCCCATCTCGCGCCGCGAGGTGTGTCCAGTGGTCAGAGCTTTTTCTCGTCCATCTCGCGCCGCGAGTTTCGCCTGTTTTGCGCGTCAGTTTTCGAACGTTAATAACTTTTGATCCGTAAGTCCAATCGAGTCATATGACCTATCGTTGGAATCGTGAGAGAGTCTATTTTCATGTAGTAACATTCATTTTATATGAATCTTCCTCAATTTCTAAAAATGTAGAGTCAAAGTGTCGTGTATCTTACTAAGTAAGGTTGTAGAAGCGTTGTGGGTTCGTGACTCGACTTAAACTTAAGGAACCAACTTATTTATGATTATAGAGTTGACATTATGTTATATGATATGCTTTGATAGGTTTTAGACGCGTGGGGCCCATTACTCGCTATTAATCTTACTGTGACTCGATTTTAACCGTTTCGCCGATCAAAGTGAGTTTCGTAACTCCCTACTCCTTTGAGATTCGGGCTGAAAAAGTGTAAAACTTGCATGTTTACTTACGTTGTTGATTGATTGATTGTTTGGTTTAAATGTTGGATTGATGAGACGGTTTATCACGTTTGATTTACTTGGTTTATGTTTTGTTAAGTATTTCATTAATATTAGGATAGACGTACATACATGGAAGTCGGTTATGCCTTCAATGAGTTTTAGATGTGGTGGGAAGGCTGCGGGTGACCCTATATATAAGCATCTGGGACTCGATGAATGGATAATCCTCTTAAGTGTATGTACGTATAGTTGGTTTGAATTGTGATTATTGGTTTATGATTGACGAATATTGATTGTTGGTTTATGACAGACGATTTGTGATTGATGCATATACGATTGATTGTAAGCATGCATACGTAGTTACATAAGCCCTCGGTTGAGGACTCAAACATCCAAGTGTATAGATGTATACACTTAATCTATGAGATGTTGGTGACATGACTCCGAGTATATAGACATATATATCTCGATGATTTTGAGATACAGCCTTGTTCATTGTGATGACAGGCGGGTATCGTTGCATAGGTGACTTGAGTTCACGCATAAGATAGGCATGTTGGCTTATTTATGCATTCGGCACTTACATTGATACTTATATCGTTTGCGCACTCCTATTACACGCTTATTTTCTTGTGTAATCTTGTTGTTGGAAGTTATTGCGTTACTTAGAGGCTCGCTATAAGTCATGTCTAGCCTCTACTCGTATACTCTGATTATTGACGATGGTTCCTTATGGACCATTTCTACGAACTCACCAACCTTGTGTTGACTATGCTTAGTACACTTTTCAGGTAATCAGGTTATCCCCGGACGTGGAGTTTAGTTGCTTGCTTGTTGTTAAACCCGGGCTTTGGACCTTATGAATCAAGGATTCATCGACCTTCGCTTTTGCATTATACTTAGGATCGATTTGCCATCTTCTGGATGTTCTTTTGTAAACTTTGATGGTTATTTGCTCCTTATGTATTTTGGTACTTGTTTCGTATTGTAATGGATTCACTGAATCTTTATTTGCATTTAGTTCTTGTTCTATTATAATTCCACCTTGCGCTATATGATTTCCGTAATATTTCGAGCCCTGGCTTGGGGTGTTACAGAATGGTGGCCCATGCGTGGTCGTAGAGAATTAGGCGGTTTGACCTAGACTACGGCTTAAGTTAAAACTCTTCATATAGCATGCATGGTTAGGAAATTTATGTGCAACGTGGATTCTGTGAACCCTAGAAGGTGTATATAGTGAGTTCGTAGTTAAGACACTTGTGTGATAATTTGAGTTCAATGAAAGGAATGTGGAATGTGGTTAATATGGTTTGTTGTTGTTATTAGTTGAAGCTAATTTGATGATTTAGAGCAAAATGAAGTTATGCCATTAACTTAGTATAATATTGTGGCAACCCTAAAAGAACCCGATCAACTCTTTTATGGTTACCCAACATTATAACAAGTTAATGACATCGTGGATTGCGCACGTGTGGCTTAAAGTATAATAAGGAACCGATATGCTTAATGGAAGTTGATTAGGTGGAGGGTTAGCCATTGGTACACCCTGTATACATACCTGGTCAATAACTAGAGAGCATATCGAATTCGGATTATACTTTGAATCATTCGATAGACAATTGTAATGAATTTGACATGATGATATGCTAAGTAACAATCTCATAGGATTCTAGCACTCTTGCCTTAGCTTAATGATATGAAATGAGTATGTGGTATCGGTATGAGAGCATTGACTACTTGTGTGACTAACATGTGAGCATTTGAGACTAACTCTCGGGTCAACGTGTCACTTGTTTTATAGAAATGGTGAGACCAAGGAGAGCCGGAATGAACTATAGGGCTGAATCGGAAGAACCTCAACAGGAAGCTCAACCGGAGGTACAAGGAGGTAGAGATAGGGGCCGTGGTAGAGGTCGTGGTAGAGGCCAAGGAAGGGGTCATGGTGAAGCTCCCGGGCCAAACTTGGCTGAGGTGATCGCTCAAACGGTCACCAATATCATGCCGACCATTATTGCTCAAGTCACGGCAAGTCTTGGGGGAAACAATGCGGCTCAAAACAATGAAGCCCCAATTAATGTGAATAATGAAAATGCTCAACCTCATGCTGTGGAGGAGGAAGAAGAGGAACCAGTGGGAGTTGATAACCGTATGCCCATGTATAATCAACATGGAGGATACCGACAGGGGTGTATATTTAAAGACTTCAAAAGCTGTGGGGCACCGGAGTTTGATGGAAGAGGCGGTCCCACAGAGTGTATAAGGTGGTTTGAGGAGATCAAGGCAGTGATTGAAAGAAGTCATTGCACCTATGACGACCGGATTTCTTATGCATCCGGCATGTTTAGACATGACGCCTTGAGTTGGTGGAACCAAGAGATAACTTTGGGGCGGACTTATAACTTGGAATGGATCGATTTCAAGAACAAAGTGAAGGCAAAGTTTTGTCCTCCCTATGAACTACAAAACTTGACCATTGAGTTTGCTAATCTCAACATGGAGGGAGCCGATTACAAGAGCTATGTTAGATGATTTCAAGAGTTGTCTACCCTCATTCCTCACTTGGTGGATTCCGAGTCTCGGGCCATCGAGAAGTTTGTATTGGGCTTGAATCCTCAATCCGATCTTATGTGAATTCTAACATACCTACTTCTTTGGCCGATGCGGTTAACCAGGCCGGTAGCGTGACCGAAGACTTGTTGAGGAGCGGTGTTTTAAGCAAATCCTCAACATACAAGAGAAAGGAAGTGGGAGAGTCTAGCGGGGTAAAGAAAGTGGGAAGGTTTGACCCCAAGAATGCAAATAGGGGTAGAATAATGGCGGCGGTGGAACCGACTAGGAAAGCTTATACTGGGACTCATCCTTTCTGTGGGAGATGCAACAGGCATCATCCCGCCAATGTCCAATGTGGGGCATGCTTTAACTGCAACCGAGTTGGGCATGAATCCAAGAATTGTAGAGCTCCAAGAACGGGCCCAATGAATGTGGCTCCTGTTCGGGCCGTCCCTCCTCAAGGTAATCAACGAAGAGGTGAATGTTTTGAATGTGGTAGTCGTGACCACTATCGTAATAATTGTCCTCGATGGTTAGGACAACAAGTTCAAGTAGCCGTCCACCCCAATCAACTACAAATGGTCGGGCCTAACCAAAACCGGGGACAACAAGGCCATCAAGTGCAACCCCGCGGCCGAGCCTTTGCGGCCAATGCAAATGAAGCCCGCAACGATCCCAACGTAGTAGCAGGTACCTTTCTCCTTAATGGTCACTATGCAACAGTTTTATTTGATTCCGGAGCCGATTATAGCCTCGTGTCCTCTAACTTTGTTCCTTTGATTGATGTGCATCCTTGTGCTCTAAACTATGTGCTTGACATTGAAATGGTAAACGGGTCACTAACTAAACTTAGCCAAATAATACGTGATTGTGTCTTGACTCTAGACGATGTTGAATTCCTCATAGACCTCATGCCTTTCGATATTGGGAGTTTTGATGTCATTGTGGGTATGGATTGGTTGACGGCAGTAAACGCGACTATTGATTGTGGTGAGAGAGTTGTTAAGATACCTTTGACTAACGGTAGAATTCTTAGGGTTCAAGGCGAAATCTCTGATTCCTCAAATTCTAAGGTCTTTAGTGCTACCATCACAAAGGTAGAATTGAAGACTGTTCCTATTGTTTGTGAATTTCCCGATGTTTTTCCGGATGACTTACCGGGATTACCTCCAACTCGTGAACTTGACTTTCGTATTAATCTTATCCCCGAAGCCGCGCCCGTAGCAAAAGCTCCGTATAGACTAGCTCTAACCGAAATGCAAGAGTTACAAACTCAACTCAAGGAACTCCAAGAGAAGGGTTTCATTCGCCCTAGTCAATCTCCTTGGGGTGCTCCTGTTCTCTTCGTCAAAAAGAAAGACGGGTCTTTCAGAATGTGTATTGATTACCGGGAATTAAACAAGCTCACTGTGAAGAACCGGTATCCCCTCCCTAGAATCGATGACTTATTTGATCAACTTCAAGGTGCTAAGCACTTCTCTAAAATCGATCTTCGCTCGAGTTATCATCAACTCCGGGTACATGAAGATGATATCCCCAAGACGGCTTTTCGCACAAGGTATGGTCATTTTGAATTCACCGTGATGCCCTTCGGGTTGACTAATGCACCGGCGGTGTTCATGGACTTGATGAACCGGGTGTGTCAACCATACTTAGACAAGTCTGTCATTGTGTTCATTGATGACATACTTGTATACTCGAAGACAAAGGAAGAGCATGTTGAGCACTTGCGCGAGGTGCTCGAAATACTAAGGAAGGAGAAATTGTATGCTAAATTCTCCAAGTGTGAGTTTTAGTTGGAAGAGGTCCACTTTCTTGGTCACGTAGTGAGCAAGGATGGTATTCACGTGGACCCAAGCAAGATTGAAGCGGTCAAGAATTGGAGAAGACCCGAAACGCCATCCGAGATCCGTCAATTCCTTGGATTGGCGGGTTACTATAGAAGATTTATTGAAAATTTCTCTCGTATTGCACAACCACTCACTCTCTTGACTCAAAAGGAGAGAAACTTTGAATGGGGCGAAAGACAAGAAAACGCCTTCCAAACTCTTAAAGATATGCTATGTGACGCTCCTATTTTGACGCTACCGGATGGAATTGAAGATTTTGTTGTTTATTGTGATGCCTCGGGACAAGGTTTGGGCTGTGTTCTTATGCAAAGGGGTAAAGTCATTGCTTATGCCTCTCGTCAATTGAAGGTGCATGAGAAGAACTACCCGACCATGATTTGGAATTGGGAGCGGTTGTGTTTGCTTTGAAGTGTTGGAGACATTATCTCTATGGCACCAAATGTGTGATTTATACCGACCACAAAAGTCTTCAACACATCTTTAACCAAAGTGAATTGAATATGAGGCAAAGGCGTTGGCTTGAACTATTTAGTGATTATGATTGTGACATCCGTTATCATCTGGGCAAGGCAAATGTAGTAGCCGATGCCTTGAGTAGAAAGGAGAGAGTGAAACCAAGATGGGCTAGAGCTATGAGCCTCACGGTAGGGCCAAATATTCGTGATCGGATCATTGAAGCCCAAATTCAAGCCACCCTACCGGAAAACTTTGAGACGAGAACCTAGATGGCATGGAACAACAATTTGACAGAAAGAATGATAATGGGCTATACTTGGTTGAAAGACTTTGGGTTCCTATTTTCGGCAACTTAAGAACACTTATTATGAATGAAGCTCACCAATCGCCTTATTCGGTCCATCCCGGGTCGGATAAGATGTACTTTGACTTGAAAAACTTGTATTGGTGGCCGGGCATGAAGCGTGATGTGGCTAAGTATGTGAGTGAGTGTCTTACTTGCTTACAAGTCAAAGCCGATCACAAGAAGCCACCCGGATTGTTGGTACAACCGGTGATGCCCGAATGGAAGTGGGAACATATTTCAATGGACTTCATTACTAAACTACCGAAGACGAGAAGCGGTCGTGACACGATTTGGGTGATAGTAGATCGGTTAACGAAGTCGGCTCACTTTTTAGCCATTCGTGAAACCGATAAATTTGACACTTTGGATCGTTTGTACATCAAGGAAGTAATATCCAAGCATGGAGTGCCGATTTCTATCATTTCTGATAGAGATGCCCATTTCAAATCAAACTTTTGGGAAGCTTTTCAAAAAGCAATGGGTACTCGACTCGACATGAGCATGGCGTTTCATCCTCAAACGGATGGACAAACCGAGAGAACCATTCAAACACTCGAAGACATGTTGAGGGCTTGTGCAATTGATTTTGGTGGAAGTTGGGAAGATCATTTACCACTAGTTGAGTTTTTATACAACAATAGTTATCATGCTACCATCCAAATGGCGCCCTTTAGAGCATTGTATGGTAGAGTATGTCGTTCTCCTCTAGCTTGGGCGGAAATTGGTGAGAGTCAACTCATCGGGCCAGAAATTGTAGTTGAAACGACAAAAGTGATTTCTCAAATTAAGGAGAAGTTGCAATTGGCCCATGAACGTCAAAAGAAGTATGCCGATGTGAGGCGGAGACCGTTAGAGTTTGAAATTGGTGATTATGTACTCTTGAAAGTGTCACCTTGGAAGGGTGTTGTCCGATTCGTGAAACGGGGAAAACTTGGGCCAAGGTATATTGGTCCTTTCAAAATTCTTGAACGGGTTGGAAAGGTTGCCTACCGATTAGAATTACCGCAAGAGCTTAGCGGCGTACATTATGTGTTTCATATTTGTAACCTACGTAAGTGTTTGGCGGACCCTACACATCATGTGCCCATGGACGAGATTAGGGTGGATTCGAATCTAAATTTTGTTGAAGAGCCGGTAGAGATCTTGGACCGTCAAGACAAGAAGCTCAAGAATAAATGCTACACGATTGTTAAAGTTAGATGGAATGCTAGACGTGGAGCCGAGTTCACTTGGGAGCGTGAGGACCATATGAAGTCTAAATATCCGCATTTGTTTAGTAATTAGTGTTTTGTTGAATTTCGGGACGAAATTCTTTCATCGGGGGAATAATGTAACATCCGTGAGTTTTGACCCGTTGACTTTTCGTGTAATATGACTAACAATTTAAGTTAATGAATTATTTGGGTCGTTTTGTGAATTAAATGACAATGTGGGTTACTCGGGTCGATAATATGTTTTGATCGATGTTTAAATGTCTAACGATTGTAATTTGGCTTGAGAAGAGAAAAGGGTCGGCCCGTGGGTCATCCACGACCCATCAGCCCCCCTTGACCCATTTCTCCCCTTATCCTCCCCTTTCACCTTTCATTTCATTTTACTTCTTTATTTCTTTCTCATTTTCTCTCAAGTAAAAAGCAAGGAAACCCATTTCATTTCTTCATCTCCTTTACATCGACTTGGTGTGTTGGAACTGATATAACACTAGAATCATAGTCCTTTATATCTCATTATCATCATATCGAAGAATCAAAGGTCAAAGTTTACCCATTTTACCCATTTTGCCATAAATCGGGTTCTAGCTCGGAAAGGAAGTTTTGGTAAGTCTAATTCATCCCATTTGCATCTATTTATGTTTGTTTATGCATTTTTAGCCTTTTCAAGAAGTTACAGGTCTTAGAACGACTTAAAACGAGATTCGGGTCAATTTAGGGTTTATCTAGGGTTTGATCGATTTGGAGAATTTGATGATGTTATGGATGAAAATACGGGTTTGGGCAAGTGTATTTAGGTGTTAGAAGGTCAAATGTATAATCAAAATGAGTCTTGGAACATCACTAAACGATTTGGTGGTCGAAAATGGGGTTTGGGTGAAGTTGGATCGTGTTTTAGACTCAAAAATCTGCAGGTATTGAGCCCAGTCGCGCCGCGACCTGGACCACTCGCGCCGCGAGTTTGTGTGTCCAGTGGTCAGAGCTTTTTCTCGCGTCCCATCTCGCGCCGCGAGGCCTTGTGCTACTCGCGCCGCGAGCTCGTGTTCTCGCGCCGCGAGTTTCGCCTGTTTTGCGCGTCAGTTTTCGAACGTTAATAACTTTTGATCCGTAAGTCCAATCGAGTCATATGACCTATCGTTGGAATCGTGAGAGAGTCTATTTTCATGTAGTAACATTCATTTTATATGAATCTTCCTCAATTTCTAAAAATGTAGAGTCAAAGTGTCGTGTATCTTACTAAGTAAGGTTGTAGAAGCGTTGTGGGTTCGTGACTCGACTTAAACTTAAGGAACCAACTTATTTATGATTATAGAGTTGACATTATGTTATATGATATGCTTTGATAGGTTTTGGACGCGTGGGGCCCATTACTCGCTATTAATCTTACTGTGACTCGATTTTAACCGTTTCGCCGATCAAAGTGAGTTTCGTAACTCCCTACTCCTTTGAGATTCGGGCTGAAAAAGTGTAAAACTTGCGTGTTTACTTACGTTGTTGATTGATTGATTGTTTGGTTTAAATGTTGGATTGATGAGACGGTTTATCACGTTTGATTTACTTGGTTTATGTTTTGTTAAGTATTTCATTAGTATTAGGATAGACGTACATACATGGAAGTCGGTTATGCCTTCAATGGGTTTTAGATGTGGTGGGAAGGCTGCAGGTGACCCTATATATAAGCATCTGGGACTCGATGAATGGATAATCCTCTTAAGTGTATGTACGTATAGTTGGTTTGAATTGTGATTATTGGTTTATGATTGACGAATATTGATTGTTGGTTTATGACAGACGATTTGTGATTGATGCATATACGATTGATTGTAAGCATGCATACGTAGTTACATAAGCCCTCGGTTGAGGACTCAAACATCCAAGTGTATAGATGTATACACTTAATCTATGAGATGTTGGTGACATGACTCCGAGTATATAGACATATATATCTCGATGATTTTGAGATACAGCCTTGTTCATTGTGATGACAGGCGGGTATCGTTGCATAGGTGACTTGAGTTCACGCATAAGATAGGCATGTTGGCTTATTTATGCATTCGGCACTTACATTGATACTTATATCGTTTGCGCACTCCTATTACACGCTTATTTGCTTGTGTAATCTTGTTGTTGGAAGTTATTGCGTTACTTAGAGTCTCGATGTAAGTCATGTCTAGCCTCTACTCGTATACTGTGATTATTGACGATGGTTCCTTATGGACCATTTCTACGAACTCACCAACCTTGTGTTGACTATGCTTAGTATACTTTTCAGGTAATCAGGTTATCCCCGGACGTGGAGTTTAGTTGCTTGCTTGCTGTTAAACCCGGGCTTTGGACCTTATGAATCAAGGATTCATCGACCTTCGCTTTTGCATTATACTTAGGATCGATTTGCCATCTTCTGGATGTTCTTTTGTAAACTTTGATGGTTATTTGCTCCTTATGTATTTTAGTACTTGTTTCGTATTGTAATGGATTCACTGAATCTTTATTTGCATTTAGTTCTTGTTCTATTATAATTCCACCTTGCGCTATATGATTTCCGTAATATTTCGAGCCCTGGCTTGGGGTGTTACAAATACACTAGTCATTAAGACCATAATCTGGAATTACATATTTAAGGACACACTCTAGCTTTCAGGAGTAAGCTATGTGTCAAAACGAGGTTACGATTCAAAAGTATAACATTTGCTGAAAACAGGTGAGTTGCGCCGCAACATAGAGTTGCGCCGCAGCTCAAGCCCTTCGTTGCGCCGCAACTTATCCTTCTGGAAACCAGTTGCGCCGCAACTGCCAGTTGCGCCGCAACTAGTCCCGATTCTGCACAAGTTTTGCTCGATTACCCCCAAACCAAATCCAAACGACTCAAAATCAATTACATGACTTTCATACATCAAAATCCTTCATATTCAAACCATTATAATGCAATTAACTCCTTTATTAAACCATTCATGATATGCATTATCAAAACCAACGTTATTTCGACATCAATTGACCCTCCAATGGTCTAGATCTGATTTCTAATGACTCATATGATCAAAAAGACATAATATCAACATCAATATACCTCTATTACCTGAAGATCACAATAGGAATGAGAAAAGCTAGATTAAACACTTCCGAAACGCACTTTTGATAGCCTTTTTGCTCAAGAATTGATTAGGGATCAAAGGGGGTGGTTAGGGCTTGAGAGGAAGTTAATAAATCTGATAATGACACTCAAAATGACTCCTCATATGACCCTAAACCCGTTTTTGAGTTTCACCATATGTCAAATTTGGTCCCTAGGCTTCCATATAGCTCATTACTAGTCAAAAACTCCTCCAAGGACCATATACTACCTAAATACTTCGTTAATCACTCCTAATAGGCATATAATTACTTCATAAATATTTTCATATCATGCATTAAGACTTTCAAGTCTCACATATATAACACATAAACCACATATAAGCATTAAATCTAGCAATAGACTTAACGGACACATAATTTTGACTTAACGACTTTAGTCAAACGTTAATAAAAGTTTGGGATGTTACAAATACCTCCCCCTTAAGAGGATTCCGTCCCTGGAATCTCATCAGCAAGAAACAACTCGGGATACTTCTCTTTCATTATCGCTTCGGTTTCCCATATAAGGCTTTCACCATGATTATGTCTCCATTTGACCAAGACTAGATCAATCATCTTTCGGCGTAACTTCTTTTGTTTCCTTCCAAGAATAGCTATCGGTTCCTCTACCATTCTTTTCGTCGGATCCACACTCACATCTTCAATAGGTATGACACTAGATTCCTCCGCCAAGCACTTCCTCAAATATGAGACATGAAATGTGTTATGGATTCCATCCAATTCCGGAGGCAATTCTAGTTGATAAGCCACATCCTTAATACGTTTTAACACTTTAAACGGTCCAATGAATCTTGGACTCAACTTTCCTTTCTTACCAAACCGAATCACTCCTTTCCATGGAGAAACTTTCAGCATCACTAAGTCAACATCTATTTCGAAACAGTTTCAACGTTCGGCTGTATAAGATAATTACTTTACATAATTTGTTATATATAATTTAATAGAACAAAACAGAAATCGCGAAATCTAAAGTACCGGGAGAATTGTTAAATTGGGATCGAAGATGAAGTATTCTTGGAATGTAGCATGTGAAGTTCTTAGATTAGCCCCACCACTTCAAGGTAGTTTCAGAGAAGTCATTACCGATTTCATGTACATCACTACTACAAAAATAAGCAATGAAGACCAGTTTTAAAGGGCTTTAGAAACCCCTTTTACAACCGGTGTCTATGAAAGGGGTATCTATTAGAAGTTAAAAACCGGTTTCCTTGTAAAGATATAGAAACCCCTTTTTAATCACCTAACCGGTTTCTTTCGTATGTTTAGGCACCATTTTTATTTGTAAAACCGGTTCCCTTGTATAAGTATACAAACCACTCTCTTAATTAGAAAACGGTTTATTTTCCTTAATTAACATCAATGTATCAATATCAAATATCAAATCAAATATATATATAAAGCCTTTTTAGAAAATTTAAATTTAGATATTCATATATTAATTAACATCAAACTGGCTAATCAGCCATATATATCACAAATATCAAATAGCTGAAGTATACATAATCCAAGTGTATAAAAGATGACAATATCAAAGAGTACTGAAACTTAGTACATAATGTTTTTTCTACTACTAATATATATCTTGATCTCATAGAGCTTCCATCATGCACCTTTTATTTCTGCATGTTTAGAACAATAGCACAAGTAAACAATCAAAGTTACATGTAAATTGTAAAAGTAAATAAAACATCTTAATATGCATCTATGGTGAAAGACTAAAAAACAATAAGTAAATAGTAGGTGCATGTTTTAAAAGTTTTTAAAAAGAACAGACAGGAAAAGTGCTTACTTAATAATCTAGAAACTAAGAGCTCAATAGAAATAAATATCTAAGAAACTAGAGCAACATATTTAATGGCAGTGTTGGTATCTAATGAGTCAGCCATCTATCATTGAGGAATTGATCAAGTAACCAGGTTAGTATTCAGTGAGACTCGGTTATATGTCATTCTGGATACAAGGGAAGTATTATTGTTCATAGCCAAAAAGTTTGTGTATAGGTGAGAAAGGGAGAGAGGAACCTTGAATCACATACCTCACTGCTGCATTTGGTACAAGAAGTCCAACAATTCGCTTACTATATGTTCTTGTCTCTATATGCACACAACCCGTAGTCTTTGGCTTAGATGGGCGTGTATTTAGCACAACCACCACATATGTAATTACCAAACCAATCATTTTGATATATTAGTTACAATTCTAAAAAAAATCCACACATACACATGAACTAAAAACTGCCGATATGTATATCATTGTAGACAAATCAACAAGCGTTATATCCAGTAATATCAATGTGGAGAAGGCCTTCTCAACATAAAAAATGAAATGCCAAAATCCATTATAGCAGAATTATGAAAATAACATATACTCTTGTGAAATACAAGAATATAACTACTTTCTAAAAGTGCATGAGTTGTCATACAAGAATGTAAATAAAACAAAACTAAAGCCTCATATTTGTACACACCGTTAGACTATCTTCATTGTTCAAAATCATAAGGATCAAGTTAACTTTACCTAGGATGAATTGAATGCTCCTTTGAAGCTCGTAGATTTTCATCTTCTAGCAATATACTCTCTTGCAATAGATTTTACATAAAGTAGATGCAAATTAGCAAGGCTAGAGTATAAGAAACTGGATTCAAAAGAATGGAATTCAATATTATTACCATTATAGTGCATCTAAGAAAGAATCCCCACATAATCCAAGTGAAGCCTCCAAAAGAGTATTTTGCCAATATGACTAAAATGAGGACAACTGCTATGTCCTGCAAATATCATCTCATAAGGGTTCTTAATTAGTTATCTTTGATGCAAGTGACCCTTAAGTCAACTCCAAAGTTAGGAAAATTTGAACCTGCGGTATTGAACGCTTATATAAATAATATATATAGATACGTTTTCCACTATCTATGAGTATAGAAAAGCTGAAATGCCTATAGAAGAAATGTCGAAGATGATAATGAGAGAGCATCACCAATTACTATAGCCTCGTGTGATTTTTGTCTGCAGTATTTTAAACCAACAATTAACGAGCAGACATATCATAAGAGAATACCATACTCTTTTGCTATCATTAGCAAAAAAGGGAAAAATAATTAACAGATTGTTTTCCCCCTAACTTCAAAACATTAAGCGATTGTTTTACCTCTGACTTCAAAAACATTAATGCACAACTTATTTGAGTTTACATATGATTTCACCCATTCTAACAGCTTCTGCTCATTCCGGGGATTGTTCATATCCACTGTGCACCTACCCTTGATGAGATTATACAAGAATACACCCTCTAAACCCATGTGTCACAATCGGGTGAGTGACACTCTGTTTGAAAGCACTCTGGAGAAACATAACCCCATGTTTCATGTAATATGATAATCGAAATGCTAATTAAAAGTGCACACAATAAGATGACAAATAAAACTTAAATCCAATACGAGCTAATGTACCATGGTGCAAACATTAGTACTTAGGCATATATGTCATTATACTAAATATTCAAGCTAAGGTCACCTGCTAGACTCTATATTTACCAACGACACATAAGATTCTCTTAGGTTTAATCTCACAAGTAACTGATAAAATTATACATTCACATATAAGCATTCATCATATCATGTTGCATCCGAACCGAGCGAACTTTATGTAATGTTGTACATACCTATATGTCTAAAAATACAATACAATATTCAAACATCCTGTTAAAACAAAACAAAATATTAAAAACTTAAGGAAAAATTCATAGCAAAATAATTTCTGGAAAATTTAATAAAAAATTTAATTAAGAAACTAAAATTTGAAATTAGTGAAATAATATTATATATAAAAAACTTACAAGAGAAGAGGGGAGGTGTGTGTTGTAGCAAAGGGGGTCGGTGGGTTTTTTCTCCGTTGGCCGGTGACGTTTTGTAGCCTAATAAGGTTGATGTTTTTTCCGGCGAGAGATCGTAAGAAGATGGATAGGGTGGCCATTGGTAAACCCGATCGAAGGTTTTTGATGGGTTTTTTCCCGGCGAGAGATAAAAGAAAAGGATAACAGGGATGAGACAGTTTCAATTTTTGAGGAGTAATTATGTGGAGGGATATATGAGATTACGAGGGTTTCAATTTTTTGGAGGGATACAAGAGACTATGTTTAAATTTTTTGGGAGCAAAAATTGTGTGGTTAGCGGCAGGAAATAAATAACTCGTTTTTAGATAATCAGTAATCCAGGTTTAGAGACGTGTATCTGATGATTTTAGAGAGGTGTTTTATTTTTAAAAACTGGTCTTTATGGAAGGATATCGGTTATTTCTTCAAAACCGGTCTCCTTTGGTGAATATAGAGACGTGTTTTCTACACTAAACCCTTTTTTATATATAGAAATCACTTTCTTGTTATAAACTGGTCTCCTTATTCCTTTTTAAACCTGTTTATCAATTTTTTTATTAAACCGGTTTATATAGGGGGTTTCTATTTAGATTTTTGTAGTAGTGTATATATTCTTCCAAAGGGTTGGAAGGTAAGCTAACGCGATTTACACGAAATATAGATGGAAAAGATTTTAGTTCATTAATTTGCTAATGGTTGTTTCATTTTTTAGTTGTATTGGAGTGCACATTCAACTCATAAAAATCCAGAATTCTTTCCCGAACCTCAAAAGTTTGATCCGTCGAGATTTGATGGCAACGGACCAGCACCATATACGTTTGTACCATTTGGAGGAGGGCCTCGTATGTGCCCCGGAAAAGAGTATGCCCGCTTAGAAATATTAGTTTTCATGCATCATCTCGTAAGAAAGTTCAAGTGGGAGAAATTGATTCCAAACGAGCAAATTGTAGTCAACCCAATGCCTAGCCCTGCCAAGGGGCTTCCAATTCGCCTATATCCTCATAACGCCCAAAGGTGATCGATATCTAGACTTCAAATGGTATTAATGCGCTTTTGGCTTCAAATACGTAATGATTGACGAAGCCGTTTGATTTCATGGAAAAAGAACTACTCTCCCATCTCTAAAATTTGTCCATTTTTATCTTTTAAACTTTTTTTGTGCTAAATTTATCTTAGTATTAATGTCTGTATCATATGATAGTTTGATGAAAATTATAGTATTGAAAATAAAAGTACAAATTTAATAATCTAATTATATTTAAGTATACGTAAAACAAACAAAACATTCAAAGTTGAAAGTTGAAAGTTGAAAGTTGAAAGTTGAAAGTTGAAAGTTGAAAGTTGAAAGTTGAAAGTTGAAAGTTGAAAGTTGAAAGTTGAAAGTTGAAAGTTGAAAGTTGAAAGTTGAAAGTTGAAAGTTGAAAGTTGAAAGTTGAAAGTTGAAAGTTGAAAGTTGAAAGTTGAAAGTTGAAAGTTGAAAGTTGAAAGTTGAAAGTTGAAAGTTGAAAGTTGAAAGTTGAAAGTTGAAAGTTGAAAGTTGAAAGTTGAAAGTTGAAAGTTGAAAGTTGAAAGTTGAAAGTTGAAAGTTGAAAGTTGAAAGTTGAAAGTTGAAAGTTGAAAGTTGAAAGTTGAAAGTTGAAAGTTGAAAGTTGAAAGTTGAAAGTTGAAAGTTGAAAGTTGAAAGTTGAAAGTTGAAAGTTGAAAGTTGAAAGTTGAAAGTTGAAAGTTGAAAGTTGAAAGTTGAAAGTTGAAAGTTGAAAGTTGAAAGTTGAAAGTTGAAAGTTGAAAGTTGAAAGTTGAAAGTTGAAAGTTGAAAGTTGAAAGTTGAAAGTTGAAAGTTGAAAGTTGAAAGTATTGAAGGAGAGAAAAAAAATGAGTGGTTGAGATTTGAGGAGAGAGATGAAAGTTGAAAGTTGAAAGTTGTGGGGCATTGATGTATGGTACATCATGCATTATCATGTGTATATTGTTGAAATTGAAAGTTGAAAGTTGAAACCTTATTTGCTTTATAATATAGTATATAGATATAGATATGTTTAAAACTTAAATAAACTATATTGATATCGTGGTTCTGGCTAACTTAAAACAAACATTTTTTTTAATCAAATAAAATAATTCTTTTTCGGTACTGGAAACCATTGTTTATCATGAAAATCTTTGTGAATCATTGTATACTTGTGTTTTATGAATTTTTATACATCACTAACGGTGAAGATCTTATTATTGTTTTATCTTAATACGTGTTTTACAATAACAGACCTTTGCTATTGATAACACTTATTAAAGAAAATTTCATTACATCACCCCGTGGTTTATCATTTTATCATTTTTTGCCCCTGTGCTTTTTTTTATTAGAACGAATTGCATTTTAGGTCCCTGTGTTATCACACATTTTGCAAGTTTGATACAAAAGTATGAAAAGTCGCGAAACTCATCCCTGTCATATCACACCTGTTGCAATTTTGGTCCAAAACTAACGTGCCGTTAGAATTCAGCCGTTAATGCCCCCATGTGCTTGTCACATGGGGGGTAGTTTCGTCCATTTATTGCTCATAGGACCATTTCTGCAATACAAAATATTTTTTTTTTTTTTGGCAGAAATGGTCCTATGAGCAATAAATGGACGAAACTACCCCCCATGTGACAAGCACATGGGGGCATTAACGACTGAATTCTAACGGCACGTTAGTTTTGGATCAAAATTGCAACAGGTGTGATATGACAAGGATGGGTTTCGCGACTTTTCACACTTTTGTATCAAACTTGCAAAATGTGTGATAACACAGAGACCAAAAATGCAATTCGTTCTTTTTATTATTACATCACCCTGTGGCGACATTTTGTATCATTACACACCCCTCCCTCTAACGGACATTAGTGTCACTCCGTTAACCCCTTCATGTGCAATGCACATGAGGTTAATTTCGTCCTTTTACCTCAAACACTTTTTCTTTTTTTCTTTTCTTCTTTTCAAGATCCAACCACTCTTATATACAGATTCCATCGATCTATACATATATAGATGCAAATTATATCCAAAATAACCCAATGATCTTTCTTCCCAAAAATCCAAATTAGATCCAACCACCACCTCTCTATTTCATACATATACAAATTAATCACACATACAAAATAGGTACATATACTGATGTAGATACAAAATCCATTACATCTTGATACAAATTTACCACTTAAAATACAAAAAATCTTAGATTTAAACAAAACCCATTACAAATCTAAAAAAAACATGCTTCAAATTTTATATAAGTAACAATTACATTTCAAGGTCTGCATAAAGAATGTGGAGATGGAAACAAACAAAATACCTTTAAACAAAATACCAAAAAACAAACCCCATCAAGACACTCATTTTATCATCTGGAGCACCACGACTCTCTCTTTCTCTATCTTTTTTATTGTGGAGTCACGAAATACCACCAACCACCACCATACGAACCACCACACATCACCACCACTGTTTGGTAATGATTACGGGGCTAAACAAACAAGAAAATACACATCAAACCATTGTAGATATAGATTAAAAAGATATAGAGTTTGGTTAAAAATCATTGTTGAAACTGATGTGCATATATATATATTTGTTTATATATTATATCAAATCTATATAATAGGGTTGGGATTGTGATTATATTGTAAAGATAAAAAGATTTTCTTTGGATTTGGTGACTGATTTTGATAGATATGGAGATCTATTCATCTATATGTATTTGTATAAATGTAGATATAGATTAAAAAGATATAGAGTTTGGTTGGATTCTTGGATGATTTGTTTGGTTGATTTATTAACTTGAAAGATGGGTGACTATGATTTGTATATAGAAATAGATATGTATGTATATATTAGGGATATAGATATATATAGATATAGATATAGATATGAAATGAGTGGATGAATTCCCTTTTATTTTATTGAAGAGTTTATTTCACAATTCTGACAGTGTTGTTGATGATTTGATTTGTATTTGTTTTAGATTTTCATTATATTGTAGTTTACATAAAAGGTGGATTGTATTGTTTTAGGGATACAGACGATGATTACTTTTGTTTTTGTTTTGGTTTAGATTTTAAAGATATGGATTTATGTATGTATATATTCATGTTAGGGTTTATGGAGAGAGAAGCAGATTACTTTGAGTAAAAAGATGAGTGGATATGATAAAATAGAAACAAGAAGACTGGAAGTGTGTTTTAAAGGTGAAAAAGACTAGAATACCCTCATGTGCATTGCACATGAGGGGGTTAACGGAGGACAACAAATGGTCGTCAGAGTGAGGGGTGCGTAATGATACAAAATGTCGCCACAGGGTGATGTAATAATAAAAAAAAACACAGGGGCAACAAATGATAAAATGGCAAACCACAGAGTAATGTAATGAAATTTTCTCTACTTATTATTTCAAAAAAGCTTACATGGCTGGCAACCAGCCCTTTCTCTAATCTACAAGTTTGTGTGGAAGGAATGGCTCATTATCGTTTTAATGTGTTGGTTAGCGGGAGTTTTCAATCAGGAGGTTGTAGTTACGTTTGTCAATACGGAATGAGTACTCGTCTACTCGATAACTAATTAATTGGGCGAAATATGTGGGATCCATGTCTACCCTCAAGAAGTGCCTCGTGTAATAAACTTGGAATAATAATCTGGTAGTTGCAGGTCATTGTCACAACTCACAACATTAGTGATATCTCTCATTCATACGGGACAAAATGTCAAAATGGGAACAGTCGTATCTGAGTTATATTAACACTTTATTTCTTAATAATAAGTGAAATGAAAGATATAAAGCTGAACCCGTAGTAGGGCTTCAATTGTCGTCTTGATAGTATACATGCGTTAAACGTTGTTCAACCGTCTAATAAAAATTGTTATATCATTGATAGGTTTGTTAACATATATATTTATTTAAGGACAAAGGAAAGTGCAAAAAACTAATAAGTAACCGGTAATTGAAAACCCAAACAGGATGTGATGTAGCAAAATCCGAGTAGTGGTACGGGGTATAACTTTGATGAATCGTAACTCACCATGCAGACGGGTTACTATTCATAAGATACATATTGTTACGGGATATGACCACGAAAAAGTTGCAATATATTGGTTAGAAACCTGAAACGAAAAAAATGCAAATAACCAATAAATAACCCGTAGTTTTTGAAAATAGTGGTTTAATGAGGACCGTGGATGAATAGTAACTCGTCACGCAGGCGTGTTACTGTTCATCATTTAATAGTATATAAGTCCATTGGTAAGATCTTAAACCTTGGAGAAATCCATCAGGGTTCAAATCTCACTTCCTATATTTGTAGAAGTGGATTATTTGGGGGGTTTTGAGAGTCCTGAGTTTTATCCAGAACATGCGTGGTTCGAGTTCCGCATACTGCCCAATTGGATGTCACTGTGGTGTCTCGAATGCTAACTATTAATTCCTAACTACTAATTCTCTGTTCAAAAAATAATAATAAAAAATAAAAAAATAATATAATAGTTTTAATTATGGGTAAAATATGTAACTTTGTACTTTTGTAACATCGTTTTTTAGAAGTAAAAGTGTCGATAGAATCTAAGTATCTAAATGTTTTCACAATTTCACCCACACTCATACTTTTTTATGTATAGATAACTAACATGCTTGAATATATTAGTCACTTTGATTTGATAGCTTTTAATGGTACTTTATGACTTTTAGTGACATTTTAATGAGATAATAACTAAATGGCATTCTTGTAGTGGCGTTATGGTGAACAAATATTGTAAAGTGTAAACACTAAACAATAATCATACATCACTATAGAGTGTTTAAATATGGGCCGGGTCAACCAGGTTTACAGTTATTTGGGTTTCTTAATGTTTAAATATAAACTTGTAATCCAAAGTTCCAAACCAATTATGAATTCACTTTTTTGGGTATTGGTTTCTCGATTGGGTTGGGTTTCATGCTATTCAATGGACTAATTAAGGGGGTTAAATAAAGAATTAAAAATAATGCTTTGATTATTTTGGGCAACATTTTTATCCTTTTTTTTTTAACAGCATTAAATATTATATATATTAAAATTGCTAGTAAGAAACTAGCTGACACAAAAGAGTACTACCTAATTCTGCAACATTTTTATCTTTTACTTTGGGCCTTTTAGTCTGTAAAGGTACTTTTGGGCCAAATTAGTCCATAGGTATATGGTTCTATTATTATTAAAGAAAAGAAAAAAAAAGAATAACGTAAATGGGCTAAATGCAGCAGAGCAGTTGTTGACTTGTTGCTTTAAATACGTATAGACGGTACAAAAAAATACAAATCTCTTTTATGAAGTTTTATTATTTATAATAAATTATCAAAATTTAAATACACATAGCAAATCGGAAAATATAGTAAATGCTAATCGAAAGCAGGATTATTTCTCGTGATAATTTACCATGAATTAATCCAGACACAAAAATCGTAACTTGTTAGTGTACAGTCTCATCTTTCGCTTAGTTCATGAAAACTGGCTTCTTCATAGACCAAGCATTCAATCTCTCAACAGTGACGGCCTCGGTACCATTGTTAAATAAAAATAAACGTGCGCCTTCACCCACTGCCAGTGTCGGATAGACCCTTGATGTTATTACTGTCTTTCCTCCCTCCCCAAAGCTTTCAACGACAGAGTGATCGATTAAGCTCCTTAACGAAAGCTTCTTTTCAGCTAGATCGACATCCACAAATCCTGCAAACGACGGCTTGTACTCGTTCTGATTTAAGGAGGAACTGTATATTCATAAAAACAAAACAAAACAAAAGTCAAGTTAAAGTCACGTAAAAAAATAAGCTTATATTTTTTGTTTGAAATATATATTTTTTGTATAGAGTGATTAATTACGTTGAAGCATCAGAACACATGAGAACTTTATGCTTGTTGTCGAGAGTCTTGAAAACTCTAAAGAAAACAGGAGTGAACTCTTCGAGTTTCATTGAGGCCAATGTTAGAACCCCAAAAGGTCCTAACCCACCACGTCGAGTGCCCTTGATAGCACATATTTGCATGGCCAGATTTTCTAAAGGCAATTTGGACCATTCTGGATCAAAAGTTTCAGCTTCATCCAAGCTAGAGAAAGTAAAGGTCACCTCTACATCCGCCTGTATTAAGATAAATCGGCACAGATTAATTAATCATATTCTATCTAAATTTATTCGGGTAATTAGATGGTTAAATAAAATACAAACCTGTGCAGCAGTAATTCTTTTGATCTGAACAACATCCCCCTGGTTTAGCTGTAAATTCTTTAAGTGCACATCGTCACTTCTTAATCTTGTTAATTCATGAATAGGCCATTGCAATAACTGCTTTCCACTAGGGTCTAGCCATACCACACGAGGGATCAACTGTACAATAAAATGCCCAACGTAAGTTATCGTCCCAAAAATAAGTGTCTACGAGACAAAAAAATACACTATAAACAATCGCTTTGAGGAAAAATATATAGTGAAGATGGACTATAAAACAATTGGAGTATTTCTAAAAAATACTAAGACTAAATAGATACAAGTATAATAGCACTAATTCATATGCCAAAGATAGTTCATGTTGATTACCTGAATTCCAGCCCATCCCTTTGTGATGTCTTCTAAGCTGGTGCTAGACTCATTAGCCCATCCCCATAGAATCCTCCTGTTTTGAACTGGGTCGAAGAATGTCTTTGATGCATAAAAGTTTCCATAATCATATCTTAGCCCGGCCCAACCATCAACAGAGTTCTTGTCTGGGTAATATTTGTCTTTAATTGGGTTATATGACCCAATTGTGTAATACTCGAACCTAGTCATATCAAGACTGACTTTAAAAACATGTTTTATGCCTCCCTCTAATGCCGAGGTTTCCACCCCATACATTCCACGGGTTGATACTGGATAAAAGTCGGGGCATTCCCACATACCCGTCCCAGGTTTATCATGTAATGTATGCTTGGCTTTAGTCCATTTAATGAAATCCCGGCTCCTGTATAAATAGGCAATGCCACGATGGTTCTTTTTGCTACCGACGATCATTTTCCAATGACCATTGTTGAACCAAGCTGTTGTTGGATCACGAAAAGATGACACATTTTCATTAGTAGGTTTCACTATTGGGTTGTCATCCAGTTTAATCCATTCTCTAAGTAAATGGATCCGAATAGTTGGCGGGAATGGCATAGTTTTGGACTTGGTAACCTGGGGCGGGCTTTAGGTCAACTATTCCAGTATACAAAATAACAGGTTTATTTCCTGGCAGGATTGTGGCCGAGCCAGACCAGCAACCGTACTTGTCAAAAGGTTTTGAAGGTACGATTGCTGGCTCTAACGGAATCCAGTTGATCATGTCTTTTGATACGGAATGTGCCCACACAATGTTGCCCCATACCGCACCTTTCGGGTTATATTGGTAAAATAAATGGTAATAGCCCTTGTAATACATTGGTGCTGTCAAAACAAACCATATAAACAATTATCAATCAGAAAGTTATTTTTGATACCAAAATACTATATATATTAGTACTAGTATAACAAATTATTTTTCATAAAATATATACTAGATTGTTACAAAGATAAACTCACCATTTGGGTCTGCGTGCATTCAGAATATTTCAGCCCGACGAGTGAACAAAAAAAGAGAAATTAATTAGTAAAAGTATACTATAATGTTATGATGATAGCCAAGAAAAATAATAATCAGTTGACTGCAACGGAAAAAGTGCTAAACTAGCAAAAATTAACTTTACTCTCATAGTCACCATCGTACAATTTTTCACAAAAGGTGTGAGGAGAAAGGTATCATAAAAGTTCCAATACCTTAATCCATGTCATGTAATTGTCAGTGGGACCATGTTGTTGAACATTTAACTCTATACAACTTGCCATTAGGTTTGAATATTACAAGTAATAGATATAATAAAAGTCAAACTTTTTGAGTGAATGAATTAGACTGAGACACGATTCAAACTAGGTATGTATGTTTGTATTATTTTATATACTATAAAGATAGTATTTTGTTAGCAATATTATTTAATGCTAGCTGTTAGTAAAATTGTCATTATATAAGGTTTATATATATAAGTATTCTTTATTTCGAAATCATAATATATTAGCAATATATCATATATGTTAAGTAGTATTTGTTCTAAAAGTTCTATTTACAGTATAGTGTTCTTTCGTGAAACAATATTGAAAAAGCAATTAGAAATGATAAATTTACTGAGATTACATTTGACAGGTGGCTGATTATATACCCAAAACTACATTTAAATTGCAAAATATGACACTAACCAGAATGATACTATATACAGTATTAATTATGTTTGTTGGTTTAACCATCTAATCGCTTTTTTAACAAGACATTTTGTTGATATTCGTTACAGAGTAATCACCATTACTATATAATATATTAAATTACTTCAAACACCTTAACCCATAACAGTTCGTTGATTGTGGACCACAAATGATGATCTATGCATGAAATCTTGTTTCCTCACAACCACATCACAGAATCATGCAACTATTTATGATGATAGAGAAACGTTTGAAATTCTCATTTTTGTAGTTTTTTGTTTCTTTTTAAAATTTGTACATCAGACATTTTTATAACAAAGAGTAATACTCTTTCCGTCTCATTTTAAGTATTATAGTTTGACTTCAAAGTCTTATTCTTTTAACTTTGGTGGTAAACATTTTTGTATGTAATATATAATAGTGGATGAAATTTATATCAATGAAAAGTATATTAAAAACACAATCCGTTTATATATTTCATATCAACTATTATATAACACGACCAAAAACAATTACGGTCAAAGTTCAAAGAAAAAGACTTTGAAAGTCAAGTCACTCATTTTTCATAATCCTAACAAAATTTTGGTGTTGATATATGTATTTCAATTCAATCATTTTTCATGATCTTAACATTTGATTGGTCATGTGTCGATACTATATTTTAAACATGTTTATAGGTTCCAAATTAGGTGTCTTAATTAGATTTTTAAATAAGAAATATTACTTAATCTGTTGTGCTATATATATATGTAAGATACTTCTTAAAACAGAAACCTTATCAAGAGTATATTTTCTGAACCATGCATAGTTATAAAACTATCAAGGTCGATAAAGATACACGAGGATCAATAAGAAAATCAAAGTCTTTGAAACCAACCCAAAACAAAATGCACAATTAGACACCTTGATTTTACGGACGTGTAAGCTTAATTACTTTTAATTATTAAATTGGTCCATCAAATTTGACACATCATTTTGTAAAAATATGTTTGTATTTAATTTGTATACATAGCATTTCTCGGTTGGATTTGAATAGGTTGTCACTCCTTAATATATATCCGTATATATGATTATTGTAACTACTTCAAATATGGTAGGCTAATAAATTCATCAATACGTGGGACTGACGAATCATTTGACTTTCTGTTTTTTTCCTGGATCTCGTGTCTACTATAGTTCGGTTATTATTATTATAATAATAAAATAATGATCTACTCAAGCTATTAGGTACGCAACTTAATTTTGAAAATTTGCTTCATTTTAATTGCATGCAAGCAAATAAAAGTCCAAGTGCAACATTTTTTTCAAAATTTAATAATTATCTTCATTATATGCTAATAATAGAGATCATTGTAAAAACAAAACATACATATGTACCATGCATTTCCTTTTAAATTGAAAAAATTCAATAAGGATAAAGAATAGTCTTCATCAATGTAAAAATGTTTTTATTTTAAGAAATAATAAGAACACTTAATTAAGTTAATAAAATTGGTATAATTACGTATCCCAAGCTTATATAGATTTAATTGTGTGCTAATTTTCATAGTTGTTAAAAAAAAAAAAAAGATTCACGTTTTGTCGTTTTCGGTGTATAGATATATAATTGCATCTTCAATATAAAAATCAAATTACTTTGGTGATTTTAAATTATTTAATGCATCAAAGCTAGTATTACTGAAGAAGTCATTATTGTCGATCTAGATTATGTTGAATACCACATTTATAATGCTCAATCCTAAATTTGTCAGCATTCTCACTGTTTGTTAAAAGTTAAATTAAGAAGATCGAAATATATATATAAGTATTATATATGCTGCGCAACAAACTTCCGTTTTTCATGCAAAGTTTTATTTCAGCCATATATGTTAAAAACAAGAAAATAGATTGATACTATCAAACAACTAAACAAGGTTTTTTCCTTATGGAAAAATGAAACTTATGATATACAATAAGAAGAAAAAAATATGATATGTATACAAGAAGAAGAAAACGTACCATTGATCCAGTTTTGCTTAGGTTGAAAGTGATATCCGGTTCTATAAACCTCGTTAACTTTCGCAGTCGTCAACGATTGATATTTCATTTGAACCTTGTGAAATGCCATGACTTCACCATTATTATTAATGTTCAACAAGGGATATAAACACACTATCAATGCAAATATCCAAAATGGCTTAGTGAACACCATCATCTTAATTAGTAGGTATATTTTTTTAATATTTGAATGATGAATAAAATGGAAAAGTCTACACACACGAAAAAGGTGTAGATATGTGTGTTCCCAAAGAGAGAACGTGGTGAGGAAGAAAGGTTGGTTTAAACGGGGTATATATAGAGAAGATAGGTTGAATTATTCGTATAAGGATAAGATTAAATTAAATTTAAATATTTTGGATAAAATGTTTTCTAATATTTCTGCCGATTTCATAAGGACATCAAAAAAATTTCATGTTGTGTTGCCTAAATAACGTACTTACCTTACATAATTATGCATTTAGTCGGTTCGATATGATAGTTTATTCAAATTTTGAATTATAGAAATACATTTGCCAATGGTTATCCAAATTATAATTATTTTCCAATGGTTTGTTCAACTTCAATATCTTATTTGAAAACAGAAAGTTAAGTTTTTGCATGTAGCACATGCATTATTATATAGCTTTAGGAACATATATCTACCTGTTTTTCGCATTTGTTTTATCTAAACTAGACTTATGCCCGCACAATGCGGCGGCGGTGTGGGTCGTGATGGCGGTAATGTTGGCAGGGCGGTGACGGTGGTGGGGGCGGCGGTGGTGGTGAATGTAAAAGTAATTGATGTTAATGGAGGTTGTGTGGTTATTTTAAAGGTTGATGGATCTAATTGTAAGTTATTTCATTAAAGGTATTATAGGTAATTATGTAGAGATGTTTAAATTAGTAAATAAAGGAGATGGACATATTTAGTTTTTCAAAGACTGAAAGTTTAAAAAAAAAAGTGATTTGTTTTATAAAATGTATAGATAATTTTGTTTCATTAATAATGTGAGGATTAAAATTCATACTATTGATAGGCGTATTTAATTTAGTATAAACTTATTATTATTAATTTATTGTAGGAAGTGATAAACACAACCCCGGTTACGTTTAACATCTTATTATTATATGCATAAATGAATTTCACATTAACCATAACATCTCTTATTTGATATTTAATGTTAACTTTTTATGCATGTAATAACATCTTAAACATAGCCCCATTTAACATTTCCCATTTATTTTTTATCTATTAAATTAAATTAATTTACATCATTAATATTTTATGCTCTAAAATATCTCGACTATCTTTATTTTATCAAATACATTTACATCATTTATATATGCTATTTGATGTCACCAACACCACCACCGACTACTTTCGTCACCACCACCACCAGTCTTCGCCATCACACCGTCTCCACCGCAGCTGTCGCATTGCACATGTGGAGTATAATAACTCATTAATTTTATCTACTTTTTTTAACTTTCGATGTCTAGAATTCATATATAAGGTCTAAGCCAATAAGGCGTTATGGAGGCAAATTATCATGTTCTGGACTTCATTATTGTCACCACCGCGTTCTGGTTTCGTATTTTGGCCACATTGTGAGATCCCTAGTGTTAAGACTATGTTCTGGCCAAGTTTCAGAGATGGCATCTCCATGAAGACGTGAGAGTCTCTGATTTGACGAGGTTAATTGCTTTTTATGTGTGTATGTCTTGTATATATATGTGTATGTGTGTCTGTCTATAATGTGCGATGATATGACGGTGAGAATTAAGTTGAGAATTTAGTGAGATTGGTGGTATTATTGTTACGTAAAATCCTGATAGTGAAAAAAGATGTGAGAATTTGGTTTCTTTTTTGGCTTAGGCCCTAATTAGCCTCTATTTCACCGCAAACACCCACGCTACATTCAAATCCCTTCCACCTTTTCAAACTTAATTAATCACAAATAAATAAATTTTAACAATCGGTAAAAGCACAATTTTTCTTGAATTCTTGCTTGAAATTCTGGATTTATTGTATAGTTGTGTTCGGAATATGATTTTAGACATATAGCATTGTTTATTTCATCATATTTGTTTTAAAGTTGACGAATTTGTTTTACATTTGCATTTGACTGTAAGTCTAGTGATAACCCAATCGGTACTTGAGATTGTTAGTCTTGTTCGCGATTTGTTAACTTTAATTGATAGGACACTCTCTTTTATTATGGATATTTGATATTTTGGTGGTGCTAATTCGGTACTCTAAATGGGTATAGTAGTGGTGCTTAAAGTTTAAACTCGGTAGTGAGGCAAACTTGGTACTCCAATTCGATATTGTGGCTTCATACTTGTCCTTCATATATGTGTTAGCTAGTTCGGGAACTTCGGGTAGTATTAATTGTGTATTTGATACTTTATGTGTACTTCAATTTTGAAAAGACCGAACTGGCAACATTCTTCATTGACTACAGGACTAGCGAATTCCATATTTAACTTGAACTCGCAAGTTAGTCAATATTAGACATATAGCAAACTTATGAGTAAGGATGTAGTTTTAATTTTGACAAATTGGTAAGTTTTGATAAAGAAAAATGGACCAATAGAAACATGTCATGTTGTCTTCAAAAAAATTTGCCAAAACTTACCAAAAAGTGTTAAATTGTGAAGGTGTAAAGAAACTGATGAGCCAAAAGGCTAAAACTTGCCAAATTCAACCGATGGAAAAAACCAATTACACCTTGCCCCATATTACTTAATTATCGATTTCAATGAATATATTGGTGCAAAAAGGGCAACAGTTAAACAGAATTAGCATGGTATCCATGCATTGCAATGGATACCATTAACAGGGTGCAAATGAAAGAAAGAGAGAGGGAGATATTGAGAGAGGGTTGCTTGTGTGTGAATGCTGCAAATGAGAAGAGAAGGTTTTTTTTTATGAAGATGGTATTTTAAACAAATCTTTCCGTATAACTTTTAACAGTGTTTCTTTATTAAATAATAATATAGATAAACAGGGGTTGAGACGTTGAGTATTGTAAAACAAATATTAAAATAAAATAAATAGGATAAGATGTTGACCCTTAGATCGTGGTTAAATTGATGTATAAAGATTCACAAATCAATTGATGCACGATGATTTTCATGATGCACAGTGATTTTTATTGAAGGCAAACTTATTGTTTTATTTGTTTTACTTTAATACTTGTTTTATTTTACCTAAAATTTAGATAAACATACAACAAAACATGCACTTACATAAATGTTGTCACCTAACACGTGCAAAATATTATTATTGGAGGCGAGGAAGAATAGAGAAATTATGTACATCTTCATGTAAACATGCATACAAGTGGACAACTTGAAACACTCCAACCCCAACATATTAGTTGACATAAATGAAATTAATCCAATAGAAGATAAAACCTTTTTACAGAGTATATAACTATTAAAGTCACCTCTAACCATACTATGTATCATTTCAATTTTATTTTGTAAAAAGATTATCTTCATGGTATATTCTTTCTTTATATAAGTTGTATCTCTAGCTATGAGCCTTTTAATATGGAAACCTTATTTTATCTTGTTAAAATAAAAATAAATAACTGAAAATTGTTATGTATCATGAAAATCTTGGTGCATCAATGTATATATTTGTGATATATGAATCTTTTAAGCAAATATCTTATTTTATTTATTTTATTTATTTTATTTTAATATTTTCATATATTTTATATTGTATGACTTCAAAAATGTTAATTATAATTATAAAAAAATTGATGATGAAGTAATCCTTTATATGTACATCGGTTGACTTCTCTAAATATAAAAAATCTATAGTAATGATTTTTTTGTCTTTTACCAATATATTTAAAGATAAAAGACCTGTTAAAAGATCTAAGGGGGTGTTTGGTTCAATGGAATTCAAATGAATTAAATGGAATTGGAATTTGAATTCCATCTTTTACTTGTTTGGTTGAAACAAATCATGGAATTGGAATTGAAAACTTTCCATCAAATTCCTTAAAACAAAGAATTCACAATTCCTTCACAAAACCAATGGAAAGTTTTCAATTCCAATGGAATTCAATCAATTTGACAAAAAAAAAACCACAAAGTATACAAACTAATTTCTCCTTCACCTTTATATTTTTGACCACTTTAGCTGTCGTGTTGCCACTAACCGCCACCAGCCACCGCCATGGCAGCCACCGCCACCAACAACCGCCATGGCAGCCACCGCCACCAACAACCGCCATGGCAGCCACCGCCACCAACCACTGCCACCGATTAGGACCGGCCTTTGACCACCATCTTTGTTCGATTAGACACATCACCCGACCCATTGACCATCACTTTTATCGATTGATTGAATACATACTGGTAGAAACCGCCACCAACCACCGCCACCAACCACCACCAGCAACCATCCGACCCAATACCGCTGCTTGGTATAGTTTTCTTTCTTTATCTTTTTTTATTTGATTAAAGGACACGGTTACTTACTTTGTTTCATAAAATGAGATGCTCTGAATGTTAATTGGACCATGATTTACTCATGGGTGCTCTTGAGAGTGATGCAGGGAAAGAAAAAATAATAGTGGATTCTGGTGAGTAAAAAGAGAGAGTGTGTGAAAAAGACATATCATATATATGCTTTATTGGTACTGAGTAAATAATGAGAAGGGTAACTTTGTCAATTGAAACAATTTGCTTTTCAATTTTTTTACAACATTACATTAAATTCTGTCAACCAAACACAACACATTTTATAATACTTTCCAATTCCAATTCCTTCAAATTCCAATTCCTTTAACAAATTTCAATTCCTTCAAAAACATTATGCGAACCAAACGGCCCCTAAGACTTGTTAGAAAAAAGATATGATGATCTAAGTGACTAAGTACCCCTAGCTATTTATATATGCATATATTACGTCGTAACATTTACGAATATAGATGATAACTAAAAACATCTTAAAACTTTTAGACTCGGAACCATATAAATTGATTACGAAGTTCACAATTTATATCTCAAATTCAACAAATACTCTGCAATTATCTATAAATCTATACTATATTATAAAGCAAATTCCCCATGTCTAAATTTTAAGTTTCAACATTTATTTTCTCAAAATGTCCCCTATCTATTCTATATTTACCTAAAATAACTATAATACCCTTTCTCTCTCCTTAAATCTCAACCAATCATTTTTTTTCTCTCTCCTCCATAAATCATTTATTCCTCCAATTCATTCAAAATCTTTTATCTCAAAAACCATACATCGATAAATTATAAAATTTATATGGGTGTTCTTAAAATTTCATGCTCTTTCATTAGAGATGTCATTCGATATACTTTCGACGAATTTTTAAATCTGAGGGCGGAACCCGTACGGTTAAGGCATTTGGCTATCACACTCTATGACCTATCACACTTTATGACCTATCACCCCCACCATCTCACCGCCGCAACGCGCGGGTACTTACTCTCGTAGATATATAAAAGCATGACTGTGGATTTTCTTAGGGTGAGGATTCCCTCAAGTTACTTTCATAACTTGAGTCAAGTTAGGGAAATTTTGATCATTTGATTAAAATAAAGGGTCAAAATTCAATAATCATCTTTGAATCTTGACCCTTGATTATAATCCAAGGGTCACGATTCATCTAACTTGATCCCTCAAGTTGTTTTCAATTTGAGAGAATCTTCATCCATTTTCTTATGAATAATTTTTTTTAAATTAATAGTTTAATTATAAAAAAAAAATGTAAAATGAAGGGGACCCCTTTAATCCGGGTATCTTTTTGACATTAATTAACTACTGTATCATCCACCTTATAATGAATAGCTCCAAACATAGGATAGCTACAAAGGTGTAACTCATACTTGCGAAATGGCTTAGTGTATTATACACTTTTGGTCTGCAGGTAAATAATTTGTGTGAAATTTTGAATAATGCGGTAGGAAATTTGCATCATTTTTTACCTTTTTTGATACGAAAGTGCTTTCGTGACGCATATGTGTGTTTGCTGGCTAGTTTCCAAATTGCTTTTTTGCAACTTATCTTGAAAATCGAGAGTTCGAAATTTTATTATCGTAAGTATGTCGTACAGAAGTCAACATTTATCCGTAAAGTTGTTACACTATTTTCCTTCAACGTTAAACGAATTGATGTCGGTATTTTAGAAAAATGATTTGAACTTACAAACCTTCGAGGAAGTTGTTTGAATTAACTTTAATGAATAAATTAACTAAAATAATACATATCATTAGATCAATGGGTTGGTGGCTAATTGGGAATGTCTTAGACCTTGGGGAAATTCACCAAGATTTGAATCTCACTTCTTACACTTGTAGGAGTGGATTATTAGAGGGGTTTCGAGAGTCCTGGATTTCATCACAGGCATGCGTAATTCGAGCACCGCGTACTGTTCAATTGGATGTCATTATGATGTTTCGATACTAAGTACTAATTACCAACTCGTTGTTAAAATATTAATAATAATACTAATAATAATAATAAGAGTAAATTACAATTTTCGTCCCTGTGGTTTGTACCCGCTTTCACGTTTCATCCCTAGGTTCACGAAATTACGTTTTTCATCCCCAGCTTTGGAACTCCGTTAACAACTTTGGTCCACAACCCAAACAGACGTTAAAAATACTGTTACTTACACTTTTGGTCTAAGGGTATATTTGTCATATCATCTATATCTTTTCTTATTCAAATGATTTCCTAATATCTAAATCATCATCTTCATCAAATTAAATCCATTTCCAGATTTCATGTTTATCTTTAAAAGATATACATATCCTCTTGATTATATATATAATCTCAAACACAATTTTGGTTTTTTTTTAAAAAGAGCACATACATATATATACATAATAATTTGTATAGAATTATAGATCTATAAATGTTGATAAAGAGCACATATATATATATATATACATAATTTATATAGAATTATATATCTATAAAAGTTGATTCATAGTTTCATACCATTGGTAAACTTTTATCCATACATATATATAATATAAAAGAAAGACAATTTGGTAACCCATATCAAACAAACAAACGCGAGCCACCGTCATAATCATATTGATAAACTTATATACTCCTATATGATATATTTGTATCTATACAGTTATACCTATTCATTTTGTGTTTATTTATACAAATTTTCTCTCTATATACATACTAAAATGTCCATAGTGTGCATGTCACGTGACCACCAACTTAACGTCCGTTTGGGTCGTGGACCAAAGTTGTTAACGAAGTTCCAAACCTAGGGATGAAAAATGTAATTTCGTGAACCTAGGGATAAAACGTGAAAGCGGGTACAAACCACAGGAACGAAAAATTGTAATTTACTCTAATAATAATATCATTAGTGTAAGACATTTCACACCCTTCAGGGCGTCATTACCTTACAATAATATTGTTGTGACATCCAATTGGACATTTATAATGATTGAATTAATTTTACAGGGGATATATACTATAGTAATGCATAAATTAAGGTGGCGATGGCGATGGGTGGTGGTGACGACGGCGGTTGTGGTGTCGGTGTGGTTTTTAAAGTAAAGGTAATTGATGTAAATGGTTGAAAAATGTAAGTTGTAGGTTATTTCATTAAAGGTATTATAGGTATATAAGGTGAAGACATTCAAGTTAATGAATAAAGGAGAATGATAATTTGGGTAGATCAAGTTCTTATTTTGAAAAAATGAATGAGGTCAAATGATTTATAATGTAGTATAGATATAGATTTAGATATAGATAAGGGGTGAGTTAATTTGTATACACCCCTCCAAAAAGGACAAAGGAACAAATCTTAGTTACTCATTTTTCTCCGTCTCTCCCTTTTTTATATGATTTTATATATTTTTTCTTTTTTTTATTTTTATATTTTAAAAATAAAAAACACATTAAAAAAAAATATTCTCGATTTGATACGGTACGGGTTTCGTCTTTACAGGAATCAATAAGAGAAAACTAGTGGGTGATAGATCATAGGAGTGATTGGTGATGAGGTAATCGACCTACGGGTTCCGCTTTTACCTTTATGGGCTACACCCTTTAAAATATAAAAGAAAAATACGGAGCAAAAGGAAAAAAGTAAGAAAAAATGAGAGGAAAAAAAAATGAATGACTCAGATTTGTCTTTTTGTGTTTTTTGAAAGAGTTGTACTCGAACTATTTTTTCCTTAGACATAGATATAGATATAGGTTTTAGGTAAAGTAAAACAAATAAAACAATAGGTTTTTCTTCACTGAAAATCACTGTGCATCAATTTTACCATGATTTAATGGTCAAGATCTTGTGTTATTTGTTTTACTTTAATACTTGTTTTATAATAACCAACCGTGTCCAACACTGGACATGGGGTTTACGATATTATCAATATTAGATCTTCATATACTTAATTCATAAAAGCTTATAATTTTGAAGATATATGGTTCTAAGTGTTATACTTTGCAAGTTGTAGTACAATAATCACAGGTTCGTCACTGTCATTATTAGCTGAGACATATTGATGGAATTGTTTGTCGTAGTCATTCCACAAGGCACATGCTACAATAATTTCTCTATTATAGAATTTTTTGAAACCAGTTGTACTCATAATGTGATATTATTATGAAAGATAATTAATAATTAAAATATAAACATATTTGTGATCTTGTACTTGACATTCAAGTATATATATTTGATCATGATGCGGGCTCATAACACGAATAAGTTTATTTTCAATCACATGTCCTATGATAATTAGATAACAATTAAGATTGTTTTCATATTTTTTGATAACAATTAGGACTCTTGATTTGAGTGACAATTGTAACTTTAAAAAATTAAATATAAATACTTTTTGTAACTTTTTAAAAATTTTATAAATATATCCTCAAGTTGATGGCTAAAAGTAAATATAAATTAAGTATTGTGAGTCCCAAATATAGATGGTTTAATACCCGACTGACAAGTAGTTCTAACTGGAAGAAGACCAGTTCAGAATACGATCCAGATATGGATGAACAATACAATAAAGATACTGAAAGTAAATGCAAGAAACAATAAGGGCTGAAACTATATAAATAATATGTATAGATCAAGTATATAGCATTGAGACACAATGTATTTTTCAAGGTATTTGATTTATTGATATATAAACAAATACAAAGGTTGTTGCGGAACAAAGATAAACACCCAAGTGTAAATATCTAAACAACCTAGAAATACAAGTGATCTAATAACTTGGAAATACTCGTAAGGATTACTTAGAGTATATCTCACAAGTTTCAATGCAAAGGTTTCAAGCCATTTGCAAGTTGTGAGAAGACTTATATTTATAGACCAAGTCCATGATGACGTGGACCAGATCGTACAAATATGGTTGGGAGTATTTAAGGAATTAAAGCTAATTCCTTACATGTGTACTTTTAAGGTTTAGGTATATAAGTCGTTGATGTGACTTATCAAACCTTATTCCCAACCTTTACTTTACCTTGTACTTTAATTAATAGTTAAATCTATTAACCGGGTAAAGATATGTAAAGTAAAAAGTCTTCCTCGTAATCAGTGTAAAAGTGTGTAAGTATTTTTACACTGAGATGCTTCAGTTTTCGATCAGGTAGAATCAGTTTCTGAGCTCCACATCTGAACTGATTCTCATTCTTCAGACTTCAGTCTTTGACTTCATTCTGAACGGTATTCTGATACGTTGATCTGAACTGAAGTGAAGCTTCAGTGAACTAATTCTGAGCGACCTCATAATTCTATACAAGTATTCTTCACTGAGCTTCAGCTATTTCTGAACAAATTATACTTGGTCGATTTTCGACCTAACAAATTCCCCCTATTTGTTCAGAAATAGTGCATGCATCTCAGACTTCTATCTATACATGTTTGTAAGTCTGAAATGCAAGTTTGTTTAAGTTGTAAAAATTTTCTAAGTACATCTTATAGATCATTGATGTCTTAGAATTTTACTTGTGGTTTTTCTAAACTTAAAGTATATCTCACAAGTTGCAATGCAAAGGTTTCAAGCCATTTGCAAGTTGTGAGAAGACTTATATTTATAGACCAAGTCCATGATGACGTGGACCAGATCGTACAAATATGGTTGGGAGTATTTAAGGAATTAAAGCTAATTCCTTACATGTGTACTTTTAAGGTTTAGGTATATAAGTCGTTGATGTGACTTATCAAACCTTATTCCCAACCTTTACTTTACCTTGTACTTTAATTAATAGTTAAATCTATTAACCGGTAAAGATATGTAAAGTAAAAAGTCTTCCTCGTAATCAGTGTAAAAGTGTGTAAGTATTTTTACACTGAGATGCTTCAGTTTTCGATCAGGTAGAATCAGTTTCTGAGCTCCACATCTGAACTGATTCTCATTCTTCAGACTTCAGTCTTTGACTTCATTCTGAACGGTATTCTGATACGTTGATCTGAACTGAAGTGAAGCTTCAGTGAACTAATTCTGAGCGACCTCATAATTCTATACAAGTATTCTTCACTGAGCTTCAGCTATTTCTGAACAAATTATACTTGGTCGATTTTCGACCTAACAAATTCCCCCTATTTGTTCAGAAATAGTGCATGCATCTCAGACTTCTATCTATACATGTTTGTAAGTCTGAAATGCAAGTTTTAGTTTAAGTTGTAAAAATTTTCTAAGTACATCTTATAGATCATTGATGTCTTAGAATTTTACTTGTGGTTTTTCTAACTTAAACCTATCATCTACTTATAAGCTACAAAATGTAACATATATATACAAACTGAAGTGTTTGTTACATTTGCAAGTATTTATACAAGTACATGATAATCTTGAAAAAGAAACTACTTCTTAGCAGGCCTTGAACCAGAAGGTGCTTCAGTAGGTTTCCTCTTCAGTGGAGAATGATCCTTCTTTCCAAACAATCTGCCTTCAATCTCTATGTAACACCCGTCGTTTAAAAACTTGGATTTTTCAAAACTTTGCCAAACGGCGTTTAAAATAAGCGGAAAGGATCACTTTCAAAATCTGCCCCATCCGTAACGGATGGTACCTTTAAAATTTGGTGTTACTACTAGCATCATCAAAACCATAAAAGTAAATCCAAGCTTTGGCACCAACACAAATGCCACATTATTACAAGTCTTTAATCATAAATGAATTAGCCAAACATGAGGCTAAAGGAAGTCTAAGCGTTTAAGGTCTTAGCCAAGCTTCTTTATTCGTCTACCCAAATCTCACCAAGCTAATCCTCGCCTAGCTCAAACTTGATTATCCTGAAGGCACAACATTTTCAAAGAACAAGTGTTAGCTAATAAAATTAGCTAAGTAAGATAACATAACTCGAAAACATTTGCCATTTAAATATATTAACAAAATCATCTTTTAATGTTAATATCACATACATATAGATCATTGCACACATATCTTATCATAACACAATAGGATCATCATATACCTAATGTGCCTAACTTTTCTTTCTTTACTTTATTTCTTTGCCTAGACGTAGGCTAAGTGACTTATGCCACTTACTTAGGGATGTGGGGTTGTGTGTAGGCGGTCATAGACCATACATGGAGTCCTCACACCCGACATGATGGGTAAACCAATAGGTGGTCCATCGGCGTCGTTAAGGAATGACAAAGTCAATCCAACTGAATAAACCGTTTATGCCTTTACGCATTGGTGGTTAGTTACTTCACCCGGAATACTCAAACGTAACTATGCCACAAGGAGCAACTCAAGTGACCACGTACGCACCAGCCCCGAAGAGCTAGCACGGGTTAAGCTTAACACAAGACTTTACATAATGCTCGAGACTTTAATCGCTTAATTAGTTTAGGCTACTCTTTCACCTAAGCTAATCACATATCATATTTTACTTTAGGGCCCTGAACGTGCACGTGAACATGGCAATCCTAATCAAGGACTAGTGACTAAGTGATCAAGCCACACAAGCAATCACACATAACATAACATTTCATCATTTCATACATACATAATCATTTCATCATTTCATGCACTTATAATCATTTCATCATCTCATGCATATATACTTACCACATACCATTGCAACCTGCATATAAATGTTAATTATCATAAACGGTAAGTAATATATCCCTTTGCAACCTCCCATAGTCACCCATGAACATAAAATGTACATACATATTCATTTGGAAGGTTTAACTTATGAAAACGTGTTTTGTTGTACCAACAGGTGACAAAAGATGTTATCTTACCTCGATACAGCTTACCAACAAGTTAAAAGTATCTTATAGTGCTTGCTAAGTGCTCCCGACAACCTAGAATGAATATAAGATCGAAATATAAGCTAAACGAAATGTTTTATGAAAACTGGACAAGAGGTGCACCTCCCAAATGGTGCGTCGCACAAAATCAACAGGGGAATTCTAAACATAAGTTGGTGCGCCGCACCAACCCCTTTGGTGCGTCGCATAAAGTGATCAGGGAGTTCTAAATCTATGCAGGTGCGCCGCACCTATCCCTTTGGTGCGTCGCATGAATTGATCAGAAATTCTGAACATATGAATTGTGCGCCGCACCTACCCTTGGTGCGTCGCATATCGGGCTTACCATTTTTCCAAAATAGCCTGTGGTGCGCCGCACCACCCTACTGGTGCGTCGCACCTGGAGTGTCGACCAGAAACCTAATCTTTGTTCTATGATCAAACGAATTCCATACGAACCCATACCCCAAATCCAACCCGGGGACTTAAAATTAACCCTTTCAATTGCACTTTCATCAACTTTAATCATCCTATTAATCCCCTAATCCTTTACATCATAATTCAATCATTAAAACACCCGAACGACATGAATTCAATAAACGTTTGATCCAACAACCCAACCCAAACCCTATGGCCTGGATCGAAATCACTACTAAGACATACATGATCAGATTTAAGAGTAAGATCAGCCATAATACCTGTAGATGACTTCGAGGATTCGAAATCTTAATCAAACTTGATCGAAACGACACGAAACGATTGATTCTTGGAGGAAACTTGTCTTGAGAGGGAGGGGATCTGATTCCTAGGGCTTAATCACGAAATTCTGCAGCTATTGGGGTCTCACTAGACCTTAAACCCCTGACCATAAGTTTCCTTTAGTGCCCATAGGCCCCTCGACTTCCTAAACTTTACTTTCGTAGCTTAATTAACTTACCGGGAGACTTAACGATCTAACAAGCACTTAAACTTTCATACTTTACTTTAAATTACTTTCATTTAATTCACTTTACTTCATTTCATATTAAACACATAAGCATTTAATCACATAATCCCTTATAAGGTACATAAACATAAAAGACCTAACGTTAACTAACGGAAAGTCAAATAGTCAAACATAAAACGTTTGGGATGTTACAATTACCTCCCCCTTAAAAGGATTCCGTCCTCGGAATCGCCGCAGAAGTGAACAAATCTGGGTATTTCTCTTTCATCACCGACTCGGTCTCCCAAGTTAAACTTTCACCGTGGTTATGCTTCCATTTAATCAACACGAGATCAATCAACTTTCGGCGAAGTTTCTTTTGCTTTCTTCCGAGTATCGCTACTGGTTCATCCACTATTCTTTTCTGAGGATTAATGCTCACATCCTCAATTGGAATAACACTTGACTCATTGGCCAAACACTTCCTCAAATACGAAACATGAAATGTGTGGTGAATTCCATCCAATTCTGGAGGTAGTTCCAATTGATAAGCTACATCCTTGATACGTTTCAGAATTTTGAAAGGTCCTATGAAACGTGGGCTTAACTTTCCCTTCTTTCCAAAACGAATTACTCCTTTCCATGGGGAAACTTTCAACATTACCAAATCACCAACTTGGAACTCAATTGGCTTCCTTTTCTTGTCGGCATAAGTCTTTTGTCTTTCTCTAGCCACACGAAGTGCTTCCTTTGCCACATTAACTTTTTCCGCTGAGATTTCAATGATTTCAGGACCCGTAAACTGCTTTTCACCGGGTTCCATCCAACAACTCGGAGTCCTACATCTCCTACCATAAAGCATTTCAAATGGTGGCATTCCGATACTTGCATGGTGGCTGTTATTATACGTGAATTCGATCAATTTCAAGTGTTCATCCCATGCCCCACCATATTCTAATACACAAGCTCTCAACATGTCTTCCAATGTTTGTATGGTCCTTTCACTTTGCCCATCAGTTTGAGGGTGATAGGCGGTGCTCAAATTAACTCTAGTACCTAACTCTCGCTGAAGGCCCTTCCAAAAGTTAGACACAAACCTCGTGTCTCGGTCTGAAACAATGGATAAAGGAACACCATGCTTTGCTACGATCTCATCCACATACATCTTTGCCATCTTAGTTAATGGTACATCTTGTCTTGTTGCCAAGAAGTGAGCACTCTTTGTCAATCTATCCACAATAACCCATACCATGTCATTTCCTTTCGGTGTTCTTGGTAGTTTGGTCACAAAATCCATAGTAATATGGTCCCATTTCCATTCCGGAATCTCCAATTGATGCAACATTCCATACGGCTTTTTGTGATCAGCTTTCACACGTGCACACGTCAAACATCTTTCAACAAAATGAGCAGCTTCTCCCTTAATGTTTGGCCACCAATAGATGGGCTTCAAATCTGCATACATCTTGGTAATACCTGGATGGACTGAATACCTTGACCTATGAGCTTCTTCAAGGATCAATTCTCGGTTACCACCAAGCAATGGTACCCATATTCGACCCTTATAAGTCTTAAATCCACGGCTGTTCGTCTCCATCACAAGTCTTCTCTTCTTTCCAATACTCTCATTATCGATATTATCCTTCATTAAAGCCTTAACTTGTGCTTCCTTGATGCGGTCGAGTAACCCCGACTTGGCTTGAACAACCATGCTCATCAATCTACAAGAAAAATTCTGCACTTTCCTACTTAATGCATCCGCCACCACATTGGCTTTACCGGGATGATATTTAATCTCACAATCATAATCTTTCAGAAGTTCCATCCATCTCCTTTGCCTTACATTCATTTTCTTTTGTGAGAACACATATTGCAAACTCTTATGATCCGTAAACAATGTACATTTGGTGCCATATAAGTAATGCCTCCACAACTTCAAAGCAAACACTACTGCAGCCAATTCAAGATCATGGGTCGGGTAATTCTTTTCATGGGGCTTCAACTGACGTGAAGCATATGCAATAACTTTGTCCCTTTGCATAAGGACACAACCCAAACCTGAAATAGAAGCATCACTATAAACAACAAGATCATCAGTACCTTCGGGTAAAGCTAGGACAGGAGCTTCACATAACTTTGTCTTAAGCGTTTGAAAGGCCTTTTCTTGAGCTTCCGTCCATACAAACTTTACTCCTTTCTTTGTCAATTCAGTCATTGGCTTAGCTATTCGGGAGAAATCTTGAATAAACCTCCTATAATAGCCAGCTAAACCGAGAAAACTCTTAATCTCCGTGGGTGTCTTTGGCTGTTCCCATTTAGATACAGCTTCAATCTTGGCAGGATCAACTTTAATACCTTCAGAAGAGATAACATGCCCGAGAAATTGAACTTCTCGGAGCCAGAATTCACACTTGGAGAACTTTGCATATAACTTTTTCTCTCTAAGAACCTCAAGAACAGCTCTTAAGTGCTCACGGTGCTCGGCTTCGGACTTTGAATAAATTAGAATATCGTCAATGAAGACAATCACAAAATGATCTAAGAATGGGCGACATACCCGATTCATTAAATCCATAAAAGCGGCTGGAGCATTTGTCAACCCAAAAGGCATGACAAGAAACTCATAGTGCCCATAACGTGTACGAAAAGCTGTCTTGGCCACATCTTCCTTTTTGACTTTTAATTGATGATAGCCAGACCGCAAATCAATCTTAGAGAAGTAAGAAGCACCATGGAGCTGATCAAAAAGATCATCAATACGCGGAAGAGGATACTTATTCTTAACCGTTCGTTTATTCAACTCACGGTAGTCTATGCACATGCGCATAGAACCGTCTTTCTTTTTGACAAAAAGAACCGGAGCTCCCCAAGGCGAGGAACTTGGTTGTATGAAACCTTTGTCAAGTAGCTCTTGAAGCTGGGACATTAACTCTTTCATTTCTGTGGGAGCTAAACGATATGGTGCCTTTGCAATAGGAGTAGCACCGGGTACGAGATCAATCTGAAAGATGACCTCTCGGTCGGGAGGAATACCGGGAAGATCATCCGGAAAAACATCAGAAAATTCAGAAACTACATCAACATTAGGGATCGGAGACTTCCCTTTTCGCGTATCAATAACATAGGCAAGAAAGTGATTCTTGTTATGCCGAATGCAATTGAGAGCCTTCATCAAATTAATAATTTTTATGCTCCCCTTCTTCTTATCTCCATAAACGGAAATGACTTCACCATCCGGAGTAACGAATCGTACAACCTTTTGAGAACATATAATAGTAGCATCATTTTGAGACAACCAATCCATACCTATCACTATATCAAAACCGGCTAGAGTGGTAGGCAATAGTTGAACCGGAAAAGAGCGGCCTTCAATCTCAATAGAACAATCATCATAACCTACTTGAATGTCACTAATGGTACCGTTAGCAATTTCAACCTCTATAGAGCAATCAAGAGGAGTAGTGACCCTATCAAGCTTAGGAGCAAATAAAGTGGACACAAAAGATCTATTTGCACCCGAATCAAAAAGTACAGAAGCAGGTTTTGAGTTAACAAGAAATGTACCGCTTACTACCTCGTCGTTATCCTTGGCAGCTTCGACTGTCAGCTGAAAGGCTCGAGCTTTAGGCTTTTGGACAGCCGTCTTCTTCCCATCATCTCTTCCTTGTGGGCAATCCTTGATGAAATGACCGGTTTGTTGACACCGATAACACTTTGGCTTGTCCTTGCATCCTGAAGTAGGATGACCTGTACCACCACAAGTATCACACCTTCGGGTCTTATCTGAACATGGACCCGAGTGAGGCGCCTTACAAGTACCACACCAGTTCTTTGGCTTTGCATAGCTGCTGCCCCCATTTCTTGAAGACGGACCTTTCTTGAACTTCCTATTAGATCCACTTGACCCATCATGTTTCCTTTTTAAACCTGATTGCTTATCATCATTTGCTTTCACTACAACCTTTTCACCCTTGAAATCATCATCCAACCTCTTGGACTCCTTAATCGCAGCAGACAATGTAATGTGTTGTCTACAAAGGCCACGATAGCTAGCGGGAAGACCATCACAGTAAGCTTCAACCTGATCCACATCTCTACGAACCAAATGACCAACAAACTTAAGTTTTTCCATAAATGAGTGGGCATATTCAGTTATGGCACCCGGCTTAGCTGTTAAAGCTCTGAATTCTTTCTCAATCAACCTCAGTTCACGCGTACCCACATATTCTTCCAAGAACTTCTCCTTAAAGGTACCCCAAGGCATATTAGCTAGCACCTCGGGGGTCAAAGAAATAGTAGCAACCCTCCACCAATTACGAGCATTCTTCTTCAACATACGGGAAGCACACAATACCTTCATATCCTCAGGGCAATAACATGAAGCAAACACAACCTCGATATCCTCCAACCATTCCATGGCACCTACAGCATCTAGAGTACCATCAAATGCCTTTGCTCCACATTTCTGAAAGCTCTCATACTTAAAATTACTAGTACGAGGAGCGACCACAACACGAGGCTCCACCACATTATTAACACCATTCACATTAGCAACAACATTTTCAGGAGCAACTTGAGACCTTACCATTGATGGCTCGGTACGGTTTGAGCGGTTGGAGTAATTCCCATCCGTATGCTCATCCCGTTGCAAACTAGCTTCTCTTTCAGCCCTAAGTTGATTCAACTCCTGTTCATTTCTCAACAAAAGAGCCCGAATAGCCCTCAACTCTTCATGCATTTCAGCTTGAGTAGGAACTTGCTCAATCACGGGGTTAGCTCTATCAATTTCAGACCTTGTAGGTTGTGCACCCGAAAGTGGTCTTCGAGGAGGCCTTAGGTTAACACCATTTCCAGTCCCGTTTAGATTAACCGGAGCATCACTAGCATTAGCTCCATCTCTTTGACTACTAGCACGGGTATTAACCATCTTTCTACAAATTTAGTGACGAATGTTAGAGATGAATCGAATGAGAACAAAGTATGGTCAGGCCTACTAAATTACATAAGCATATCATATACATATATAAGCCATAAACCTACTCTCACACTCATCCCAACCCATCTTAAAAGCATGTTCATCACAGAGCTAAAGCATTACTACTTAAGCCAATCATTTCTCGTACGGTTTAAGTCCAAAATCCTATGGTCTTGGTCGAATTTTGGTTCACTTAAACCATTTCTCTGATACCAACTTGTAACACCCGTCGTTTAAAAACTTGGATTTTTCAAAACTTTGCCAAACGGCGTTTAAAATAAGCGGAAGGATCACTTTCAAAATCTGCCCCATCCGTAACGGATGGTACCTTTAAAATTTGGTGTTACTACTAGCATCATCAAAACATAAGTTGGTGCGCCGCACCAATCCCTTTGGTGCGTCGCATAAATGATCAGGGAGTTCTAAATCTATGCAGGTGCGCCGCACCTATCCCTTTGGTGCGTCGCATAAATGATCAGGGAGTTCTAAATCTATGCAGGTGCGCCGCACCTATCCCTTTGGTGCGTCGCATAAATGATCAGGGAGTTCTAAATCTATGCAGGTGCGCCGCACCTATCCCTTTGGTGCGTCGCATAAATGATCAGGGAGTTCTAAATCTATGCAGGTGCGCCGCACCTATCCCTTTGGTGCGTCGCATAAATGATCAGGGAGTTCTAAATCTATGTAGGTGCGCCGCACCAACCCCTTTGGTGCGTCGCATAAAATGATCAGGGAGTTCTAAATCTATGCAGGTGCGCCGCACCTATCCCTTTGGTGCGTCGCACAAAATCAACAGGGGAATTCTAAACATAAGTTGGTGCGCCGCACCTACCCTTTGGTGCGTCGCACAAAGTCAACAGGGGAATTCTAAACATAAGTTGGTGCGCCGCACCAACCCCTTTGGTGCGTCGCATAAAATGATCAGGGAGTTCTAAATCTATGCAGGTGCGCCGCACCTATCCCTTTGGTGCGTCGCATGAATGATCAGGGAGTTCTAAATCTATGCAGGTGCGCCGCACCTATCCCTTTGGTGCGTCGCATAAATGATCAGGGAGTTCTAAATCTATGCAGGTGCGCCGCACCTATCCCTTTGGTGCGTCGCATAAATGATCAGGGAGTTCTAAATCTATGCAGGTGCGCCGCACCAACCCCTTTGGTGCGTCGCATAAAATGATCAGGGAGTTCTAAATCTATGCAGGTGCGCCGCACCTATCCCTTTGGTGCGTCGCAAGAATCAACAGGAATTCTAAACATAAGTTGGTGCGCCGCACCAACCCCTTTGGTGCGTCGCATAAAATGATCAGGGAGTTCTAAATCTATGCAGGTGCGCCGCACCTATCCCTTTGGTGCGTCGCATAAAGTGATCAGGGAGTTCTAAATCTATGCAGGTGCGCCGCACCTATCCCTTTGGTGCGTCGCATGAATTATCAGAAAGTTCTAAATCTATGTAGGTGCGCCGCACCAACCCCTTTGGTGCGTCGCATAAAATGATCAGGGAGTTCTAAATCTATGCAGGTGCGCCGCACCTATCCCTTTGGTGCGTCGCAAAAATCAACAGGGGAATTCTAAACATAAGTTGGTGCGCCGCACCAACCCCTTTGGTGCGTCGCATAAAATGATCAGGGAGTTCTAAATCTATGCAGGTGCGCCGCACCTATCCCTTTGGTGCGTCGCAAGAATGATCAGAAAGTTCTAAATCTATGTAGGTGCGCCGCACCAACCCCTTTGGTGCGTCGCATAAAATGATCAGGGAGTTCTAAATCTATGCAGGTGCGCCGCACCTATCCCTTTGGTGCGTCGCAAAAATCAACAGGGGAATTCTAAACATAAGTTGGTGCGCCGCACCAACCCCTTTGGTGCGTCGCATAAAATGATCAGGGAGTTCTAAATCTATGCAGGTGCGCCGCACCTATCCCTTTGGTGCGTCGCATAAATGATCAGAAAGTTCTAAATCTATGCAGGTGCGCCGCACCTATCCCTTTGGTGCGTCGCATAAATGATCAGGGAGTTCTAAATCTATGCAGGTGCGCCGCACCAACCCCTTTGGTGCGTCGCATAAAATGATCAGGGAGTTCTAAATCTATGCAGGTGCGCCGCACCTATCCCTTTGGTGCGTCGCACAAAATCAACAGGGGAATTCTAAACATAAGTTGGTGCGCCGCACCAACCCCTTTGGTGCGTCGCATAAAGTGATCAGGGAGTTCTAAATCTATGCAGGTGCGCCGCACCTATCCCTTTGGTGCGTCGCATGAATTGATCAGAAATTCTGAACATATGAATTGTGCGCCGCACCTACCCTTGGTGCGTCGCATATCGGGCTTACCATTTTTCCAAAATAGCCTGTGGTGCGCCGCACCACCCTACTGGTGCGTCGCACCTGGAGTGTCGACCAGAAACCTAATCTTTGTTCTATGATCAAACGAATTCCATACGAACCCATACCCCAAATCCAACCTGGGGACTTAAAATTAACCCTTTCAATTGCACTTTCATCGACTTTAATCATCCTATTAATCCCTTAATCCTTTACATCATAATTCAATCATTAAAACACCCGAACGACATGAATTCAATAAACGTTTGATCCAACAACCCAACCCAAACCCTATGGCCTGGATCGAAATCACTACTAAGACATACATGATCAGATTTAAGAGTAAGATCAGCCATAATACCTGTAGATGACTTCGAGGATTCGAAATCTTAATCAACTTGATCGAAACGACACGAAACGATTGATTCTTGGAGGAAACTTGTCTTGAGAGGGAGGGGATCTGATCCTAGGGCTTAATCACGAAATTCTGCAGCTATTGGGGTCTCACTAGACCTTAAACCCCTGACCATAAGTTTCCTTTAGTGCCCATAGGCCCCTCGACTTCCTAAACTTTACTTTCGTAGCTTAATTAACTTACCGGGAGACTTAACGATCTAACAAGCACTTAAACTTTCATACTTTACTTTAAATTACTTTCATTTAATTCACTTTACTTCATTTCATATTAAACACATAAGCATTTAATCACATAATCCCTTATAAGGCACATAAACATAAAAGACCTAACGTTAACTAACGGAAAGTCAAATAGTCAAACATAAAACGTTTGGGATGTTACACTCTACCTTGGCCTGCATCTTTTGTTGTATTCTGGATAACCATGCACCAATCAAAGCAGATTTCGGCTTCCCCCTAAATATTTGGATCATCTCCCTATGCTCAGAAATCCCAAACTCGTGCACTGAAACTTGATTATACTCTTCAGCTGCTATACCTTCTCTTTTTATAATCAAATCAAAAAGCTTTAATCCATCAGCTTTTGTTACCTCCATATCAACTATTTTAGCTGGATGAGATCGATGCTTCAGATAATGCTCGTATTGATCCTTCTCATGCTTTCTTTGGAGCTCAATAGCATCATCAGACATTGGTTTGAAGGTGGAGAGATCAGCATCAAGAATATTTTTTCTTGATGATCTTGGTCCAGTCACTTTGGGCTTAATGGGTGGCCTTGACAATTCTTTTTCCACCTTCAGAACTCCAGCCAGAATTTCCTTCTTTTTAATTGCCATCTCTTTCTCTCTGTTTTTCACCAAGTCCTCTGTGACACCCGCACAATTTCAGGTTAGCTAAGCTTAGAAAGTTTACTATTCATGTGCTATTTGTAGAAAGTTAAATTTAAATATGTGATATTTAAATTCTTATGTGTCAACATGATCAAACGCCGTTATGAAATAACGATGCCGACACACATTCATCGGGTTGATGACCGGTCAAGTAAGACCTCAACGATATGCATTTTTGTGATATATGATTTTATGTGAGAAATATATCTAGTTAGGTTGCCTATACTTTGAGAAAGTTCGTATATGCAATATATTTTACATTTTGAAAATATAATTGTTTTTATGGAAAACTAACAGATTTACTATCAAGTTAATTTGATTAAATTATTTAATTTGGTTAGTGATGATTACATGCATTTAATAATTGTAAAGTTCCTAGGTAAATGTTCCCTCTTCCAAGTAATACCTTTATGACATAAATCCCACCTTTTCTTGGAAATATAAAGGCATGCTCTAAACATAATCATTAGTGTGATAATCTATGTTGGTGAAGTTTGGAAAACGTGCTAGTTAAATGCCCATTAAATAACTATGTATATATATATATATTTATTATATGTATATATATGATTATGCATTTAATAATTGTAAAGTTCCTAGGTAAATGTTCCCTCTTCCAAGTAATACCTTTATGACATAAATCCCACCTTTTCTTGGAAATATAAAGGCATGCTCTAAACATAATCATTAGTGTGATAATCTATGTTGGTGAAGTTTGGAAAACGTGCTAGTTAAATGCCCATTAAATAACTATGTATATATATATATATATATTATATATATATATATTTATATATTGACCCACCATGCCCATCTTCTATTTAGAATGTTGGTGCAAAGTGTGCGGTGACGCATTTATATTTATATATTGACCCACCATGCCCATCTTCTATTTAGAATGTTGGTGCAAAGTGTGCGGTGACGCATTTATATTTATACATTTATAATTCGTGGTTATTCCAACTCACAACCATACTTAATTGACAATTGCCAAACTCCTATTATGGAAAACGGTGTACTCGTATAGGTTGTGAGGGAGAATGATCGCGAATGCCATATTATGATTTATTTCAACATGCAACCATACTTCTTTGCCATTTCACGTGTATAGGTTGTGTGGGAGAATAATCATAATATTGCTATTATTATTATTGTTATTATTATATATATATATATTATTATATATATATATATATATTATTATATATTATATATTATATATATATATATTATTATATATTGTGTGGGAATAATAATCATAATATTGTATTATTATTATTGTTATTATTATATATATATTATTATATATAAACCCATGAGAGACCAACTCCAACTAGCACGTGGACAACACTAACTATTATCACATAAAGACACATTTTTAAGAAAATGTATTATAACAATATTATTTGGAAGAATGGAGGAAATTCTTTAGGAACATAATAGCATAGATTGTTAAGACAAGTTTATATTTTATTTCTATAGGTTAACACATTCAAGAAAATTCTTTAGGAACAGAACCCTTTGAATCTTTCTTTGAAGGTTCATCCACCACTTGGGCTTTGCCTTTATCTTTCTTAGTTGGTTCAGAAGTTTGCACTTCAGATCTCTGAACATGTTCCCCCTGAACTGAGGCACTACCAGATGGTACCTCAGCTTGCTTCTTGGTTGCTTCTATCAATTCCTGAGTACTTGAATTAACAACTTCTTCGAGAGTAGACACAGATTTCTGAACTTCTTCAACAGCTTTGTCTATCTTCTCCGAAGTGTCTTGAGTGAGTTCTAAGACCATCCTTCTGACCCCTTCCTCAACCTTTTCAGCCACAGAAGCTGAAATCTGATCAACAAGAGTCTGAGAGATTTCAGACTTCAGCTTCTCAATCACATTACTACCAACAGCAGACCCAAGTTCTTTCTCATTGACACTTGGTCTTTTTACCAACTCATTTACCTCCTTCCCGACTGCCAGAACTTCTTGTTTTAACAATTCAATACCAGATGTCAAGTTCGCAACAACTGAAGCTTGCACATCTCTTTTGGCCAGTATGAAGGCTTCCCTGATAGCTATACTTATCTTATTGCATGAATGTACCAGCTCATTTAGCTTCCCACCTACCAGTCCCTCATTTCCAGCAACCTTGGTGAACTCAATTCCAAGAAACATCTGAGCACCCTTCATTTCAGCGATGGAACTGGTATTGGCAGTTAGAGATTTAGTTAAGTCCTCCACCTTGATAAGTAGGCTTTGGACTTTGACATTTTGTTTCTCTAACTGTGCTTCTACACTCAAAGGAGGAGGTGGTTGTGCAGAAACAGAAGCCACAAAGGGAATTCTACCAAGCCCATCCAATGCCTTTTCCAACTGCATTTCAGTTGGACTCTCAGATTCAGTATTAGAGTCCAACTCTTTCTCAATTTCAATATCATAATTGATGGGCCTTGGTACTTGGTGAATTTGTGGGTTTAAGTGTTGGAGTTGTGGTTGAAAACGTGGTGATGAAACATAGGCAGGTGTAGAGCCGGGTGGAAAATATGGGTGTTCATGTGAAGTTTCTGGTTGGCGATATGGTTGTTCAACATTTTGGATTTCTGGGGGAGGTTGGACGTTTGTGAGGTTGAAGGTTGGCTCAGAATCAGAAGACTGGTTCTCCTCCAGTAAGTCCTCATCAAACTCAAAGTCAGCAAAGGAATCGAGATTCCCTTGAGGTGGCCCATCTTCATCCCAGAGGTCAGTTAAAACTGCAGTCTGATCAGATATGCCCTGGTTCAGATCACTGGTACCTGAACCAGCTTCTGGTTCAACAACTACTTCTGCAGATGCATCGTCACCAGATTTATTGGTTGGCTCAGCCATAGCTTCATCGCTAGAGACAGTAGACACGGGGATTGCCTTAATGATTCTCGTACCGTCATCAAGAATCACTTCATCGGCCGTAGAGTCTGGAATCTCAATCTCAGGTGGTGTCACACCCAAGACTTCATCAATTCGTGTTGCAGAAGAGTGTGAGATTTGTGAAGTTACAGGGGGTGCGCGTGCAGACACGGACTCTATTGTGTGCTGGGCGGACACACTAATACTTTCTTCACCATCTCCTCCTAAAGAAGTTTTGGAGATGGCTGCTTATGGGTTTCCCTTTAGACTCGATTCCTATGGTTCTTGTTGGAAGATCCAGAGGGGTTTGCTTCGGTACTAGTGTCCTTGGGCTGTGAGGACTGCTTAAATTTACGTCGTTTTAAAACGCCCTTTGGTGATCCTGAGGGATCTTTTGGGAGATCCTCAGGTTGGTCAATGGATGAGGGAGGTGGTGGTTGGGTAGAAGAAGTTGTTGGGGTTTTGAACAACTTCAACATTTGACCACCAGGTGCACCAATGGGTCTCGCATTCTTTTGCGACCCGCTCGGTGACCTTTCTGAGCCAGCCGGTCGTGCTGTTTCAGTTTTATTTATTACCTGAAGCATTGCAGCGGAGAGTTCTGGTTCTGGATCTGAAGTGGAAAGCTTTGATAGATCCCTGCAGAACTCCGTCGCTGAAGATTCAAGCCCCTCAAAATGATACGCATCTCCAAGCATATTTCTGAAGCAAACGCTCAGAAATCTAGGGAATGAGATATGTGGACTTCTTTTCCCTTTCAATTTTGCTACCAGCTGAGAGAAAAGTATCTCAGCAAAATCCACCTCAATCCCATGCCACAAGTAATACCCAATTTCTACTTGTGTCAAGGAAATCTGGTCCAAGCCACCATAATTTCCTCCAAGGCACTCGACAATCTGAGTCCAAAAATATCTCCAACAATTACCAAATCCAGACAAAAAGATGTGTCCAGATGTCTTCAGATTGCCGTCTGCATCAACCATGTCATTATGACCAGTGGCCAGCAGAACTTCCCTGAAATTAATTCCTTTAAGCCTTTTTGTATAGGCTGAAGAGGAGGGAAGGTAGTTCAAATGAAGGGCCTCCCGAAACCCATCAAGTGAAAGGATATACTGCTTTGTGCCTTCTTGTAAAGAAAAAGCAATGAACTTTTCATCCTTGCTAAGAGTAGCAGTATACCAGAATTCAAGTAAGTATCGATGATACATTACATGAGGATCAGCAGTCAAGGCGTAATGGAAAGGGGATTGTTTAAGGAATTTATTTATCCTCCCCATTAGAGTTTTGCCTTTGACATTCAGTGCGGCCATGAAATTATTCATATTAAATCTGAGGGTCGACGCATCGAACCCCTTTGGCCATTGAGCACTGGCCTTGACTACCTTAGATGGTTTATATTCGAAAGTTATAAGAGATTTGGCTTGGGAAACTTTAGCCATAATTTCTACAAGAGAAAACTGGAAGTGAAAGATGAATTTAGGGTTTTGAAGTTATGAAGGAATAAGAAGTATAGAGAGAGAATGATGATTGGGAGTAAATGTAAGGAGAAGTAAATGAAAGAATTGTTTTGGGAAGAGTATTTATATTTATGATGGAATACAAAGGGTTTTTCCAAAATAAATAAAATAAAAAGATTTTGAAATTCAAACCCAAAAATGAAATATTATTAAAATGAAATCAGTTTTGATCGGGTTTGAAGTCCGAAAATAATTTTTGGGTATACGTCCGCATTTAATGCAACGACGGCTATGACCCCAAATTTTCACAAAATGGGTGCCACGTCATCCAAAACATCATTATTTAAACGTTAAACAGTAACCTTCACGTGTTCACACAACTACCAAGTATCCAAAATACATTATAAAGGACAGACTTATTTCAGAAATGGTATATAAAATCTGAGCATGATCAGAATCAAGAGATCTGAGTCATCTCAGTTTACACAATTATTCTGAGAACATTTCAGAAATTCTGAAGCATTTCAGACAAAATATTTTTCTGAGAGCAAAGTTCCCCCTTAGAGAAAAACTCTTTTAAACATAAAAATATTTGACACTTCCCCCTGAGGTGATGCTATACAGGATTTAGCATACCTAACTCACTTATGAGATGTTTAAACGTTTTGACATCCAAGGGTTTTGTAAACACATCAGCGAGTTGTTTATCAGTGGGAATGAAATGAAGTTCAATGTCACCTTTAATAATGTGATCTCTGATAAAATGATACCTGAGGTCGATGTGCTTGGTTTTGGAGTGCATGACAGGATTGTGAGAGATGGCAATGGCACTGGTGTTATCACAAAATATTGGAGTCTTTGTATACTTAACACCATAATCAGTTAGTTGGTTCTTCATCCACAAAATCTGAGCGCAGCAACTGGCTGCAGAAATGTATTCAGCTTCAGCTGTGGAGAGTGATACTGCAGTCTGCTTCTTACTTGTCCAACTAACCAATTTGCCACCTAGGAAATGACAACCACATGTGGTACTTTTCCTATCTATCTTACAACCTACATGATCAGAATCTGAATAACCCATTAGATCTAGACTTGAGCCTTTGGGATACCAAAGACCAAGTCTGGGGACACCTTTAAGGTATCTGAAAATCCTTTTCACAGCATTTGCGTGTGCATCTCTGGGATCAGACTGAAATCTTGCACAAAGGCATGTTGCAAACATTATGTCAGGTCTACTAGCAGTTAAGTACATGAGGGATCCCACCATACCACGATATATTGTGGGATCCACCGGTTTTCCATTAGAATCTGAGTCCAAAGTTAATGGTGCAGAAATAGGAGTATCTTTTGATGAGACTGAATCAAATTGATATTTCTTTAACAAGTCTCTGACATATTTTTCTTGATTTATAAAAATACCATCACTGGTTTGTTTCACTTGAAGACCTAGAAAATATGTCAGTTCGCCCATCATACTAATTTCATACTCAGATGACATTATTTTAGAAAACTGTTCACACATTTTGTTATTTGTAGACCCAAACACAATATCATCAACATAAACTTGTACAAGTAAGATATCATTTTTATCATGCAATATGAATAAAGTGTTATCTATTGCACCCCTTTTAAAACCATTTTTCAGAAGATGTTTAGTAAGAGTATCATACCAGGCTCTAGGTGCTTGTCTCGGACCATATAAAGCTTTATTCAGTCTGTACACCCAATGAGGTCTTTCTTCATTTATGAACCCTGGTGGTTGATGAACATACACAACTTCTTCCAATTCACCATTCAAGAATGCACTTTTAACATCCATCTGATAGAATTTGAACTCATGATGAGCTGCAAAAGCTAAGAAAATTCTGATAGCTTATAGTCTAGCAACCGGTGCAAAAGTTTCATCAAAGTCTACTCCTTCTTCTTGTGAGTAGCCCTTTGCAACAAGTCTTGCCTTGTTTCGAATCACGTGACCATCTTCGTCCATCTTGTTTCTGAAGACCCATCTTGTCCCAATTGGTTCTTTCTTTAGATTACTGGGACAAGGAACAAGTTCCCAAACATCGTTCCTCTTAAACTGATTGAGCTCATCTTGCATGGCTTCAATCCAGCTAGGGTCGTTCATAGCCTCGTCAATCTTCTTTGGTTCTATTAGAGATAAGAAGCTGACATTTAAGCATTGAGCGCTTGTGGCTCTTCTGGTCTGAACCCCACTAGTGGAATCCCCAATGATTTGCTCGATAGGATGTGCTTTAGTCCACTTAGTGTATTGACCATGATGAACTATGATATCAGTGCAAGAACTCCTCTGAGATACTTCAGGAGGTGCTTCAGAAAAGACTACCTCAGTCTCATTATCTTCCTCCTGCAGATCATGATTTGCATCATGAAACTGTTCAGATTAGGGTACTTCAGTTGAGCCTGATATCTGAGGTGAAGCAGCATGTACATCTGATCCAATAGTCAGTTCAGAAGGTAGTTTAAAACTGACTGAAGGATAAAATGGAATGTTGCTTGACTTGATTATTCTTGGTTCCGAACTGAGATGTTCAGAAACAAGTTCAGGTGACTGATCAATTTCAGCAATAGGATCAGAATCACCAAAACTTATTGGACTTTCTGAGGGTGGTACAGGAATAGAATTCTTAAAGATTGCAGAATTAGATTCATCAAAGGTAACATGAATTGACTCATCAACCTTTTCAAGTCTCTTGTTAAAGACTCTAAAGGCTTTGCGATTTGATGAGTATCCTAGGAAGTACCCTTCATCAGCTTTTGCATCAAATTTTCCAAGCTGTCTGGAATCATTCAGAATGTATACTGGACATCCAAATACATGGAAATATCCAATATTAGGCTTTTTATTTCTGAGTACTTCATAGGCTTCCTTCTTGTGTCTTTTGACATAGACAGATCTGTTCTGAGTGTAGCAAGCAGTTGCAACAGCTTCAGCCCAGAAATTCTTAGGAAGACCAGACTCATTTAGCATACTCCTAGCAGCTTCAATCAGCGTACGATTCTTTCTTTCTACAACACCATTCTGCTCTGGTGTGTGGGCTGAGGAGAAGTTCTGAGATATGCCAGTTTCAGTGCAGAAGGACTCCAGGGTGGCATTTCTGAATTCAGTGCCATTGTCACTTCTGAGCTGACAAACTTTTCGCTTATGCTTTAGTTCAATTTGTTTGATGAGAGCAATGATTTCAGCAGCAGCTTCACTCTTGGATCTGAGGAAAATTACCCAGCAATATCTTGAATATTCATCAACAACAACAAGGGTATACTTCTTTCCTGCTCTTGTCTGAACATTCACTGGTCCAAAGAGGTCCATGTGAAGCATGTGAAGAGGTTCAGTTATACTAAAACTTTGTTTTGTCTTGAATGAAGCTCTTTTCTGCTTACCCATTTCACAACCTGGACATGGCTTGTCTTTGTTGAAAGACATTGAGGGTATCCCATCAACAAGTTGTTTTCTTGACAACTTATTAATATTTTTGAAGTTCAGATGGGATAATCTCTTGTGCCACAGCCAATTTGTGTCTTCATCTGCCTTTGTGTAAAAACATTGTTCAGTGGGTGAACTATTCATATCAATGATATAAATGTTTCCTTTTCTTGGTGCAATCAAAACTACCTTTCCATCCCTGTTGAATATGGTGCCTTGTGAAATATCAAATAATACCTTGAAGCCATCATCACATAGTTGACTGACACTGATCAGGTTATATTTCAAACCGTTCACATATGCAACACGTGTGAATTTGACTTGTCCATTATTTACAACACCATTCTGCTCTGGTGTGTGGGCTGAGGAGAAGTTCTGAGATATGCCAGTTTCAGTGCAGAAGGACTCCAGGGTGGCATTTCTGAATTCAGTGCCATTGTCACTTCTGAGCTGACAAACTTTTCGCTTATGCTTTAGTTCAATTTGTTTGATGAGAGCAATGATTTCAGCAGCAGCTTCACTCTTGGATCTGAGGAAAATTACCCAGCAATATCTTGAATATTCATCAACAACAACAAGGGTATACTTCTTTCCTGCTCTTGTCTGAACATTCACTGGTCCAAAGAGGTCCATGTGAAGCATGTGAAGAGGTTCAGTTATACTAAAACTTTGTTTTGTCTTGAATGAAGCTCTTTTCTGCTTACCCATTTCACAACCTGGACATGGCTTGTCTTTGTTGAAAGACATTGAGGGTATCCCATCAACAAGTTGTTTTCTTGACAACTTATTAATATTTTTGAAGTTCAGATGGGATAATCTCTTGTGCCACAGCCAATTTGTGTCTTCATCTGCCTTTGTGTAAAAACATTGTTCAGTGGGTGAACTATTCATATCAATGATATAAATGTTTCCTTTTCTTGGTGCAATCAAAACTACCTTTCCATCCCTGTTGAATATGGTGCCTTGTGAAATATCAAATAATACCTTGAAGCCATCATCACATAGTTGACTGACACTGATCAGGTTATATTTCAAACCGTTCACATATGCAACACGTGTGAATTTGACTTGTCCATTATTTACAACACCATATCCCTCAGTTTTTCCATTTTCATCATTTCCAAATGTTATTGAGGGCTCATCTTGCACCCTGTATTCCTCCAGCAGGGTCTGATAACCAGTCATGGTTCTGCCAGCAGCGCTGTCAAGATACCATATATTCTTCTTTCGGTTTCCCTGCACAAACACAAAGATTAGTTCTTTTTGGGAACCCATCTGGTGATGGGTTCGCTAGACTCTCCCTTAGCAGTCTCAGATTTCTTTGGTTCATAAGGAACAGAAGGATCAAAGGGGATCTCAGTCATAATTTCAGATGACACAAAAACAGTTGGTTTGATGGGGGGCTCAACCTTTTTCTTCTCAGATTTTTGCTTGATTTGTTTGGAAAAAGGTTTTGCATTTTGTTTAGGTTGAAGAGGAGTGGTTTCAACATTTTTTAAACGTGCATTACAACTCTGCACTTGTCTAGCCAATAACTGAAATTGACTCTCTAACCTCAACAAAATAGATTCTTCATTAGACACCTGAGCCTTACCTGAATCTGAGGTAGAGGGCTCAGTGGGGGAGATATTTTTCTTCTTCTTTGGGCCTTTTGGAACCTTAGATGAAGTCTGAGGGGATGTCTTTTTGGTTTTAGCCTTCCTGTCTGAAACAGTTGTCTGAGCTGTTTCAGATTTACCCTCAGATTGTTCCTGGGCCTTATCAGTTACAGTTTTCTGCTTGCCAACTTTAGGAAAAATGATTTCAGGTTTTATTTCCTTTGGAAGTGCATCTAAATCAGTGATTATAGATGCCAAATGAAGATCATCAGATTTATATGCTGTTCTTTGAGTTGCAAAAGTATTTTTAATTGCAGCATCTGGCCTTGGTGCTTTCATCCAAGATTTAATTATTGCTTGTTCTTTTTCAAGGATGGTTTTCAATTCTTCTTTTTCCAGCTCTAAAGTGGCAACCATAGACTGATAAAATTTTAAAGCCAAATGAACATCTTTCAGCTCTTTTAGTCTGGCCTGACTGGCGTTCAGTTCAGAAGTATTATTTTCAAACATTTTTAAGCTTTCTGAACGCACAGTTTCGACAAATGAAATGTCAGCTTCTAAAAGAACCAAAAGGTCCAGTTTTTGTTCCTCATCACTTTCAAAGCCAAAGTCACTAACCTTTTTCATGACAATATCCACCCAACGACCAGATTCAACATCAGATTTGACCAAATGACCTTGATCTTCACGTGCCATGAAACACATATCCCTTACTTCTTCTTCAACATCAGATGATTCATCAGATTCCTCCCATTTTTCAGTCTTGGCAATCATACAACTATTATTGCTTGAGTTGTTTTGAGCCATGAGAGCTATTTGGGCTTTCAGCTTCTTGTACTTAGCCTTATAGCTGTCATCAGGTTTCTGAAAAATAGAATGATTAGGGGCAGATTGTGATGATGAAGGCTGACTAGATCTGCATTCCTTCATGAAATGTCCTTTCTTGCCACACTTAAAGCATTCAAGATTAGACTTATCAATAGAAGCGCTGAAAGCAAATGGTTTGCCAGATCGATTAGATTTGGCCTTAAAACGATTGAACGTTTTAGCCAACATGGCAACCAGATCATCATTGTCATCCTCATCACAACTATGAGTTACATTACCAGAAATACCAGTTTTTAACATTTCAGAGACCATCTTCTTCATCGAGTCAGAATGATCACTCTCAAATATAGATAGTTTATTACCCGACTGGCAAGTAGTTCTAACTGGAAGAAGACCAGTTCAGAATATGATCCAGATATGGATGAACAATACAATAAAGATACTGAAAGTAAATGCAAGAAACAATCAGGGCTGAAACTATATAAATAATATGTATAGATCAAGTATATAGTGTAACACCCCAACATGGCGGAATCATGGGGTATCACTTAGAAAAGCACAGCACGACATGGAAATTATGTAGAGTCAAACTATATGAAAACATAGGATTGAAACAATCCTTAAACTTGTACAAACGTATACAATCATCAACATTTATCGAAATACATGTTCAATCAATAATAAAAGGCAATTCAATCAATAGTAGTTGATCCTAAAAGTAACCCATAAAAGGGAAGTAAGGATCATGGATCCAGAAAGTCCAAAGCTAGTCCAATCCTAGCAATTAAGCATGCAATCATCCATTTTGTCTCTGATTAACTTGATTACCTGAAAAGTGTACTAAAGAGCGTCAACATAAAGTTGGTGAGTTCGTAGGGACAAGTAATAGGAAACAAGTATGTATCGGGATAACAACCGTTAACGATAAGCGAGGATTAGAATATCTAATCAAGTCCAAAGAAAACCTATAAGGTTTCACATTATCACAATTCAATACAAGTCAACGTTCAACAACAACGATTCCATATAATGTTAAGCGCTAACGGTGCGACTTATATAATGAATAATGCGCTAACGGTGCGACTTATATAATGAATAATGCGCTAACGGTGCGACTTATATAATGAATAATGCGCTAACGGTGCGACTTATATAATGAATAATGCGCTAACGGTGCGACTTATATAATGAATAATGCGCTAACGGTGCGACTTATATAATGAATAATGCGCTAACGGTGCGACTTATATAATAAGTAATGCGCTAACGGTGCGACTTATATAATGAATAATGCGCTAACGGTGCGACTTATATAATGAATAATGCGCTAACGGTGCGACTTATATAATGAATAATGCGCTAACGGTGCGACTTATATAATGAATAATGCGCTAACGGTGCGACTTATATAATGAATAATGCGCTAACGGTGCGACTTATATAATGAATAATGCGCTAACGGTGCGACTTATATAATAAGTAATGCGCTAACGGTGCGACTTATATAATGAATAATGCGCTAACGGTGCGACTTATATAATGAATAATGCGCTAACGGTGCGACTTATATAATGAATAATGCGCTAACGGTGCGACTTATATAATGAATAATGCGCTAACGGTGCGACTTATATAATGAATAATGCGCTAACGGTGCGACTTATATAATGAATAATGCGCTAACGGTGCGACTTATATAATAAGTAATGCGCTAACGGTGCGACTTATATAATGAATAATGCGCTAACGGTGCGACTTATATAATGAATAATGCGCTAACGGTGCGACTTATATAATGAATAATGCGCTAACGGTGCGACTTATATAATGAATAATGCGCTAACGGTGCGACTTATATAATGAATAATGCGCTAACGGTGCGACTTATATAATGAATAATGCGCTAACGGTGCGACTTATATAATGAATAATGCGCTAACGGTGCGACTTATATAATGAATAATGCGCTAACGGTGCGACTTATATAATGAATAATGCGCTAACGGTGCGACTTATATAATGAATAATGCGCTAACGGTGCGACTTATATAATGAATAATGCGCTAACGGTGCGACTTATATAATAAGTAATGCGCTAACGGTGCGACTTATATAATGAATAATGCGCTAACGGTGCGACTTATATAATAAGTAATGCGCTAACGGTGCGACTTATATAATGAATAATGCGCTAACGGTGCGACTTATATAATGAATAATGCGCTAACGGTGCGACTTATATAATGAATAATGCGCTAACGGTGCGACTTATATAATAAGTAATGCGCTAACGGTGCGACTTATATAATAAGTAATGCGCTAACGGTGCGACTTATATAATGAATAATGCGCTAACGGTGCGACTTATATAATGAATAATGCGCTAACGGTGCGACTTATATAATGAATAATGCGCTAACGGTGCGACTTATATAATGAATAATGCGCTAACGGTGCGACTTATATAATGAATAATGCGCTAACGGTGCGACTTATATAATGAATAATGCGCTAACGGTGCGACTTATATAATGAATAATGCGCTAACGGTGCGACTTATATAATGAATAATGCGCTAACGGTGCGACTTATATAATGAATAATGCGCTAACGGTGCGACTTATATAATGAATAATGCGCTAACGGTGCGACTTATATAATGAATAATGCGCTAACGGTGCGACTTATATAATAAGTAATGCGCTAACGGTGCGACTTATATAATGAATAATGCGCTAACGGTGCGACTTATATAATGAATAATGCGCTAACGGTGCGACTTACATCGTAAACAATGCGCTAACAAGTCCACATCAACAATTCAATCATACAATTAATCAAATCAACAATCAACAGTTAAACAAACATGTACACTTTTCAGCCCGAATCTCAATTGAGTAGGGAGGGTTTACGAAACTCACCTGAAACGCCTGTCAGACAGTAGGAGGTATGTAACAGTCTGAAATGTACCCGAATAGTCCAAACGTATTAGTCTCCGGAAAAGGAAACTGTATAAAATAACCCATTTTAATAGAATTATCAGTTTAGTAAGAAACTGACGGATGAAGGACTAAAACTGTAAACAGTTTAACGGTTCAGGACTGAAACTGTCAGAAATCTAACGGTTTAGGACTGAAACTGTCAGAAATCTAACGGTTTAGGACTGAAACTGTCAGAAAATCTAACGAAGTTAACGATTAGATTATAATTTCATATTTCTTGTTTCATATTCATTATGGAAACTTATAAGGAGTTAGATAACCTGTTAGACGATGATTCTGGGAGATTGATGATAACAAAAAGGTGGTGGCTCACGGTGGTTCTTTGACGGCGATCTAGAAACGATCAAAGAAAACGTTTCTATCGTTTGTCTTCAAACATATGAACATGGGTATACTTAGAAAGACCTTACATGCACTCGGGTGATTCCTTTTGACGTTATTAACATCTATTGGTGATGATGCATGGTGGTTCTCGACAACGCGAAGGAAGTATATACATATATATATATATATATATCGCGTATGTATATATACATATATATAGCGTATGCATGTATATATATGGTGTGGTGAGAGGTTGATCAAACGGTAGCAGCAACAGCCCAAAGTAGCAGCGGTGGTGATTTGGTGGTGGCTGTGGGTCTCGCATAGTAGCAGCCACAATAACAAGTCGAAGGTGGTGATGAATAGTGGCTTCTTGGTGATGGCTACCAACCGAATCAGCAGAAGTAGTAGCAATGGTAGTTTACGAGCAGCAGGTTGTTATGGTGGTCGTGGCAATAACATGTAACGAGTAGCAGCAGCAGCAGCCGTAGCAGTAGTAACGAACAGCAACAGCATCAGTTTGAGTAGTAGCCGCTTGATGGTGGTGGAAATGGAGAAGATTGTGTGGTGATATCATGAGAAGGAGAAGAAGAAATCTATATCTTTATATTTGTGTACATATATATATATATCGCGTATGTATATATACATATATATAGCGTATGCATGTATATATATGGTGTGGTGAGAGGTTGATCAAACGGTAGCAGCAACAGCCCAAAGTAGCAGCGGTGGTGATTTGGTGGTGGCTGTGGGTCTCGCATAGTAGCAGCCACAATAACAAGTCGAAGGTGGTGATGAATAGTGGCTTCTTGGTGATGGCTACCAACCGAATCAGCAGAAGTAGTAGCAATGGTAGTTTACGAGCAGCAGGTTGTTATGGTGGTCGTGGCAATAACATGTAACGAGTAGCAGCAGCAGCAGCCGTAGCAGTAGTAACGAACAGCAACAGCATCAGTTTGAGTAGTAGCCGCTTGATGGTGGTGGAAATGGAGAAGATTGTGTGGTGATATCATGAGAAGGAGAAGAAGAAATCTATATCTTTATATTTGTGTACATATATATATATTATATATATTATATATATATATCGCGTATGTATATATACATATATATAAGCGTATGCATGTATATATATATATGTAACATCTATTGGTGATGATGCATGGTGGTTCTCGACAACGCGAAGGAAGTATATACATATATATATATATCGCGTATGTATATATACATATATATAGCGTATGCATGTATATATATGGTGTGGTGAGAGGTTGATCAAACGGTAGCAGCAACAGCCCAAAGTAGCAGCGGTGGTGATTTGGTGGTGGCTGTGGGTCTCGCATAGTAGCAGCCACAATAACAAGTCGAAGGTGGTGATGAATAGTGGCTTCTTGGTGATGGCTACCAACCGAATCAGCAGAAGTAGTAGCAATGGTAGTTTACGAGCAGCAGGTTGTTATGGTGGTCGTGGCAATAACATGTAACGAGTAGCAGCAGCAGCGTGGGTTGTGAAAAGCGAGTCTAAAGGGAATGCTAATCAGGTCTCAACTGCTGCTACAGTTCGTGATAGGGGTGATGTTTAGACAATAACAAAAGCAGCAGCGGTCAGTAACAGTAGGTACGTGGTTGTTGCATAGTAGCAACAACCTTGGCTGCGAATAGCAAAGCAGCAAAGGAACGAGCAGCAGTACAACCGAGTAACAGCAGCAGCAGCCGTAGCAGTAGTAACGAACAACAACAGCATCAGTTTGAGTAGTAGCCGCTTGATGGTGGTGGAAATGGAGAAGATTGTGTGGTGATATCATGAGAAGGAGAAGAAGAAATCTATATCTTTATATTTGTGTACATATATATATTCATATGTATTAAGCTGGGTGGCAAAACCAAAAGGAAAAATACAAAGAGATTGGATCGGTTTTATGATATCATATTTCTGTATGTTTATATATATAGATTAATTCAATGCTGAAGGTGGGGCGGTTTGGTTTCTAAAAAGAAAAGGGTGTAGGACCGAAGGTTTTGAGAAAATCAGCAAAGTTCAATTATTCTATCTATGTCTATATCTATGTATTATAAAGGAGAAAGAAGTTAAAAATGTTTGATATCTCATATCTATATCTATTATCTTCTTTTGCATGTGACCGACAAAAACAAAAGTGGCTCAACTAATTCAAAAGGAAACGGTAGTGGATGATTTATTTAATTAATAATCATTGTTTACTAAATGTTTAACCCGTGATTTAATCCAAATAGTTGACGTTATTTTGTTAAACTTTATATATGATTCTATTAAAGCTTTAGACATAATACCTTATAATTTCCATATCCTTCATTAGTTATCTTTTATCAGATTTATAAAGTAAGATGTATTGTTTTCATTATTTCCAACAATTAGTGGGCCAAAAATGACAATTGTTACATATAGCATTGAGACACAATGTAATTTTCAAGGTATTTGATTTATTGATATATAAACAAATACAAAGGTTGTTGCGGAACAAAGATAAACACCCAAGTGTAAATATCTAAACAACCTAGAAATACAAGTGATCTAATAACTTGGAAATACTCGTAAGGATTACTTAGAGTATATCTCACAAGTTGCAATGCAAAGGTTTCAAGCCATTTGCAAGTTGTGAGAAGACTTATATTTATAGACCAAGTCCATGATGACGTGGACCAGATCGTACAAATATGGTTGAGAGTATTTAAGGAATTAAAGCTAATTCCTTACATGTGTACTTTTAAGATTTAGGTATATAAGTCGTTGATGTGACTTATCAAACCTTATTCCCAACCTTTACTTTACCTTGTACTTTAACTAATAGTTAAATCTATTAACCGGGTAAAGATATGTAAAGTAAAAAGTCTTCCTCGTAATCAGTGTAAAAGTGTGTAAGTATTTTTACACTGAGATGCTTCAGTCTTCGATCATGTAGAATCAGTTTCTGAGCTCCACATCTGAACTGATTCTCATTTTTCAGACTTCAGTCTTTGACTTCATTCTGAATGGTATTCTGATACGTTGATCTGAACTGAAGTGAAGCTTCAGTGAACTAATTCTGAGCGACCTCAGAATTCTATACAAGTATTCTTCACTGAGCTTCAGCTATTTCTGAACAAATTATACTTGGTCGATTTTCGACCTAACAAGTATTCATGGCTAAAAAGTGTAAATTATTGATGGAAACAAAAAAGTGTAAATTAGTGAGACTTTTTCTACAAATTAATATAAATACTAATATAATAATATATTTGGATAATGATTATTAGATTTTAATTTAATATTAAATAATTAAAAATATTTTTATAAATCATTACGATCTCTAATTATTAAATAAAAAAAGTACAACCAATATGAATTTGTATAGAAGTAGAACGATCTATTAAATCAAAGTTACAACCAATATGAATTTGCTTAGAATTAGAATTGTTAAATATTTAGATCTCCATATCATTGGTGGTGTTAAGTAAATCACATGAGATTTTTAGACGGCATATCATAGAACCGATTTGTATTTTTATCATATCAATAGCTTTTATATGTATTTTGTTTTAGTTTTTCATGTGAAAATTTATATTGTTATAAGTTATTTTATTTTAATTATATACCAATAAACTAAAACAGGATTAGATGTTCTTAAAACGACATGTGGCGTAATCCTTGATCGACACGTGTCCTTTTAATTTATTTATTTTATTAAATTAGCTTTTTTTAATTGTATATAGATTCAATTTTCTTATTAGACTTAGAATTAAACTCTAACTCTTGGCTTATTAATACAAAAGACATTATAATCTTATTTGATTGATCATTTTCTCATTAATAAATTGTCTCTTTTTCTTTCTCAATTCTTCAACTCCTATTACTTATATTTCTTATAATAAGTTATTAACATGAAGATTTCAAATTTTGAGTTTACGATCCGAAATCACAAGGCTATTTGCCGTCATCCACTATGCTTACAAGTTCCGATTTTGATGTGATTTTAAAATTTTAAGGTAAATCCAAAACTCTAACTAAACATATATTATATTTATCATTACTGTTTATTATAATTTAGCTTCGATAATCGGTTTACTTTAACCATAATTTATTTCATACTCACGAATCATGTATGAGGCATATTCGAATTTCTTTATGATACAATTTATATAGTTACCGTACATCGTACGTGTATTAGGACTAGTATAATATTATATTTGGATAATGATTATTAGGATATTTTTTTATAGTTAATCTAAATGATGACATAAGCGAGAGTCAATTTGATGAAATTGAGCGATTTGATTGGTTAATAAGTCATTAGTTCAACTGTCTTATAGTATATATTAAGATTAAGATTAAGATTAAGATTAAGATAAATACACACTAAACCATCATGTATTCAGGTATGAGCAGAGGGTAAAAAAGAACAGTTATTTTGTACAAATTAAGCTGTGTAATGGGATGAGATCTACACTGGGATAGGATGTGAATATGTGATGTAGTCAATGTCTTTCTCTAAAGGTTTTGCCGATGAAGTCTCTTACCATGTTTGTATACTGTAAAAAACGAATCGCTCATTGTCGGTCCCTTTTTAACAAGTCTTGATTTGTCCATTATTTTCCTTATCTTACTTAATATTATATTTGGATAATGATTATTAGGATATTTTTTTATAGTTAATCTAAATGATGACATAAGCGAGAGTCAATTTGATGAAATTGAGCGATTTGATTGGTTAATAAGTCATTAGTTCAACTGTCTTATAGTATATATTAAGATTAAGATTAAGATTAAGATTAAGATAAATACACACTAAACCATCATGTATTCAGGTATGAGCAGAGGGTAAAAAAGAACAGTTATTTTGTACAAATTAAGCTGTGTAATGGGATGAGATCTACACTGGGATAGGATGTGAATATGTGATGTAGTCAATGTCTTTCTCTAAAGGTTTTGCCGATGAAGTCTCTTACCATGTTTGTATACTGTAAAAAACGAATCGCTCATTGTCGGTCCCTTTTTAACAAGTCTTGATTTGTCCATTATTTTCCTTATCTTACTTTTTTTTTGACAAGTGAATTTTACCTCAGACGTGTATGATGTGTGCTAATCGCACAACGAAAGGGTCCCGCACTAAGCGGATCTTAAATAGTCTTTCTCACCATACCACCTCCTTAATTGGAAAATACGTCGAGGAGAACCTACCAAGGTTCGAACTCGAGACCTTGGAGTAAACTCTCCCGGGGCCCCGCATAGCAGGTTTAGTGAAACACCCCTTGCCACTAGGGTTTAAACCAGTGGTTTCCTTATCTTACTTAATATTATAATAAGCCACATGAAACATAATACAAATCTATCTAAAAGGTCGACATGAATTTCCATAACCACGTGTGTACTCAGAATGCTCGATCAACTTACTTCTTTATAATTGTTTTTGGTCTATTATAGGTCCCATACTTATGTAATGCTTGTGTGTTAACAACTAAAAAATAAGCTATTAGCAAAAAAGAGACAATCCGCCAGACCAACAGACCCCGATCCTTGCGAAGCCGGTCCTATGGCTATAGTTGATCAATATATAAAATATAAATACACACGACTAATTTGGACTAATCATTTAAAAATGAATCTATCTATTTTCCAAAGTTTTGGTTGTATGCAATAATTATCTTTGTATTTCATCTTATTACGAGATATGTCACCCGGGCGTTGCCCCAGGAAACATTACGTTTTTGAACGGTCTTTTTTTTTAAGTTATATAATTTTATTTAAATAATTGTATTAGTAGAAATAACGTAATATGTCTAACAATTAGTATATTAATACCGATAACGACGCTCTTAAAAGAATGACAAAATATGTTGTGAACATAATATGGAACAATAATAGAAAAAATATGACAATGAAATTTTTTGATTTTATACGATGAGATCATGCGTTACAAATAGTTATGCATTCATGGATTGGGAGTTAAAAACACAAACTTTTTAGGGAAACATGTTGTATTCTTCTGGTTTGAAATATAACAAATTATAAAAAGAAATCCAGCTGACATGTGCCAGTAAAAAAAAAAATATTAAATTTTTTGTGTGAAAGTGCTAAGAGTTCGTTAGATGCCTACAGTTTAAAATGAAATCTATGGTGAAAAAATGTAAGTGATCGAAACTTTTAGTGTAGATGATTTTTAAAAAAAATAAAATACAAAAAATTAAAAATAGATGAAATTAAATTAATATGTGGGGAAAAAATTTAACAGTATGAAAAGAATAACAAAAAAATATCTAAGCAATGTTCTTTGCACGCATCCTTGTGCAAAATTTTAACAGATCGAATTATTTTGTGTAAATGATTTTTTAAAAAATAAAATAAAAAAATAAAAATAAAAAACTTAAAGAATTTAAATATGTGGTGAAAAAAATTAGCCATATAAAAAAACAAAAAATAAAGTTAGAGAAAAAGAATAATAGATATGTGGACCCCACAATTTTTAAAAAAATAGAAATAATTAGAAAACAATAATATGTGGGACCCACCAAAAATAAAGAAAAAAATATTAAAAAAAGTTATATTCACGTAGCTTTTTTTTTAATATATATATTAATATTAATTAATATTAATTAATATGGCTTAAAATAACTAAATTACCCTTGATGATGTTAATTTTTTTCCTTTGTCATTTTGTATGAAACTTTAATTTATTAGTATGCTTAATAATATATAGTCAATAATACATCTTAATCCATTACAAGGAGTTGGATGATTAATACATCTATTGGCGAGGTGATTGTGTTTTTACAAGTTGAATTATTTTGCAAGCCTTTTGCAACGCAAAGTCGCAAACCTCTTATATACTATAGTCAAAATTTCAGAAAAAATATGATTTAATGGTATAGATATAGTTCTTCAAGTTTTTAACATCTTGATAGAATAGATTGTTGGGAAATTTTGGTGTCTCCGAATTAGCTACATCCAAAAAAAAATGATAGAGTCAGAACGTATTATAATTTATAATTTATATTCTTATATATCCAATCAAATAAAACAATCATAACAATTATAATGTGGGTATTCATTTGTATCTCCTTTTTCTAATATACATGATCTCTTCACATAAACAGCTATATATTGTGCATATATGTACCTTGAAAAATATATGAGTAAATTACATTTTTTTTTCTTAAAGTTGACACGTTTTTCACTTTTCGTCCCTTAAGTGAAAAAATATCAAATTTTACCTTAAAGTTGACAAAATTTGCATTCAAGGTCCTTCCCCTAGACGGCGTTCATTTTTCGCCGTTAACGCACGCACGTGCTAAACACGTGAGGGTATTAATGTCATTTTCCCTTTACAACCGAGGGACTGAAAGTGAAAAACGCGACATATTTAGGGACGAAAATTGCAATTTACTTTATTTATTAAATACAATGATTATGCTTTGGCAGCCACCATCGCCACCGGAATCATCAACGCCGGAGTTAACTTACGAAACCATGGTTGCAACTTTGCCATTTGAACGGAAAATTATCAAAAAAAAGGGTAAAAAAAGTCGGCTACATTGAATAATGAACTATTAAACAGCCGTCACTTACCTTTATCACTTCTATAGGTTTACGTGATGAAGCAACACCCTTCAAATCTGTTTGTTGACCAATTGAAACTACCTAGTAGCAGCAACATGTTTTCTCTTTTTGTTTTAAAGGTAACAATAGTAGCAGTTGGTGACAGTTGGAGACAACAATGGTCGGGACGGCGGTAAAGATAGGGTGGATGGCGGGGTGGTGACAGCTGTTACATGGTGGAGGTAGATATATTTGAAATGTATCAGGATGATGTTGATTAGATGATGTTGGTGCTTGCAACCATGGTTGTGTTTCTGATTTGATGAGATATATATTGAGAGAGTGTTTGGTGTAAATTACATATTTAGAGGAAAGAAATATGGAAGGAGTAAAATTATAATCAGAAAGATGAGATCTCGGTTCAAGGTTGAAAATAGTTGAGTTTGGTGTTTGAAGGTTGAAAATAGATGAGATCTGATTTAATGTTTAGATGGGGAACAAAGTTGTTTAAAGACGAAAATACTTTTTTTTTAATGAATAAAGTAAATTGCAATTTTCGTCCCTAAACATGTTGCGTTTTTCACTTTCAATCCCTCGGGTGTAAAGGGGAAAATGACATTAATAGTCTCACGTGTTTAGCACGTGTGTACGTTAACGGCGAAAAATGAACGCCGTTTAGGGGAAGGACCCTGATTGCAAATTTCTGCCAACTTTAAGGTAAAAATTGATATTTTTTCACTTAAGGGACGAAAAGTGAAAAACGTGCCAACTTTAGGTACGAAAAGTGTAATTGACTCAAAATATATTTATAAAAATGAAACATATATACCCTTCTAAAAATTTTCCTAACTATATAATCATGACATATGACAAAATTAAGAAAAGAGATTATGAAAGTCACATGTTATAATTTGATGATTTTTAAAGGATATTTAAGAGGATTAGCTATTTCCTTGGAAATAAGAACACTATTATAAGGAAAATGATTGTTATTATAATACATATATCAAATCTATTCTTGTTGGATTGTTACAATAAAAGATACGATGATAATGACTATATATAGAGACTTTTTGTTATTATTGAAATTCAGTTTTAGATTTATATAGGGATTGTAAAAACAAAAAAGAAACATACAAGTTAAATCAAATCAATGTTTTATCTTTGAATAGCAAAACTTAATACGCCATTCAATCATTTATGTTCCAGTTATTCATTTATTTATTTATAAAAAGTAAAAAGTGCATGTATTAGCATTATACTCATGCGACGCAACAATGATAAAAGCTTCTATTAATTGTTTGATTTCTATAATGACACTATGAGTTGGTAAAACTAAGATTTGTATAACTTTAATGTAGTTTTAGCTTATTAGAATTTTGTTTGTAAGAACTTTCAAAAAAGGATTATTTGATATAAGAAATGTTTAAGTTTAAATTGATACTAATAAATAAAAAAAACATTTCAAAAAATTAGTTTATAATAACTTACTTGATGTTAAATGTTCGCGCGATGCGGCGGTGTGGCGACGGTGGCAACATATGGTGGTGGTGGTGGCTACGGGTCGGTGGCGGTGGTAGCGGTGTGGGTATTAATGTAAAAGTGATTGATGTAAAAGGGAGTGGTATAGTTATTCTAAAGGTTGAGGAATGTATGTTGTAAATACTTTCATTAAGGGTATTATAGGTATCTTAAGTGAAGATGTTTAAATTGGTATATCGAAAAAAGAGATATTTTAGAGTTATCAACTACTTAGTTTAAAAACTAGAGAGAATAAATGTTTTATAATGTAGTAAAGGATTAAAAAGGTATTTCACATATGAAATTTTCAAGTAGTTTTAACATAATTGAGCACTTTTATTGATGGATCTACTCTAAACTACCCAAATATCTTAGGATTTTAAGGATTTTAATTTCTTTTTCTTAACATCAAATTAATCTACTTGATCTACTCCTAAATTACCCAAAATTATCTTAAAATCACTCTATATGAAAATTGAACTATAGACTTCATCCTAAATGATAAGAGTGTTGACCAAATTATAAGTTAACCCCACATTGGACAATATAGAAAAACCATGAGAAAAAGTAATACTGTAATAATAATAATAATAATAATAATAATAATAAAAATAGGCAGGCAACTAAATCCTAAAAAAACTATAAATCAAACTTGTGGTTCGTTGATGAGATGTTAGTTGTTGGTAGGCAAACGCGACTACGGGAGGCACGAGATTTTAATTAATATACGCATGTGTATTCCTATGATCAACACTTTGCTGAACTTGAAGTGTGTGGTCAAGGGAGTTGTAACAATGGGTATGTACGATCGAGTTCAAAATGAAAATTATCTAGTGATTGTTAAAAAAGAAAATTAGATGGTTTGTAAAGCTCTGCTGGCTCAAATGATTTAATTTTTCTTACATATATATAAATAATTAGATAAATGAAAAAATCCTTCATAGTTGTACGTATCTTTTATCTATTTATAGTTTGCCGTTGGTCACACGTACTAGCGCTTGCAATTTGGTGTTTAAAGCATGGGTTCTTACTCTTTATTTTATGATACATCACGATCATCAAGATCATGATATGATCTTCATGTATTAAAAACCTTTCTAACTAAAATTTATTTTGTTAACAAGTTTTTTTAAGTCCACTTAACTTTTCTATTAGCACTAAACAAGATGTTACAAGTTTAACCATGTTCTACATTTTTATCTATAGTTTTCCCGATAAATATTTTCGACCTTTAAATAGCAACCGAACGAAAACTGACTACTAAAACCAACAAACAAGTTCTCGCAATCAAATGGTCATATTGGTGCCAAACCTTGCTCGAAGTCATTTGCAGCTTGAATATAATTGCATATAGATAGTAGCTCGTCATTACAACTACTTTTTTACTAGCCGATTTTTGTATTTATCAAACAAATGTTTCGAAAAAAAGGTTTTAACAATTATTGACGCCTTGACGGTTATTAAATATGACCGTATTTATTAGAATAAATTGCCAAGTAGTGGGCAATTGATATACTTTTTCTTATTAAAGGGGTAAACTTAATTTCACGACAAGAAAAATAAGTTATAAATTAAAAGTAAATTAATCGGTGGTTTCATAACTCATCAAAATTAAAACAGTTAAAGAACATCACATTGACGTACAAAATTTTGATGACACAATTAACAAGCTAACAAGTACCATTTTATTTTATTGTAACCCATTAGTGAAATTAAGTTTATTACTTTATTGAAAAAAAAGATAGGTTAATTGTTTTTTATTGTACATTTTGAATAGGATATTATAGATTTTAAATTAAATTTACAATAATATTATTACCATCTATATGGGTGTACTGAATAACTTGATGTTGTCGATCGTAAAATCTTGTTTATTTTAATTGAGTACATGACCACACACTTATAACTTATAAGATATATATTTTTTTCTAATCCAACACTATAGGATATTCTCTTGCTGTTTCTCAAAGAAAATCAAAGACTTTCCGTCCACTTATTTTGCTGCGACTACGTGTTCAATTTTAACCTTTTCAAACTTTAGATTTCTAACTTACTCCAAAAGTCAAAAGTCAAACTCTAGATCTCAAATTAATATTTTTAATATAGGTACACAGAAAAGGAAAATTTTCGAGTCTAAGAATAAGCTACGAAAGCATGTTGGAGATGGTTGACTACCATTTGGAACAATGGTGTGAATAATTGAAACGGGGCGCGTAACACCACCGGGGCAAAACGGGTAGCCCCACCAGCACTATTAGCGGCGACGTCGCCGCTAATAGTGCGGGGCCCAACTGACACATTGAAGACTACAAAGCCTGTTTTTAGCCCATGGACCCCACACTATTAGCGGCGACGTCGCCGCTAATAGTGTACCATAATTTCCTTTTAAACGCGCCTGCAAGCCAGACGACCCATCTTCTTCCCCACAAAAAAAAAAACGCACCTCCCTTAAAAAATGATTGTTAATATTATGTTAGAAAAACCATTTTGTTAATATGATTGTTAATATTATGTTAGAAAAAATTTTGTTAATATGATTGTTAATATTATGTTAGAAAAACATTTTGTTAATATGATTGTTAATATTATGTTAGAAAAACATTTTGTTAATATGATTGTTAATATTATGTTAGAAAAACATTTTGTTAATATGATTGTTAATATTATGTTAGAAAAACATTTTGTTAATATGATTGTTAATATTATGTTAGAAAAACATTTTGTTAATATGATTGTTAATATTATGTTAGAAAAACATTTTGTTAATATGATTGTTAATATTATGTTAGAAAAACATTTTGTTAATATGATTGTTAATATTATGTTAGAAAAACATTTTGTTAATATGATTGTTAATATTATGTTAGAAAAAATTTTGTTAATATGATTGTTAATATTATGTTAGAAATTTTGTTAATATGATTGTTAATATTATGTTAGAAAAACCATTTTGTTAATATGATTGTTAGAAATTATATGATTTTTAAGAATTATTGGTAGTTTATCATTATTGATAATATGATTGTTAATATATTATGTTAGAAAAGTTAATATGATTGTAATATTATGTTAGAAAAACCATTTTGTTAATATGATTGTTAGAAATTATATGATTGTTATGATATTATGTTAAAATATTGTTAATATGATTGTTAGTATTATGTTAGAAAACACTTGTTAGTATGATTCTAATTGTTAATCTAGTTGTTATTAGGTTAATATGATTGCAAGTATTATTGTTAGAAAAATGTGCTCATTTTAGGTATAATAAGTTGGAAAAAAGATTTGTGTCAAAAATATGCATATATTTCATTTGCGCCTTTTTTAACCTTGATAATTGTTTTTATTGATTTATAACTTGTATATAACTTATGTAGGTTAAAATGGCTGCTGTTCATGGCGGAGATGGTGGCAATGACCCTCCAAATTGGGGGTGGAATCCCCAATGGGGCTGCAAGCGTAGCGGGGGTAAGTATATATAGATGTATGTAATATATATATATTTATGTATATATATTTATATATTATATATATATATATATTATATATATATATGTATATATATATAGAAATGTATATATATTTATTCTTTAATTTTGCTTTGCAGGGAATAGCTCAGGGAGAGCTGCCGCTGCTAACAAGGAACTGAAGCGGGAGTTTCAGAAGTCTGGACGACGTATAACTCTTAGACTTGATACCGCTGAAAGCAGGTGGCAGACTATCGGTGACACCTCCAAATGGTACAAGAGCTATTTGGGGACATATGTCGCTACCATCCCGCATACTTACGACTCGTGGGATCAGGTGCCCCCACACATCAGGGATGGACTTATTCCCTGGCTCCAGGTTTAAAACATTATATTTTACAATTTAAATACGTCATTACAAAATTAGGGTAGATGCTGACTATTACTACAAAATTGCAGAGACGGTTCTTTTTTGACCCGTATCTAAATAACGAAGACGGTCACCCCTTACGGGTCGCCATTGAAAACATGATTCGTCAAGATGCCCTCAAGAACTACAGGGATAAAAAAGCAAAATTCAAGGGGAAATGGTTTAGCGACAGGGGTGGGTTAGATAGACTCGGCGAATTCGAAGGTGTTCCGCCGCATGGAATGCCTCAAGATGTCTGGAGGGATCTACTGCATTACTGGACCAGGGAGCACCGGATGCTTGTTGCCCAAAGAAACGCGAATAACAGGCATGGACAAGATAATCTTGTCAGTACTCACGGTCTCCAGTCATACGCTCAGCGTGAATATGAATACGCTGTAAGTTATTTTTTTACGTTTTATATCCACATATGTATATATATATAGAGAGAGAGAGAGATACACATACATATATATAACTTTGATTAATGTATATACAGCGTAGTAATCAGGGGCAACGTGAGCCCCCGCCTGAGTTCTTTTTGCGGGCCCACACATTACACGATGGGACGGTGCAGGCAAGAGCTCCTCCCATTTATGTAAGTTCTCGCACAACACTTAAATTTGTATTTTTTGTAAATTTATATTAATTATAACTAACTTATTTATTTGTTTATGATTTAATGTGGTACAGGACCGGCTTGTTGAATCCCACCAGGCACTTTCCCAACAGCCCAACACCCCGCCGACTCAGACATTTTTGGACGCTTTGGGGCTCCGGTCGGGACATACCCGCGGGGTTGGGCGTTTGGTTAGAGGAACACGAGGACTGAATGTCGAGCTCCCGCATATAGTTGACCCTCCTTTGGAGGCCCCAGCACAGTCGCCGCTCTTTAACGTGGATCAATTCTTCAACCCTGCGAGCCCTTGGGACATGGGCGGGTCTAGTTCCGCCTCATTACCCACACATCGCTTGGGTAGTGATAGTGATAGTGATAGTGATTAGTTTGTATTTTTTATTTTAATTTTTATGAACCTCTTTATTTTGAAGTTTTCTATGTATTATTTACATTATGTCTTTATTTTGAATATGTATTATTTTAATTAAAGTTTAATTCGATTAAATAAGATAATAAATAATGATAAAATATATATTATTGGAAAACAAATATTTATTAATAAAAACATAAAAAAAAAACAAAATACAACATGTAATGAATTTAATCATTTATAACAATAGGAGGCCCAGGTGGTATTCTTGGGCAGTTTGCATACATCCATTCTTGAAACGCTTGTTCTCGATGTGCGTACATTGATACCACCGCACGTGCAGGCGGGGTTGCGTAGTATGACCATTCTGGATTTTTGTAAGCCATTGGGTACTCACCTGTTAATTCCACTGCAACAAAATGGCTCTCCTCATTTACGAGAGCAATAGTTATCGGTTGAGCTAACATTAATTGATCCAAGCCATGATGCATCGGGAATACTGTTCGGGCGTCACGTAAGCTGATGCAGTTGATTATTATACCTAGCTTATTGGCCAGGAGGATATGGAAAAACACTTTACTCATCCAATGGTCTTTGGGACGCCATTTTTTATAATAAGAGGTTTGCAAGGCCTCTAATATGCGTTTGCCCTCGGGCCCATACATTCGCATGTACCCTTCGAGGTCAGATTCAAACTCCTCGAGCATCTGCGTACGAACCCACTCCGAACCGTAATCCTCATCTAGCCCAAAGCAACAGCGGTAGCTCGAAATCCACAACTACCATCTCCTTTGACATTCTGTGCGCCGACAACGTAAGGTAGAATGTACGTTGGCAGCTCATCTAGTACCCATGCGATGTTTCGGGACAGTCTGGCGTTCATCGGTTCCGCAATATACCCAACCCAACTGGTGTCTGACTTTGCCTCTGACTCTGACTTTGCCTCTGACTCTGGCTCTGACTTTGCCTCTGACTCCTTTCCATGCGATGGTGCCCGGAACAAGTCATCAACAAAGCTGGCATATGGCTGCTCAGATTGGACCCCATATGATTGGGATGGTTCCCCCCAGCCATATACATTTTGGACCCCGTCGAACCCATAGGATTGGGACGGGTCCCCAAATGTATATATATTCTCAAGACCTGGATATGGGAAGAGGTTTCCGAATAAGTCTGGATTAGTTTGTACCCACTCGGATTGGGACGGCTCCCCGAATAAGTTTCGTGTCTCAGGGAGACGACATGATTGGGACGGCTCGTACATACTGTGTGGCGCACCCTGCGGGTCATCAAACCGTGATTTGGCGGGCGCGTACTCACTTTGTCTGACGGGCTGCACAGGTGGCGACCTGTTCAGATCGGGCACCTCTTCAGTCCTCGGGCGACTGGACTTGGATTTCCGAAGCCAGGTGGCTTTTTGTTAAGATCGGGCACCTAGACCATTAATATAAAACAATTACTTAAAATCACTTACTTTTATAATTTTTCTTAAATCACAAATTAAGCTTATGATGTGTTTGGTCTACCTTTGGCGGCTTTTGTTTCGACCCGACCGGTCTTCCGCGTGTGCTCTTCTGAACAATGGGATCTGTCACTTGTGAGTTACCCGGCTTAAACATGTCCTTTATCTTCGACAACCAATGTTTCCGTTGGGCCTTGGGTTGCTCCACCAAGAATGTCGTAAGATCACCTACGACTTCATGGACAGCTTCTACATCGTCTTCTTCTTTTAAGCATGTCGATGGTGTTAAGTCAAGCTTTCTCCAAAACGGGTCTATCACATTCGGCTGAATACGAGTCTCTGCATTTTTTTATATCAATAAGTATACGACATTATGTTGGTATGATTAAAAAAAATTGTATTAAAACATACTAACTACGGTGCATGTACTCGGCAATCTTGCAGGCACATGGTAGCCCACAACTATACCGAACCTTGCACCCGCATTTTTTCACATGTTTTTTCAGTTGTTTGTCTAAGCGAACGATTTCATCAACCATGATGTCCAAAGCTTTATGTGAAACCGTTCCCAGCAGGGCCTTCATACAGTTGTAGTTATGTTTACCCAACCGGGTTCCCTTGCTATACCCCAGTTGGCCCCTTATTTCCGTATCTTGACCGATAATGACAGAATCAACACATTGCAGGATTCTAGTAAATGTACATTTCCCCTTCAGCTCTTCCTTCAAATGGTGGTGCTCGGCCTCGACTCTGTTTGTGGTGTGGTTCTGATAGTTGAGATGTTCATCCACCCAATATGACACAAAATGCTCTCGGTACGGGGACAACCAATTATCGTTGAGGTACTTGTAGACACCTGGATAAGCTCCCAATTTTTTCTTTAACTCCTTCTCGTATGATTTAAACTCGTCAAGAGTCCGAGATTCATAGACTCTTTTCCACCACACGTTAAGCCTTTCAATGTTAACATCTTTCTTCACCCGCAATGCCGGTTCGCAGTGTTTGGTTATGTTTTGCCATATGTGGTACCTACACAACAGGTGTTTTGCTTGCGGCATAACAACCTTCAATGCTCTCATCAGGGCCAGCTCCCTGTCAGTTAAAACCACACGAACATTTAAGCCTTCAACAAGGGTGGACTTCAGACATAGTAACACCCATTTATAATTCGCCTCCTGCTCGTTTACGATAAAAGCATATGCTAAACTGAAGGTCCGGCCCGTTGAAGTGACGTCGACAATCTCAACAAGCGGCATGTTGTACACGTTGGTTTTGTACGTGGAGTCTATTTCAATAACCCAGGGAAATGCGCGCCAAAGGGTCATTGATGTTGGATGCATGAAAAAGAGGTTCTCCAACCGTCCATTTTTACTATTTGTCGTAAACTGGTAAAAGTAGTTTTTCTCTTGCAGGAGTGAAAACATAACCTGCGACAGGTGAACAAGATATAGTAAATAAGTCACTTCCAACAACGGAGTACGTAATCACTAATATGATGTTTGTACCTGCATTGTAGTAATGTCTCCTCTTCGAGTCAGGTTTCCTGGAAATTCATTTTTCAGGTTAACCAGGATCTGGCGTGGGAACATACCGCGATCCGATAGGTTTCCCACTTATTGCTTTTCTTCTTCCGTCATCCGTCTCGCGTATGCATTCCCCTGCAGATCGGTAGCTGGATCATGATTGTGTTTCCAGTCCTTGACAGTTACCCTCCAACCACCATCATACCGGGGCGGCCTTCCAAAGTAAAGGGACACCCTATCTTGTTGGACCGTTTGGGTGGCCCAGTTAACCTTTTATCGCGTGGTCCACCGTGGTGACATATTAGTGTCACCTTATTGACCACCTTTATCGAGTTTTTGTTCGACCGCCGTGTGACTAAAACATAACCCAACTCCAGTGCTGTTTTTTTTGCCCACTCCGTCAATTCTTCGACGGAAGCGAACACCTCCTCAGTTTCTAAGTCTCCAGGTTCGCAGTCAAATTGACCGTCTGCATCAGGTGACTCAAACTCATCATCGGGCACTTCAATACGTACGTTTTCTGGGTCTGCCCAAATATCCTCAAAACTATCCATCTTAAACAATTCAAGTAAACATCTAGTTCATTAACTATTGATGATATCCATACTATATATATATCTATATTCATAATATATTTATATATGTATCGTCCGAAATATACCTGTGCGAGCAGCTTTGAAAACAATAGTGTGAAAGAAAAATATATGCAGTTTGAAAACGAAAGTGCAAAAGAAGGGTAGCCTGTAGTTTAAAACCGAAATAGAGAATATATATACCAAATTATATGATCGTGGTAAACCTCCAAAATTCGCCGAGGTGCCACGTGGTGCCACGTGGCTCGTATTAGCGGCGACGTCGCCGCTAATACTTGCGACGTGGCAACTCGGGACGGCGTCACTCATGGTTCCACGCCTGTTCCCGAGGTGCCACGTGGCTCGTATTAGCGGCGACGTCGCCGCTAATAAGTGCCACGTGGCACCACAGGAACCTGCGTGGTCAGGCATGGTTCCAAAGTTTGTCGGGGCCCCACCATTAGCGGCGACGTCGCCGCTAATACCCTGGTGGGGTTGCCCTGTTCCTGGTGGGGATACCCTGTGCCTAATAATCACTTCTATGTTTAATTTTGAATCACTCGTCTATGTTTCAATTTTCGTCGAATAAAAAGAGTTGAATTTTCTTATCTCTATCCATTTCCCGTTTCGCTTTTGGTTTAATTGTAATTGTTGCTTGTGAGGCTTACAAATATCATAATATAAAAGCACTGTTTTCAAAACAATATGATGAAAAAAAATATATATAGATATAAATACGTATATGCACGTTGCACTCAATTAGCTACCAGGTTAAGCACATTTGTTGGGGACTTGGATTGGTCGGATATAGGGTATTCCCGGAGGTCTTAGATTGCATTCTAGACATTCAAAATAATATATGAGTTGTGGAATATGATAGTTTTTTTTAACATCATAACATTCATTATTTTCACGAGGATAATACCGTTACGCATTCACATTCGTTTTGTGTAAATTATGCATAATGTCTTCTCCAGAGTTTATATCGTTTAAATTACTTGAGCCAATGATTCATCGAACGAATTTTACCGTGTCGAAAGCAATTTGAAATGGACTCTTGTTTCATTTAATGTGTTAATGTACATTGGACATGCAAGTTTTAAAGGGAATAAATGTATCTCTTTAAATTAATAATTTATTAAATTATCGATATAATAATATCTCGCTAAGTTAATAAAATATCTTGGTCCCGAACATTATTAATTTATAGAGGTTTAATGTAAATCATTTATAAAAAATGGTATATTAAGGGGCAAGGTGCAGAGCCACAAGTTGGCATTTTGGCAATTTTGGCAAGTCAGCCAATCAGTGGTACCACGTGGCATGTTGGTTTTCTTGCTAAAAGTTGCCAAAACCTATGGTGTAGTAAAGCCAAAAGTTGCCAAAATGCCAATGTCGGAAAATTAAAAGGTTGCCGGAAAAATTATAAAAGTGACCGTTTTTTAATAAAAGATAACACTTGGGCTCAGATGCTGGGGTTCGGGAATTCGGAAGTCGAAGACGCCATGACTGCCAACCGAAAGGTTTGCCCCGCCAAGATACGCCCCGGATCATCCGAGTCCCATTTTTACGAATATTTTGTATCATCATCGCCCATATAACGTAACAGCAACCTAAATGTTCAACGATATCATCACCGACATAATACTACTTTTCCGGCTACCTATTACTTTAATGGAACAAAATACGGCAACACTACCACGGAAAAAGTCCGGCAACGCTACCGCTAAGTTAACACTACCAAGCTAATCACAAACATGCAATTAACGGCAATATTAAAGATAAATATACATATAAGCATAAGCAGCACCAGCTAACCGGAAAACCCAAAAAGGGCTCGCTGGAAACCGAAGCAACCAGAAACCCCAAAAAGGGGTCACCAAAAAACCGAAGCAAAGTTACCTGAAACCCCAAAAAGGGGTAGTCGGACAACTTGCAGCAACGGAAACCAGAAACCCCAAAAAAGGAGGTCACCGGAAAAGCATGTACCAACCGTAGCAACAACCAAAAAAACCAAAAAAGGGGTCACCGGAAAAGTAGCAGCAGCCATACAAAGGAGCCAATGAAAAGTGACAACTGCACCCTTGCCAAACAACTATTGGCCGTAAAAGTGAACGTTTTGGCCGACGACCAAAAGAAACCCCAAAAAAGGGTTTTAGATCTTGCCGGAAAAGGATATTGTACGTTAGGAGCATCGACAAGTCTTTTCCGGCATGGATTCCGACAATAGATGAAACGACTCGACCCGATTTATGAAAAATACGAAATTTTTTCTTTTTTTTATAACCCAGATGAAGAAAAAACCCAGATGAAGAAACATAACTCAGATGAAGAAAATCATAACCCACATGAAGAAATTCATAACCCAGATGAAGAAATCATAGATAAAGAAAACATAACCTAGATGAACAAATGATAACCTAGATGAACAAAACATAACCCATATGAGCAAAACAAAAGTCATAACCCATATGAGCAAACCATAACACAAATGAGCAAGACAAATCCCAAATGAACACTTAAAAGACTTGCAACTTTCACCATTCATTTTCACAATTCAAAACATTTGTCAAACTTCAAAAATGAACTAAAGACACATGATTCAACTTAGAGAAAACTTTCATTAACATAAACATAAGCAAGTCTTCATATTCACAATCATATGGGTCATTTACCCATTTTGCCAAACAACCCAAACCTTCATTTTGACACTAAATTCACCATGACCATGATACAAAATCTGAAAGTACACAAATTACACATATTTATCAAGTTCCAAAATACCAACTTTTGTACCAAGAGCCATTTGAGAGGTGGGATGAACTAGGTCTCTATCAAAAATACCATTCTTTCATGAATGGCCCAAAATACCTTCAAGTCTACTAGCACTTCAAGAGTCAACACTTCAAATCAACTAGAATTAGTTCCTTCTTCTGGAACCACCTATAAAATGGTAAACAACTAAAACGTAGGCGAATGCTTAGTGAATAAACTTGCATACAAATATATATATACGAAGGAGGGCAAAAACACAAAAGACTATCGCATGTAGCCAATGGTACCATCATACCATCACTTGCATACTCACTTTTGCGCTAACAAACACATACATGGATCCATATACGCTAAACAATAATCAAAGAGGTTCTTAGGCCTCATCTCAATACAACAAGAGGTTCTTAGGCCTCATCTCAATACAACTATGGGGTTCTTAGGCCCCGACCTCAAAATTAGGCCCTAACGCCAAATCGATTACCACACACGGAATCCACCATCATATGGTAATCGACCCAACGCACATATAAGAGTATGCAAATTTACTCACCTCCTCCGCGACAAACAACAAACAAGATAGCCACAACACAAATTGACAAAGCTTCAACCTAGCAAATCAACACAATGTACATATAAGACTTTATTTCACAATCTTGGCTAACTCACTTAGCCATACTATCAATTCACTAGCATTCCTACCCATATCCAAACTCACTCTCTTTGAGTTGGCTCATTTTTTCCCAAGTCTCCTTTAACAAAATTCTATCTTTCAAAATCATCATTCTCAACTATCTATCATTTTGCTAAAAATCTCATATTACCATCACCATGTGGCCATTTCATCTTATTGCTCAAAGTTACCAAATTCTCATTTTTACCATAATGGCTACTAACAACTCAAATCAATAAGTTCATGCAACCCTATAATCATATATCAAGTTACAAACAATAAAATGGGAAATATTAGCAAAATCATCATCCAACCCAAAAACCCCCAAATTTAATGGTTGCATGAACCCTAATACTTGAACTAAAATCAAAACTAGGTTATAGGAGATTATTACCTTCAAGCTTAAGAATTAGAATTAGAATGGAAATCACACTTGTTTTCTCCTTCTTTTCCTCTAAATTTTGGCCCCCCCACACAAAATCCACACTCTCAATTTCTCCAAATATGATGATTAAAAACTTGAATGTTATTATTATTATTATAATTTCTTGAAGGATTTAAGATTTAATGGAGGATTGGTGTTAGATAGAATGAATGATAAGAAGAAGATTTGAGAAGGAGAGAATGAAAGAATGGAAACATGACTCACAACAAAAAGGATGGTTGGCACTCTATAGAGATGCCACGCCCTTTCTCACAATAAGTGGGTATTTTACCCGCTATCCACTAAAGTTCCAACTAAATTAACCCCATATCCAAAAACAAAATACTAGGAACTTATTTTAATTTCAAAACTACAAAAAGGGGTTAATTTATTTATTCTAAAATCTTGGGGTGTTACAATAGAAGCCAAGAAAACGATAGTATTTGCCTCAAAATCGAAAACCCCCAAAATAAAAAAATTAGGTTTCCGGTGAGGGAGTGTTTGGCACAAGAACAAAAAAAAAACAGTCACATAGCACGCTCCTAACATTCACAAGGATCAGCCAAATATGCCGATATATATATTGCCGATGCAAAGTGCCGATGCTTGCCGATGGATAGGGTACAAGGAAGTCAAATAGCCGATGCAAGCCAAAAAAAAGAGCCAATGAAATATGACGCCTGCACCCTTGCCCTTAAAAGAGAGTGAAGTGACTTTACTAAAGTCGTTTCATAAGTAGCATTCTTTAGTGACACTTTCTATGAAATGTAGATAAATATATAAAACACTTGATCACGTAAAAAGTAAAAATCTATTCTGATGATACGTAAAATGAGTGCTTTAGATCGATAGTGACACTTTATAACTTGTAGTGACGCTTTTAAATGAGTTTTAGCAATACTTTCTAGATGTGTCAGTGTCATTGAATGACAAAATTCTCATTTGTACTAATCGATTTTGCTGCTATTGCTATTAGTGTCAGATACATGCAACCTTGTGGCATTTCATGCCTTGAAAGTTAGTAGTTTCGATCATTGATAAGTTAATTTATTTGGTATGATTGTTATAGTTTTGATTTTATTTCACTTCGACTTTTCGTTCAAAAAAGTACATTTGTGTTATATTTTCAACCATAACCGTAGCCAACAAAACAGCCACATCGATCTCCATCAAACCAAGCACACGGAGAGCCAATTTGCACACCACAATCAAGCAAAAGTCCAACTGAAACACGGGGCCCCTACAAGCTATAGGTTGAACATTAGCATTGAGCCATTGACATATCTTTAATTTGTCTCGCCGTCATTCGCACTCAAATTCGAAATTTAGTCATTGAAATGTGAAACCAAATTAAAATCTATATATTGAAACACATTTGAGGACGTACATCAGTACATGGCTTTGATAGCACATACTGTAATATTTGTATAGATGGTTGTAAAACTTTGGTTAACTATACTTTAAAAAGTTATATTATTCCAAACTTTACCCAATAGTGACGTCAGTTTGTCACACAATATCACTTAAAAAATTAATAAACTGACAATTGACAAACCTTTGCCAATAGGACACAATAATATAAAAAACATAAATAAAAAAAAACATACACCTTTTAAATAACAACATTATTTATAACATACATTTATAACATTTTCAACATTAACCATAACAATAAGAAACAACGAGGTTCAAATATGTTTGGGAACAAGTTACGGATAATCTTATATGGTTGTATTCAATCAAAGATTGCAATATATCCGAATTTGTCCCGCCTAGATACGGATCTATATTCATAAATAACCTATACGGTACTAATCTGATAGTTATATACAGTAGCACTTATAATAACCGTTTTATGATTTGCGACAAGTCATTTGAGAGTGATTTGGCTTACTTTTCTAGATAAACTCATGGAACTACTCATCAAAGTACACACGTTATTTACTCGAATATGGGTGCCTCAAAATCAATATAGTCAATTTTGGTGACACTTTCGAAAACTAATTATCATATTATTCCATATATTTATTG
>CM067167.1:156736531-156825095 GCA_034093135.1 Erigeron breviscapus | reverse complement strand
ATTGGGGTTGTAATTGATCGATCATCGAGTCAAGCAGGTAATTAATGAATCATTGAATGTATTTTCGAGATTTAAGGTCGAATTATAATGATTCAAATCTGATTTTTAAAGGAGTTTCAAAGAAATTGTGTTTAATGATGTTTTGATTAAATTAATGTTCAAAATGGTGTCAATCGAGTCCTTAGCCGATTTGGTTGATCAAAAGGTGTTTACTGGTGTCAAATACATGTTTTGGGTGAAGCCTAGATGGATCGAAATTTGGAAAATTGAAGAACTTAGTCGTTTTTGAAAAGCAGTCGAACCAGCGTTCGAACGAAGTTAATCTTCGTTTATGACTATTTTCGTAAGTTTGAGTTAAGTTCGTAATGTGAATCAAACGAAGTTAATGATCAAATTCGTTGTCTATGTTCGGAAGTTAAATCCAACGAATTTAAAGGTTAAGTTCGTATGAACAAGTTGAACGAAGATAAAGTTCGTACGAAGATTAAGTTCGTAAGAACAGAGTAAACGAAGTTAAGGTCTAAATTCGTTAGGTGTAATCCTGGAATTTTACGTAGTCAGTATTAAGTTCGTACGAGGGTCTATTTAAGGTCCTAAATGACTTATACTTTAAATGTTAATGTGCGATAGGTGTCGGAGGTTACTGATAAGCAGTATTAGCTACTTGTTTGTGCGCGTGTACTACAATCAGGTAAGATACACTACTTTTGTCACGCTGGGGGATCAACTAAAAGCAGGTTTCAAACTTACATACTTCCAACTGGTAACTTATAATGCATGTGGACTTATGGGGTTACTTGGGAGGTATTATGGGATTACGTAGTTGACCATGAGACCTGAAATGCAGTCCCTAGTGTAGAAGAAGAAGTTGCTGGGGTTTAAACAACTTCAACATTTGACCACCAGGTGCACCAATGGGTCTCGCATTCTTTTGCGACCCGCTCGGTGACCTTTCTGAGCCAGCCGGTCATGCTGTTTCAGTTTTATACCTGAAGCATTGCAGCGGAGAGTTCTGGTTCTGGATCTGAAGTAGATAGCTTTGATAGATCCCTGCAGAACTCCGTCGCTGAAGATTCAAGCCCCTCCAAATGATACGCATCTCCAAGCATGTTTATGAAGCAAATGCTCAGAAATCTAGGGAATGAGATATGTGGACTTCTTTTCCCTTTCAATTTTGCTACCAGCTGAGAGAAAAGTATCTCAGCAAAGTCCACCTCAATCCCATGCCACAAGTAATACCCAATTTCTACTTGTGTCAAGGAAATCTGGTCCAAGCCACCATAATTTCCTCCAAGGCACTCGACAATCTGAGTCCAAAAATATCTCCAACAATTACCAAATCCAGACAGAAAGATGTGTCCAGATGTCTTCAGATTGCCGTCTGCATCAACCATGTCATTATGACCAGTGGCCAGCAGAACTTCCCTGAAATTAATTCCTTTAAGCCTTTTTGCATAGGCTGAAGAGGAGGGAAGGTAGTTCAAATGAAGGGCCTCCCGAAACCCATCAAGTGAAAGGATATACTTCTTTGTGCCTTCTTGTAAAGAAAAAGCAATGAATTTTTCATCCTTGCTCAGAGTAGCAGTATACCAGAATTCAAGTAAGTATCGATGATACATTACTTGAGGATCAGCAGTCAAGGCGTAATGGAAAGGGGATTGTTCAAGGAATTTATTTATCCTCCCCATTAGAGTTTTGCCTTTGACATTCAGTGCGGCCATGAAATTATTCATATTAAATCTGAGGGTCGACGCATCAAACCCCTTTAGCCATTGAGCACTGGCCTTGACTACCTTAGATGGTTTATATTTGAAAGTTATAAGAGATTTGGCTTGGGAAACTTTATCCATAATTTCTACAAGAGAAAACTGGAAGTGAAAGATGAATTTAGGGTTTTGAAGTTATGAAGGAATAAGAAGTATAGAGAGAGAATGATGATTGGGAGTAAATGTAAGGAGAAGTAAATGAAAGAATTGTTTTGGGAAGAGTATTTATATTTATGATGGAATACAAAGGGTTTTTCCAAAATAAATAAAATAAAATGATTTTGAAATTCAAACCCAAAAATGAAATATTATTAAAATGAAATCAGTTTTGATCGGGTTTGAAGTCCGAAAATAATTTTTGGGTATACGTCCGCATTTAATGCAACGACGGCTATGACCCCAAATTTTCACAAAATGGGTGCCACGTCATCCAAAACATCATTATTTAAACGTTAAACAGTAACCTTCACGTGTTCACACAACTACCAAGTATCCAAAATACATTATAAAGGACAGACTTATTTCAGAAATGGTATATAAAATCTGAGCATGATCAGAATCAAGAGATCTGAGTCATCTCAGTTTACACAATTATTCTGAGAACATTTCAGAAATTCTGAAGCATTTCAGACAAAATATTTTTCTGAGAGCAAAGTTCCCCCTTAGAAAAACTCTTTTAAACATAAAAATATTTGACACTTCCCCCTGAGGTGATGCTATACAGGATTTAGCATACCTAACTCACTGATGAGATGTTTAAACGTTTTGACATCCAAGGGTTTTGTAAACACATCAGCGAGTTGTTTATCAGTGGGAATGAAATGAAGTTCAATGTCACCTTTAATAATGTGATCTCTGATAAAATGATACCTGAGGTCGATATGCTTGGTTTTGGAGTGCATGACAGGATTGTGAGAGATGGCAATGGCACTGGTGTTATCACAAAATATTGGAGTCTTTGTATACTTAACACCATAATCAGTTAGTTGGTTCTTCATCCACAAAATCTGAGCCCAGCAACTGGCTGCAGAAATGTATTCAGCTTCAGCTGTGGAGAGTGATAATGCAGTCTGCTTCTTACTTGTCCAACTAACCAATTTGCCACCTAGGAAATGACAACCACCTGTGGTACTTTTCCTATCTATTTTACAACCTGCATGATCAGAATCTGAATAACCAATTAGATCTAGACTTGAGCCTTTGGGATACCAAAGACCAAGTCTGGGGACACCTTTAAGGTATCTGAAAATCCTTTTCACAGCATTTGCGTGTGCTTCTCTGGGATCAGACTGAAATCTTGCACAAAGGCATGTTGCAAACATTATGTCAGGTCTACTAGCAGTTAATTACATGAGGGATCCCACCATACCACGATATTTTGTGGGATCCACCGGTTTTCCATTAGGATCTGAGTCCAAAGTTAATGGTGCAGAAATAGGAGTATCTTTTGATGAGACTGAATCAAATTGATATTTCTTTAACAAGTCTCTGACATATTTTTCTTGATTTATAAAAATACCATCACTGGTTTGTTTCACTTGAAGACCTAGAAAATATGTCAGTTCGCCCATCATACTCATTTCATACTCAGATGACATTATTTTAGAAAACTGTTCACACATTTTGTTATTTGTAGACCCAAACACAATATCATCAACATAAACTTGTACAAGTAAGATATCATTTTTATCATGCAATATGAATAAAGTGTTATCTATTGCACCCTTTTAAAACCATTTTTCAGAAGATGTTTAGTAAGAGTATCATACCAGGCTCTAGGTGCTTGTCTCAGACCATATAAAGCTTTATTCAGTCTGTACACCCAATGAGGTCTTTCTTCATTTATGAACCCTGGTGGTTGATGAACATACACAACTTCTTCCAATTCACCATTCAAGAATGCACTTTTAACATCCATCTGATAGACTTTGAACTCATGATGAGCTGCAAAAGCTAAGAAAATTCTGATAGCTTCTAGTCTAGCAACTGGTGCAAAAGTTTCATCAAAGTCTACTCCTTCTTCTTGTGAGTAGCCCTTTGCAACAAGTCTTGCCTTGTTTCGAATCACGTGACCATATTCGTCCATCTTGTTTCTGAAGACCCATCTTGTCCCAATTGGTTCTTTCTTTAGATTACTGGGAAAAGGAACAAGTTCCCAAACATCGTTCCTTTTAAACTGATTGAGCTCATCTTGCATGGCTTCAATCCAGCTAGGGTCGTTCATAGCCTCGTCAATCTTCTTTAGTTCTATTAGAGATAAGAAGCTGACATTTAAGCATTGATCGCTTGTGGCTCTTCTGGTCTGAACCCCACTAGTGGAATCCCCAATGATTTGCTCGATAGGATGTGCTTTAGTCCACTTAGTGTATTGACCATGATGAACTATGATATCAGTGCAAGAACTCCTCTGAGATACTTCAGGAGGTGCTTCAGAAAGACTACCTCAGTCTCATCATCTTCCTCCTGCAGATCATGATTTGCATCATGAAACTGTTCAGATTAGGGTACTTCAGTTGAGCCTGATATCTGAGGTGAAGCAGCATGTACATCTGATCCAATAGTCAGTTCAGAAGGTAGTTTAAAACTGACTGAAGGATAAAATGGAATGTTGCTTGACTTGATTATTCTTGGTTCCGAACTGAGATGTTCAGAAACAAGTTCAGGTGACTGATCAATTTCAGCAATAGGATCAGAATCACCAAAACTTATTGGACTTTCTGAGGGTGGTACAGGAATAGAATTCTTAAAGATTGCAGAATTAGATTCATCAAAGGTAACATGAATTGACTCATCAACCTTTTCAAGTCTCTTGTTAAAGACTCTAAAGGCTTTGCGATTTGATGAGTATCCTAGGAAGTACCCTTCATCAGCTTTTGCATCAAATTTTCTAAGCTGACTGGAATCATTCAGAATGTATACTGGACATCCAAATACATGGAAATATCCAATATTAGGCTTTTATTTCTGAGTACTTCATAGGCTTCCTTCTTGTGTCTTTTGACATAGACAGATCTGTTCTGAGTGTAGCAAGCAGTTGCAACAGCTTCAGCCCAGAAATTCTTAGGAAGACCAGACTCATTTAGCATACTCCTAGCAGCTTCAATCAGCGTACGATTCTTTCTTTCTACAACACCATTCTGCTCTGGTGTGTGGGCTGAGGAGAAGTTCTGAGATATGCCAGTTTCAGTGCAGAAGGACCCCAGAGTGGCATTTCTGAATTCAGTGCCATTGTCACTTCTGAGCTGACAAACTTTTCGCTTATGCTTTAGTTCAATTTGTTTGATGAGAGCAATGATTTCAGCAGCAGCTTCACTCTTGGATCTGAGGAAAATTACCCAGCAATATCTTGAATATTCATCAACAACAACAAGGGTATACTTCTTTCCTGCTCTTGTCTGAACATTCACTGGTCCAAAGAGGTCCATGTGAAGCATGTGAAGAGGTTCAGTTATACTAAAACTTTGTTTTGTCTTGAATGAAGCTCTTTTCTGCTTACCCATTTCACAACCTGGACATGGCTTGTCTTTGTTTAAAGACATTGAGGGTATCCCATCAACAAGTTGTTTTCTAGACAACTTATTAATATTTTTGAAGTTCAGATGGGATAATCTCTTGTGCCACAGCCAATTTGTGTCTTCATCTGCCTTTGTGTAAAAACATTGTTCAGTGGGTGAACTATTCATATCAATGATATAAATGTTTCCTTTTCTTGGTGCAATCAAAACTACCTTTCCATCCCTGTTGAATATGGTGCCTTGTGAAATATCAAATAATACCTTGAAGCCATCATCACATAGTTGACTGACACTGATCAGGTTATATTTCAAACCGTTCACATATGCAACACGTGTGAATTTGACTTGTCCATTATTTACAACACCATATCCCTCAGTTTTTCCATTTTCATCATTTCCAAATGTTATTGAGGGCTCATCTTGCACCCTGTATTCCTCCAGCAGGGTCTGATAACCAGTCATGGTTCTGCCAGCAGCGCTGTCAAGATACCATATATTCTTCTTTCGGTTTCCCTGCACAAACACAAAGATTAGTTCTTTTTGGGAACCCATCTGGTGATGGGTTCGCTAGACTCTCCCTTAGCAGTCTCAGATTTCTTTGGTTCATAAGGAACAGAAGGATCAAAGGGGATCTCAGTCATAATTTCAGATGACACAAAAACAGTTGGTTTGATGGGGGCTCAACCTTTTTCTTCTCAGATTTTTGCTTGATTTGTTTGGAAAAAGGTTTTGCATTTTGTTTAGGTTGAAGAGGAGTGGTTTCAACATTTTTTAAACGTGCATTACAACTCTGCACTTGTCTAGCCAATAACTGAAATTGACTTTCTAACCTCAACAAAATAGATTCTTCATTAGACACCTGAGCCTTACCTGAATCTGAGGTAGAAGGCTCAGTGGGGGAGATATTTTTATTCTTCTTTGGGCCTTTTGGAACCTTAGATGAAGTCTGAGGGGATGTCTTTTTGGTTTTAGCCTTCCTGTCTGAAAAAGTTGTCTGAGCTGTTTCAGATTTACCCTCAGATTGTTCCTGGGCCTTATCAGTTACAGTTTTCTGCTTGCCAACTTTAGGAAAAATGATTTCAGGTTTTATTTCCTTTGGAAGTGCATCTAAATCAGTGATTATAGATGCCAAATGAAGATCATCAGATTTATATGCTGTTCTTTGAGTTGCAAAAGTATTTTTAATTGCAGCATCTGGCCTTGGTGCTTTCATCCAAGATTTAATTATTGCTTGTTCTTTTTCAAGGATGGTTTTCAATTCTTCTTTTTCCAGCTCTAAAGTGGCAACCATAGACTGATAAAATTTTAAAGCCAAATGAACATCTTTCAGCTCTTTTAGTCTGGCCTGACTGGCGTTCAGTTCAGAAGTATTATTTTCAAACATTTTTAGGCTTTCTGAACGCACAGTTTCGACAAATGAAATGTCAGCTCTAAAAGAACCAAAAGGTCCAGTTTTTGTTCCTCATCACTTTCAAAGCCAAAGTCACTAACCTTTTTCATGACAATATCCACCCAACGACCAGATTCAACATCAGATTTGACCAAATGACCTTGATCTTCACGTGCCATGAAACACATATCCCTTACTTCTTCTTCATCATCAGATGATTCATCAGATTCCTCCCATTTTTCAGTCTTGGCAATCATACAACTATTATTGCTTGAGTTGTTTTGAGCCATGAGAGCTATTTGGGCTTTCAGCTTCTTGTACTTAGCCTTATAGCTGTCATCAGGTTTCTGAAAAATAGAATGATTAGGGGCAGATTGTGATGATGAAGGCTGACTAGATCTGCATTCCTTCATGAAATGTCCTTTCTTGCCACACTTAAAGCATTCAAGATTAGACTTATCAATAGAAGCGCTGAAGCAAATGGTTTGCCAGATCGATTAGATTTGGACTTAAAACGATTGAACGTTTTAGCCAACATGGCAACCAGATCATCATTGTCATCCTCATCACAACTATGAGTTACATTACCAGAAATACCAGTTTTTAACATTTCAGAGACCATCTTCTTCATCGAGTCAGAATGATCACTCTCAAATATAGATAGTTTATTACCCGACTGGCAAGTAGTTCTAACTGGAAGAAGACCAGTTCAGAATATGATCCAGATATGGATGAACAATACAATAAAGATACTGAAAGTAAATGCAAGAAACAATCAGGGCTGAAACTATATAAATAATATGTATAGATCAAGTATATAGTGTAACACCCCAACATGGCGGAATCATGGGGTATCACTTAGAAAAGCACAGCACGACATGGAAATTATGTAGAGTCAAACTATATGAAAACATAGGATTGAAACAATCCTTAAACTTGTACAAACGTATACAATCATCAACATTTATCGAGATACATGTTCAATCAATAATAAAAGGCAATTCAATCAATAGTAGTTGATCCTAAAAGTAACCCATAAAAGGGAAGTAAGGATCATGGATCCAGAAAGTCCAAAGTAGTCCAATCCTAGCAATTAAGCATGCAATCATCCATTTTGTCTCTGATTAACTTGATTACCTGAAAAGTGTACTAAAGAGCGTCAACATAAAGTTGGTGAGTTCGTAGGGACAAGTAATAGGAAACAAGTATGTATCGGGATAACAACCGTTAACGATAAGCGAGGATTAGAATATCTAATCAAGTCCAAAGAAAACCTATAAGGTTTCACATTATCACAATTCAATACAAGTCAACGTTCAACAACAACGATTCCATATAACGTTCAACAACGTTCCATAACAATCAATAACATTCAACAACGGTGCGGCTTACATAATTAATAATTAACAATGCGCTAACGGTGCGACTTATATAATAAGTAATGCGCTAACGGTGCGACTTATATAATGAATAATGCGCTAACGGTGCGACTTATATAATGAATAATGCGCTAACGGTGCGACTTACATCGTAAACAATGCGCTAACAAGTCCACATCAACAATTCAATCATACAATTAATCAAATCAACAATCAACAGTTAAACAAACATGTACACTTTTCAGCCCGAATCTCAATTGAGTAGGGAGGGTTTACGAAACTCACCTGAAACGCCTGTCAGACAGTAGGAGGTATGTAACAGTCTGAAATGTACCCGAATAGTCCAAACGTATTAGTCTCCGGAAAAGGAAACTGTATAAAATAACCCATTTTAATAGAATTATCAGTTTAGTAAGAAACTGACGGATGAAGGACTAAAACTGTAAACAGTTTAACGGTTCAGGACTGAAACTGTCAGAAATCTAACGGTTTAGGACTGAAACTGTCAGAAATCTAACGGTTTAGGACTGAAACTGTCAGAAAATCTAACGAAGTTAACGATTAGATTATAATTTCATATTTCTTGTTTCATATTCATTATGGAAACTTATAAGGAGTTAGATAACCTGTTAGACGATGATTCTGGGAGATTGATGATAACAAAAAGGTGGTGGCTCACGGTGGTTCTTTGACGGCGATCTAGAAACGATCAAAGAAAACGTTTCTATCGTTTGTCTTCAAACATATGAACATGGGTATACTTAGAAAGACCTTACATGCACTCGGGTGATTCCTTTTGACGTTATTAACATCTATTGGTGATGATGCATGGTGGTTCTCGACAACGCGAAGGAAGTATATACATATATATATATATATATACATATATATAGCGTATGCATGTATATATCGACAACGCGATATATATACATATATATATATATCGCGTATGTATATATACATATATATAGCGTATGCATGTATATATATGGTGTGGTGAGAGGTTGATCAAACGGTAGCAGCAACAGCCCAAAGTAGCAGCGGTGGTGATTTGGTGGTGGCTGTGGGTCTCGCATAGTAGCAGCCACAATAACAAGTCGAAGGTGGTGATGAATAGTGGCTTCTTGGTGATGGCTACCAACCGAATCAGCAGAAGTAGTAGCAATGGTAGTTTACGAGCAGCAGGTTGTTATGGTGGTCGTGGCAATAACATGTAACGAGTAGCAGCAGCAGCGTGGGTTGTGAAAAGCGAGTCTAAAGGGAATGCTAATCAGGTCTCAACTGCTGCTACAGTTCGTGATAGGGGTGATGTTTAGACAATAACAAAAGCAGCAGCGGTCAGTAACAGTAGGTACGTGGTTGTTGCATAGTAGCAACAACCTTGGCTGCGAATAGCAAAGCAGCCAAGGAACGAGCAGCAGTACAACCGAGTAACAGCAGCAGCAGCAGTAGCAGTAGTAACGAACAACAACAGCATCAGTTTGAGTAGTAGCCGCTTGATGGTGGTGGAAATGGAGAAGATTGTGTGGTGATATCATGAGAAGGAGAAGAAGAAATCTATATCTTTATATTTGTGTACATATATATATTCATATGTATTAAGCTGGGTGGCAAAACCAAAAGGAAAAATACAAAGAGATTGGATCGGTTTTATGATATCATATTTCTGTATGTTTATATATATAGATTAATTCAATGCTGAAGGTGGGGCGGTTTGGTTTCTAAAAAGAAAAGGGTGTAGGACCGAAGGTTTTGAGAAAATCAGCAAAGTTCAATTATTCTATCTATGTCTATATCTATGTATTATAAAGGAGAAAGAAGTTAAAAATGTTTGATATCTCATATCTATATCTATTATCTTCTTTTGCATGTGACCGACAAAAACAAAAGTGGCTCAACTAATTCAAAAGGAAACGGTAGTGGATGATTTATTTAATTAATAATCATTGTTTACTAAATGTTTAACCCGTGATTTAATCCAAATAGTTGACGTTATTTTGTTAAACTTTATATATGATTCTATTAAAGCTTTAGACATAATACCTTATAATTTCCATATCCTTCATTAGTTATCTTTTATCAGATTTATAAAGTAAGATGTTGTTTTCATTATTTCCAACAATTAGTGGGCCAAAAATGACAATTGTTACATATAGCATTGAGACACAATGTAATTTTCAAGGTATTTGATTTATTGATATATAAACAAATACAAAGGTTGTTGCGGAACAAAGATAAACACCCAAGTGTAAATATTTAAACAACCTAGAAATACAAGTGATCTAATAACTTGGAAATACTCGTAAGGATTACTTAGAGTATATCTTACAAGTTGCAATGCAAAGGTTTCAAGCCATTTGCAAGTTGTGAGAAGACTTATATTTATAGACCAAGTCCATGATGACGTGGACCAGATCGTACAAATATGGTTGAGAGTATTTAAGGAATTAAAGCTAATTCCTTACATGTGTACTTTTAAGGTTTAGGTATATAAGTCGTTGATGTGACTTATCAAACCTTATTCCCAACCTTTACTTTACCTTGTACTTTAACTAATAGTTAAATCTATTAACCGGGTAAAGATATGTAAAGTAAAAAGTCTTCCTCGTAATCAGTGTAAAAGTGTGTAAGTATTTTTACACTGAGATGCTTCAGTCTTCGATCAGGTAGAATCAGTTTCTGAGCTCCACATCTGAACTGATTCTCATTTTTCAGACTTCAGTCTTTGACTTCATTCTGAATGGTATTCTGATACGTTGATCTGAACTGAAGTGAAGCTTCAGTGAACTAATTCTGAGCGACCTCAGAATTCTATACAAGTATTCTTCACTGAGCTTCAGCTATTTCTGAACAAATTATACTTGGTCGATTTTCGACCTAACAAGTATTCATGGCTAAAAAGTGTAAATTATTGATGGAAACAAAAAAGTGTAAATTAGTGAGACTTTTTCTACAAATTAATATAAATACTAATCTACCAATAAACTAAAACAGGATTATAGCATTCCTTGACCGACTAGTTACCTTAAATAATTAAAAATATTTTTATAAATCATTACGATCTCTAATTATTAAATAAAAAAAGTACAACCAATATGAATTTGTATAGAAGTAGAACGATCTATTAAATCAAAGTTACAACCAATATGAATTTGCTTAGAATTAGAATTGTTAAATATTTAGATCTCCATATCATTGGTGGTGTTAAGTAAATCACATGAGATTTTTAGACGGCATATCATAGAACCGATTTGTATTTTTATCATATCAATAGCTTTTATATGTATTTTGTTTTAGTTTTTCATGTGAAAATTTATATTGTTATAAGTTATTTTATTTTAATTATATACCAATAAACTAAAACAGAATTAGATGTTCTTAAAACGACATGTGGCGTAATCCTTGATCGACACGTGTCCTTTTAATTTATTTATTTTATTAAATTAGCTTTTTTAATTGTATATAAATTCAATTTTCTTATTAGACTTAGAATTAAACTCTAACTCTTGGCTTATTAATACAAAAGACATTATAATCTTATTTGATTGATCATTTTCTCATTAATAAATTGTCTCTTTTTCTTTCTCAATTCTTCAACTCCTATTACTTATATTACTTATAATAAGTTATTAACATGAAGATTTCAAATTTTGAGTTTACGATCCGAAATCACAAGGCTATTTGCCGTCATCCACTATGCTTACAAGTTCCGATTTTGATGTGATTTTAAAATTTTAAGGTAAATCCAAAACTCTAACTAAACATATATTATATTTATCATTACTGTTTATTATAATTTAGCTTCGATAATCGGTTTACTTTAACCATAATTTATTTCATACTCACGAATCATGTATGAGGCATATTCGAATTTCTTTATGATACAATTTATATAGTTACCGTACATCGTACGTGTATTAGGACTAGTATAATATTATATTTGGATAATGATTATTAGGATATTTTTTTATAGTTAATCTAAATGATGACATAAGCGAGAGTCAATTTGATGAAATTGAGCGATTTGATTGGTTAATAAGTCATTAGTTCAACTGTCTTATAGTATATATTAAGATTAAGATTAAGATTAAGATTAAGATAAATACACACTAAACCATCATGTATTCAGGTATGAGCAGAGGGTAAAAAAGAACAGTTATTTTGTACAAATTAAGCTGTGTAATGGGATGAGATCTACACTGGGATAGGATGTGAATATGTGATGTAGTCAATGTCTTTCTCTAAAGGTTTTGCCGATGAAGTCTCTTACCATGTTTGTATACTGTAAAAAACGAATCGCTCATTGTCGGTCCCTTTTTAACAAGTCTTGATTTGTCCATTATTTTCCTTATCTTACTTTTTTTTTGACAAGTGAATTTTACCTCAGACGTGTATGATGTGTGCTAATCGCACAACGAAAGGGTCCCGCACTAAGCGGATCTTAAATAGTCTTTCTCACCATACCACCTCCTTAATTGGAAAATATCGTCGAGGAGAACCTACCAAGGTTCGAACTCGAGACCTTGGAGTAAACTCCCCCGGGGCCCCGCATAACAGGTTTAGTGAAACACCCCTTGCCACTAGGGTTTAAACCAGTGGTTTCCTTATCTTACTTAATATTATAATAAGCCACATGAAACATAATACAAATCTATCTAAAAGGTCGACATGAATTTCCATAACCACGTGTGTACTCAGAATGCTCGATCAACTTACTTCTTTATAATTGTTTTTGGTCTATTATAGGTCCCATACTTATGTAATGCTTGTGTGTTAACAACTAAAAAATAAGCTATTAGCAAAAAAGAGACAATCCGCCAGACCAACAGACCCCGATCCTTGCGAAGCCGGTCCTATGGCTATAGTTGATCAATATATAAAATATAAATACACACGACTAATTTGGACTAATCATTTAAAAATGAATCTATCTATTTTCCAAAGTTTTGGTTGTATGCAATAATTATCTTTGTATTTCATCTTATTACGAGATATGTCACCCGGGCGTTGCCCCAGGAAACATTACGTTTTTGAACGGTCTTTTTTTTTAAGTTATATAATTTTATTTAAATAATTGTATTAGTAGAAATAACGTAATATGTCTAACAATTAGTATATTAATACCGATAACGACGCTCTTAAAAGAATGACAAAATATGTTGTGAACATAATATGGAACAATAATAGAAAAAATATGACAATGAAATTTTTTGATTTTATACGATGAGATCATGCGTTACAAATAGTTATGCATTCATGGATTGGGAGTTAAAAACACAAACTTTTTAGGGAAACATGTTGTATTCTTCTGGTTTGAAATATAACAAATTATAAAAAGAAATCCAGCTGACATGTGCCAGTAAAAAAAAAAATATTAAATTTTTTGTGTGAAAGTGCTAAGAGTTCGTTAGATGCCTACAGTTTAAAATGAAATCTATGGTGAAAAAATGTAAGTGATCGAAACTTTTAGTGTAGATGATTTTTAAAAAAAATAAAATACAAAAAATTAAAAATAGATGAAATTAAATTAATATGTGGGGAAAAAATTTAACAGTATGAAAAGAATAACAAAAAAATATCTAAGCAATGTTCTTTGCACGCATCCTTGTGCAAAAATTTAACAGATCGAATTATTTTGTGTAAATGATTTTTTAAAAAATAAAATAAAAAAATTAAAAATAAAAAACTTAAAGAATTTAAATATGTGGTGAAAAAAATTAGCCATATAAAAAAACAAAAAATAAAGTTAGAGAAAAAGAATAATAGATATGTGGACCCCACAATTTTTAAAAAAATAGAAATAATTAGAAAACAATAATATGTGGGACCCACCAAAAATAAAGAAAAAAATATTAAAAAAAGTTATTGCACGTAGCTTTGTTTTTAATATATATATTAATATTAATTAATATTAATTAATATGGCTTAAAATAACTAAATTACCCTTGATGATGTTAATTTTTTTCCTTTGTCATTTTGTATGAAACTTTAATTTATTAGTATGCTTAATAATATATAGTCAATAATACATCTTAATCCATTACAAGGAGTTGGATGATTAATACATCTATTGGCGAGGTGATTGTGTTTTTACAAGTTGAATTATTTTGCAAGCCTTTTGCAACGCAAAGTCGCAAACCTCTTATATACTATAGTCAAAATTTCAGAAAAAATATGATTTAATGGTATAGATATAGTTCTTCAAGTTTTTAACATCTTGATAGAATAGATTGTTGGGAAATTTTGGTGTCTCCGAATTAGCTACATCCAAAAAAAAATGATAGAGTCAGAACGTATTATAATTTATAATTTATATTCTTATATATCCAATCAAATAAAACAATCATAACAATTATAATGTGGGTATTCATTTGTATCTCCTTTTTCTAATATACATGATCTCTTCACATAAACAGCTATATATTGTGCATATATGTACCTTGAAAAATATATGAGTAAATTACATTTTTTTTTCTTAAAGTTGACACGTTTTTCACTTTTCGTCCCTTAAGTGAAAAAATATCAAATTTTACCTTAAAGTTGACAAAAATTTGCATTCAAGGTCCTTCCCCTAGACGGCGTTCATTTTTCGCCGTTAACGCACGCACGTGCTAAACACGTGAGGGTATTAATGTCATTTTCCCTTTACAACCGAGGGACTGAAAGTGAAAAACGCGACATATTTAGGGACGAAAATTGCAATTTACTTTATTTATTAAATACAATGATTATGCTTTGGCAGCCACCATCGCCACCGGAATCATCAACGCCGGAGTTAACTTACGAAACCATGGTTGCAACTTTGCCATTTGAACGGAAAATTATCAAAAAAAAGGGTAAAAAAAGTCGGCTACATTGAATAATGAACTATTAAACAGCCGTCACTTACCTTTATCACTTCTATAGGTTTACGTGATGAAGCAACACCCTTCAAATCTGTTTGTTGACCAATTGAAACTACCTAGTAGCAGCAACATGTTTTCTCTTTTTGTTTTAAAGGTAACAATAGTAGCAGTTGGTGACAGTTGGAGACAACAATGGTCGGGACGGCGGTAAAGATAGGGTGGATGGCGGGGTGGTGACAGCTGTTACATGGTGGAGGTAGATATATTTGAAATGTATCAGGATGATGTTGATTAGATGATGTTGGTGCTTGCAACCATGGTTGTGTTTCTGATTTGATGAGATATATATTGAGAGAGTGTTTGGTGTAAATTACATATTTAGAGGAAAGAAATATGGAAGGAGTAAAATTATAATCAGAAAGATGAGATCTCGGTTCAAGGTTGAAAATAGTTGAGTTTGGTGTTTGAAGGTTGAAAATAGATGAGATCTGATTTAATGTTTAGATGGGGAACAAAGTTGTTTAAAGACGAAAATACCTTTTTTTTAATGAATAAAGTAAATTGCAATTTTCGTCCCTAAACATGTTGCGTTTTTCACTTTCAATCCCTCGGGTGTAAGGGGAAAATGACATTAATAGTCTCACGTGTTTAGCACGTGTGTACGTTAACGGCGAAAAATGAACGCCGTTTAGGGGAAGGACCCTGATTGCAAATTTCTGCCAACTTTAAGGTAAAAATTGATATTTTTTCACTTAAGGGACGAAAAGTGAAAAACGTGCCAACTTTAGGTACGAAAAGTGTAATTGACTCAAAATATATTTATAAAAATGAAACATATATACCCTTCTAAAAATTTTCCTAACTATATAATCATGACATATGACAAAATTAAGAAAAGAGATTATGAAAGTCACATGTTATAATTTGATGATTTTTAAAGGATATTTAAGAGGATTAGCTATTTCCTTGGAAATAAGAACACTATTATAAGGAAAATGATTGTTATTATAATACATATATCAAATCTATTCTTGTTGGATTGTTACAATAAAAGATACGATGATAATGACTATATATAGAGACTTTTTGTTATTATTGAAATTCAGTTTTAGATTTATATAGGGATTGTAAAAACAAAAAAGAAACATACAAGTTAAATCAAATCAATGTTTTATCTTTGAATAGCAAAACTTAATACGCCATTCAATCATTTATGTTCCAGTTATTCATTTATTTATTTATAAAAAGTAAAAAGTGCATGTATTAGCATTATACTCATGCGACGCAACAATGATAAAAGCTTCTATTAATTGTTTGATTTCTATAATGACACTATGAGTTGGTAAAACTAAGATTTGTATAACTTTAATGTAGTTTTAGCTTATTAGAATTTTGTTTGTAAGAACTTTCAAAAAAGGATTATTTGATATAAGAAATGTTTAAGTTTAAATTGATACTAATAAATAAAAAAAACATTTCAAAAAATTAGTTTATAATAACTTACTTGATGTTAAATGTTCGCGCGATGCGGCGGTGTGGCGACGGTGGCAACATATGGTGGTGGTGGTGGCTACGGGTCGGTGGCGGTGGTAGCGGTGTGGGTATTAATGTAAAAGTGATTGATGTAAAAGGGAGTGGTATAGTTATTCTAAAGGTTGAGGAATGTATGTTGTAAATACTTTCATTAAGGGTATTATAGGTATCTTAAGTGAAGATGTTTAAATTGGTATATCGAAAAAAGAGATATTTTAGAGTTATCAACTACTTAGTTTAAAAACTAGAGAGAATAAATGTTTTATAATGTAGTAAAGGATTAAAAAGGTATTTCACATATGAAATTTTCAAGTAGTTTTAACATAATTGAGCACTTTTATTGATGGATCTACTCTAAACTACCCAAATATCTTAGGATTTTAAGGATTTTAATTTCTTTTTCTTAACATCAAATTAATCTACTTGATCTACTCCTAAATTACCCAAAATTATCTTAAAATCACTCTATATGAAAATTGAACTATAGACTTCATCCTAAATGATAAGAGTGTTGACCAAATTATAAGTTAACCCCACATTGGACAATATAGAAAAACCATGAGAAAAAGTAATACTGTAATAATAATAATAATAATAATAATAATAATAAAAAAATAGGCAGGCAACTAAATCCTAAAAAAACTATAAATCAAACTTGTGGTTCGTTGATGAGATGTTAGTTGTTGGTAGGCAAACGCGACTACGGGAGGCACGAGATTTTAATTAATATACGCATGTGTATTCCTATGATCAACACTTTGCTGAACTTGAAGTGTGTGGTCAAGGGAGTTGTAACAATGGGTATGTACGATCGAGTTCAAAATGAAAATTATCTAGTGATTGTTAAAAAAGAAAATTAGATGGTTTGTAAAGCTCTGCTGGCTCAAATGATTTAATTTTTCTTACATATATATAAATAATTAGATAAATGAAAAAATCCTTCATAGTTGTACGTATCTTTTATCTATTTATAGTTTGCCGTTGGTCACACGTACTAGCGCTTGCAATTTGGTGTTTAAAGCATGGGTTCTTACTCTTTATTTTATGATACATCACGATCATCAAGATCATGATATGATCTTCATGTATTAAAAACCTTTCTAACTAAAATTTATTTTGTTAACAAGTTTTTTTAAGTCCACTTAACTTTTCTATTAGCACTAAACAAGATGTTACAAGTTTAACCATGTTCTACATTTTTATCTATAGTTTTCCCGATAAATATTTTCGACCTTTAAATAGCAACCGAACGAAAACTGACTACTAAAACCAACAAACAAGTTCTCGCAATCAAATGGTCATATTGGTGCCAAACCTTGCTCGAAGTCATTTGCAGCTTGAATATAATTGCATATAGATAGTAGCTCGTCATTACAACTACTTTTTTACTAGCCGATTTTTGTATTTATCAAACAAATGTTTCGAAAAAAAGGTTTTAACAATTATTGACGCCTTGACGGTTATTAAATATGACCGTATTTATTAGAATAAATTGCCAAGTAGTGGGCAATTGATATACTTTTTCTTATTAAAGGGGTAAACTTAATTTCACGACAAGAAAAATAAGTTATAAATTAAAAGTAAATTAATCGGTGGTTTCATAACTCATCAAAATTAAAACAGTTAAAGAACATCACATTGACGTACAAAATTTTGATGACACAATTAACAAGCTAACAAGTACCATTTTATTGGTATAACTTTTATTGTAACCCATTAGTGAAATTAAGTTTATTACTTTATTGAAAAAAAAGATAGGTTAATTGTTTTTTATTGTACATTTTGAATAGGATATTATAGATTTTAAATTAAATTTACAATAATATTATTACCATCTATATGGGTGTACTGAATAACTTGATGTTGTCGATCGTAAAATCTTGTTTATTTTAATTGAGTACATGACCACACACTTATAACTTATAAGATATATATTTTTTTCTAATCCAACACTATAGGATATTCTCTTGCTGTTTCTCAAAGAAAATCAAAGACTTTCCGTCCACTTATTTTGCTGCGACTACGTGTTCAATTTTAACCTTTTCAAACTTTAGATTTCTAACTTACTCCAAAAGTCAAAAGTCAAACTCTAGATCTCAAATTAATATTTTTAATATAGGTACACAGAAAAGGAAAATTTTCGAGTCTAAGAATAAGCTACGAAAGCATGTTGGAGATGGTTGACTACCATTTGGAACAATGGTGTGAATAATTAAGGGGCGCGTAACACCACCGGGGCAAAACGGGTAGCCCCACCAGCACTATTAGCGGCGACGTCGCCGCTAATAGTGCGGGGCCCAACTGACACATTGAAGACTACAAAGCCTGTTTTTAGCCCATGGACCCCACACTATTAGCGGCGACGTCGCCGCTAATAGTGTACCATAATTTCCTTTTAAACGCGCCTGCAAGCCAGACGACCCATCTTCTTCCCCACAAAAAAAAAAACGCACCTCCCTTAAAAAAAATAAAAATTCCGGCCATCCACCATTGTGAGTCCATATTCCGGCCCTCAATCCCCTCACCCTCTATATCAACAATCCGGCCACCCACCCTTTTGCTGGTGACGAAAATCCGGCCCGGTTCATTTTCCGGTGACTTTTCAGGCGAAAATCCGGCCGGACCAATTTTCAGACGAAGTATTAGCGGCGACTAGCATTAGCGGCGACATTTCCGGCGACCCACTTTTCCGACGTTTTCTTTGTATGTTTACTAAGACTCATTTATTTTTGTATTGTTGTTATTATTTTTAATATATGTTATTATTAGTTATAAAAATGTTATAGTATTATATTTAGAAATTTTACGTTTGTTAGTTTGATTTAAAGAAATTTGTAGGATATGATTGTTATGAATTATTGGTAGTTTATGATTATTCTTAATATGATTGTTAATATTATGTTAGAAAAAACCATTTTGTTAATATGATTGTTAGAAATTAGTGGTAGAAAGGTTATGATATTATAGTTAAAAATGATATGATTGTTAGAAATTATATGATTTTTAAGAATTATTGGTAGTTTATCATTATTGATAATATGATTGTTAATATATTATGTGAAAAGTTATTATGATTGTAATTAGTGTTAAAAATGTTATGTTATGATAGTTAGAAATTATATGATTGTTAGAAATTTTATGTTTATTGTTAATATGATTGTTAGTATTATGTTAGAAAACACTTGTTAGTATGATTCTAATTGTTAATCTAGTTGTTATTAGGTTAATATGATTGCAAGTATTATTGTTAGAAAAATGTGCTCATTTTAGGTATAATAAGTTGGAAAAAGATTTGTGTCAAAAATATGCATATATTTCATTTGCGCCTTTTTTAACCTTGATAATTGTTTTTATTGATTTATAACTTGTATATAACTTATGTAGGTTAAAATGGCTGCTGTTCATGGCGGAGATGGTGGCAATGACCCTCCAAATTGGGGGTGGAATCCCCAATGGGGCTGCAAGCGTAGCGGGGGTAAGTATATATAGATGTATGTAATATATATATATATATATATATATATATATATATATATATATATATATATTTTACATGTATATATATTTATTCTTTAATTTTGCTTTGCAGGGAATAGCTCAGGGAGAGCTGCCGCTGCTAACAAGGAACTGAAGCGGGAGTTTCAGAAGTCTGGACGACGTATAACTCTTAGACTTGATACCGCTGAAAGCAGGTGGCAGACTATCGGTGACACCTCCAAATGGTACAAGAGCTATTTGGGGACATATGTCGCTACCATCCCGCATACTTACGACTCGTGGGATCAGGTGCCCCCACACATCAGGGATGGACTTATTCCCTGGCTCCAGGTTTAAAACATTTATTTTACAATTTAAATACGTCATTACAAAATTAGGGTAGATGCTGACTATTACTACAAAATTGCAGAGACGGTTCTTTTTTGACCCGTATCTAAATAACGAAGACGGTCACCCCTTACGGGTCGCCATTGAAAACATGATTCGTCAAGATGCCCTCAAGAACTACAGGGATAAAAAAGCAAAATTCAAGGGGAAATGGTTTAGCGACAGGGGTGGGTTAGATAGACTCGGCGAATTCGAAGGTGTTCCGCCGCATGGAATGCCTCAAGATGTCTGGAGGGATCTACTGCATTACTGGACCAGGGAGCACCGGATGCTTGTTGCCCAAAGAAACGCGAATAACAGGCATGGACAAGATAATCTTGTCAGTACTCACGGTCGCCAGTCATACGCTCAGCGTGAATATGAATACGCTGTAAGTTATTTTTTTACGTTTTATATCCACATATGTATATATATATATAGAGAGAGAGAGATACACATACATATATATAACTTTGATTAATGTATATACAGCGTAGTAATCAGGGGCAACGTGAGCCCCCGCCTGAGTTCTTTTTGCGGGCCCACACATTACACGATGGGACGGTGCAGGCAAGAGCTCCTCCCATTTATGTAAGTTCTCGCACAACACTTAAATTTGTATTTTTTGTAAATTTATATTAATTATAACTAACTTATTTATTTGTTTATGATTTAATGTGGTACAGGACCGGCTTGTTGAATCCCACCAGGCACTTTCCCAACAGCCAACACCCCGCCGACTCAGACATTTTTGGACGCTTTGGGGCTCCGGTCGGGACATACCCGCGGGGTTGGGCGTTTGGTTAGAGGAACACGAGGACTGAATGTCGAGCTCCCGCATATAGTTGACCCTCCTTTGGAGGCCCCAGCACAGTCGCCGCTCTTTAACGTGGATCAATTCTTCAACCCTGCGAGCCCTTGGGACATGGGCGGGTCTAGTTCCGCCTCATTACCCACACATCGCTTGGGTAGTGATAGTGATAGTGATAGTGATTAGTTTGTATTTTTTATTTTAATTTTTATGAACCTCTTTATTTTGAAGTTTTCTATGTATTATTTACATTATGTCTTTATTTTGAATATGTATTATTTTAATTAAAGTTTAATTCGATTAAATAAGATAATAAATAATGATAAAATATATATTATTGGAAAACAAATATTTATTAATAAAAACATAAAAAAAAAACAAAATACAACATGTAATGAATTTAATCATTTATAACAATAGGAGGCCCAGGTGGTATTCTTGGGCAGTTTGCATACATCCATTCTTGAAACGCTTGTTCTCGATGTGCGTACATTGATACCACCGCACGTGCAGGCGGGGTTGCGTAGTATGACCATTCTGGATTTTTGTAAGCCATTGGGTACTCACCTGTTAATTCCACTGCAACAAAATGGCTCTCCTCATTTACGAGAGCAATAGTTATCGGTTGAGCTAACATTAATTGATCCAAGCCATGATGCATCGGGAATACTGTTCGGGCGTCACGTAAGCTGATGCAGTTGATTATTATACCTAGCTTATTGGCCAGGAGGATATGGAAAAACACTTTACTCATCCAATGGTCTTTGGGACGCCATTTTTTATAATAAGAGGTTTGCAAGGCCTCTAATATGCGTTTGCCCTCGGGCCCATACATTCGCATGTACCCTTCGAGGTCAGATTCAAACTCCTCGAGCATCTGCGTACGAACCCACTCCGAACCGTAATCCTCATCTAGCCCCAAAGCAACAGCGGTAGCTCGAAATCCACAACTACCATCTCCTTTGACATTCTGTGCGCCGACAACGTAAGGTAGAATGTACGTTGGCAGCTCATCTAGTACCCATGCGATGTTTCGGGACAGTCTGGCGTTCATCGGTTCCGCAATATACCCAACCCAACTGGTGTCTGACTTTGCCTCTGACTCTGGCTCTGACTTTGCCTCTGACTCCTTTCCATGCGATGGTGCCCGGAACAAGTCATCAACAAAGCTGGCATATGGCTGCTCAGATTGGACCCCATATGATTGGGATGGTTCCCCCCAGCCATATACATTTTGGACCCCGTCGAACCCATAGGATTGGGACGGGTCCCCAAATGTATATATATTCTCAAGACCTGGATATGGGAAGAGGTTTCCGAATAAGTCTGGATTAGTTTGTACCCACTCGGATTGGGACGGCTCCCCGAATAAGTTTCGTGTCTCAGGGAGACGACATGATTGGGACGGCTCGTACATACTGTGTGGCGCACCCTGCGGGTCATCAAACCGTGATTTGGCGGGCGCGTACTCACTTTGTCTGACGGGCTGCACAGGTGGCGACCTGTTCAGATCGGGCACCTCTTCAGTCCTCGGGCGACTGGACTTGGATTTCCGAAGCCAGGTGGCTTTTTGTTAAGATCGGGCACCTAGACCATTAATATAAAACAATTACTTAAAATCACTTACTTTTATAATTTTTCTTAAATCACAAATTAAGCTTATGATGTGTTTGGTCTACCTTTGGCGGCTTTTGTTTCGACCCGACCGGTCTTCCGCGTGTGCTCTTCTGAACAATGGGATCTGTCACTTGTGAGTTACCCGGCTTAAACATGTCCTTTATCTTCGACAACCAATGTTTCCGTTGGGCCTTGGGTTGCTCCACCAAGAATGTCGTAAGATCACCTACGACTTCATGGACAGCTTCTACATCGTCTTCTTCTTTTAAGCATGTCGATGGTGTTAAGTCAAGCTTTCTCCAAAACGGGTCTATCACATTCGGCTGAATACGAGTCTCTGCATTTTTTTATATCAATAAGTATACGACATTATGTTGGTATGATTAAAAAAAATTGTATTAAAACATACTAACCACGGTGCATGTACTCGGCAATCTTGCAGGCACATGGTAGCCCACAACTATACCGAACCTTGCACCCGCATTTTTTCACATGTTTTTTCAGTTGTTTGTCTAAGCGAACGATTTCATCAACCATGATGTCCAAAGCTTTATGTGAAACCGTTCCCAGCAGGGCCTTCATACAGTTGTAGTTATGTTTACCCAACCGGGTTCCCTTGCTATACCCCAGTTGGCCCCTTATTTCCGTATCTTGACCGATAATGACAGAATCAACACATTGCAGGATTCTAGTAAATGTACATTTCCCCTTCAGCTCTTCCTTCAAATGGTGGTGCTCGGCCTCGACTCTGTTTGTGGTGTGGTTCTGATAGTTGAGATGTTCATCCACCCAACATGACACAAACTGCTCTCGGTACGGGGACAACCAATTATCGTTGAGGTACTTGTAGACACCTGGATAAGCTCCCAATTTTTTCTTTAACTCCTTCTCGTATGATTTAAACTCGTCAAGAGTCCGAGATTCATAGACTCTTTTCCACCACACGTTAAGCCTTTCAATGTTAACATCTTTCTTCACCCGCAATGCCGGTTCGCAGTGTTTGGTTATGTTTTGCCATATGTGGTACCTACACAACAGGTGTTTTGCTTGCGGCATAACAACCTTCAATGCTCTCATCAGGGCCAGCTCCCTGTCAGTTAAAACCACACGAACATTTAAGCCTTCAACAAGGGTGGACTTCAGACATAGTAACACCCATTTATAATTCGCCTCCTGCTCGTTTACGATAAAAGCATATGCTAAACTGAAGGTCCGGCCCGTTGAAGTGACGTCGACAATCTCAACAAGCGGCATGTTGTACACGTTGGTTTTGTACGTGGAGTCTATTTCAATAACCCAGGGAAATGCGCGCCATAGGGTCATTGATGTTGGATGCATGAAAAAGAGGTTCTCCAACCGTCCATTTTTACTATTTGTCGTAAACTGGTAAAAGTAGTTTTTCTCTTGCAGGAGTGAAAACATAACCTGCGACAGGTGAACAAGATATAGTAAATAAGTCACTTCCAACAACGGAGTACGTAATCACTAATATGATGTTTGTACCTGCATTGGAGTATGGTAATGTCTCCTCTTCGAGTCAGGTTTCCTGGAAATTCATTTTTCAGGTTAACCAGGATCTGGCGTGGGAACATACCGCGATCCGATAGGTTTCCCACTTATTGCTTTTCTTCTTCCGTCATCCGTCTCGCGTATGCATTCCCCTGCAGATCGGTAGCTGGATCATGATTGTGTTTCCAGTCCTTGACAGTTACCCTCCAACCACCATCATACCCGGGGCGGCCTTCCAAAGTAAAGGGACACCCTATCTTGTTGGACCGTTTGGGTGGCCCAGTTAACCTTTTATCGCGTGGTCCACCGTGGTGACATATTAGTGTCACCTTATTGACCACCTTTATCGAGTTTTTGTTCGACCGCCGTGTGACTAAAACATAACCCAACTCCAGTGCTGTTTTTTTTGCCCACTCCGTCAATTCTTCGACGGAAGCGAACACCTCCTCAGTTTCTAAGTCTCCAGGTTCGCAGTCAAATTGACCGTCTGCATCAGGTGACTCAAACTCATCATCGGGCACTTCAATACGTACGTTTTCTGGGTCTGCCCAAATATCCTCAAAACTATCCATCTTAAACAATTCAAGTAAACATCTAGTTCATTAACTATTGATGATATCCATACTATATATATATCTATATTCATAATATATTTATATATGTATCGTCCGAAATATACCTGTGCGAGCAGCTTTGAAAACAATAGTGTGAAAGAAAAATATATGCAGTTTGAAAACGAAAGTGCAAAAGAAGGGTAGCCTGTAGTTTAAAACCGAAATAGAGAATATATATACCAAATTATATGATCGTGGTAAACCTCCAAAATTCGCCGAGGTGCCACGTGGTGCCACGTGGCTCGTATTAGCGGCGACGTCGCCGCTAATACTTGCGACGTGGCAACTCGGGACGGCGTCACTCATGGTTCCACGCCTGTTCCCGAGGTGCCACGTGGCTCGTATTAGCGGCGACGTCGCCGCTAATAAGTGCCACGTGGCACCACAGGAACCTGCGTGGTCAGGCATGGTTCCAAAGTTTGTCGGGGCCCCACCATTAGCGGCGACGTCGCCGCTAATACCCTGGTGGGGTTGCCCTGTTCCTGGTGGGGATACCCTGTGCCTATTGAATCACCTATGTTTAATTTTGAATCACTCGTCTATGTTTCAATTTTCGTCGAATAAAAAGAGTTGAATTTTCTTATCTCTATCCATTTCCCGTTTCGCTTTTGGTTTAATTGTAATTGTTGCTTGTGAGGCTTACAAATATCATAATATAAAAGCACTGTTTTCAAAACAATATGATGAAAAAAAATATATATAGATATAAATACGTATATGCACGTTGCACTCAATTAGCTACCAGGTTAAGCACATTTGTTGGGGACTTGGATTGGTCGGATATAGGGTATTCCCGGAGGTCTTAGATTGCATTCTAGACATTCAAAATAATATATGAGTTGTGGAATATGATAGTTTTTTTTAACATCATAACATTCATTATTTTCACGAGGATAATACCGTTACGCATTCACATTCGTTTTGTGTAAATTATGCATAATGTCTTCTCCAGAGTTTATATCGTTTAAATTACTTGAGCCAATGATTCATCGAACGAATTTTACCGTGTCGAAAGCAATTTGAAATGGACTCTTGTTTCATTTAATGTGTTAATGTACATTGGACATGCAAGTTTTAAAGGGAATAAATGTATCTCTTTAAATTAATAATTTATTAAATTATCGATATAATAATATCTCGCTAAGTTAATAAAATATCCTGATCCCGACATTATTGATTTATAGAGGTTTAATGTAAATCATTTATAAAAAATGGTATATTAAGGGGCAAGGTGCAGAGCCACAAGTTGGCATTTTGGCAATTTTGGCAAGTCAGCCAATCAGTGGTACCACGTGGCATGTTGGTTTTCTTGCTAAAAGTTGCCAAAACCTATGGTGTAGTAAAGCCAAAAGTTGCCAAAATGCCAATGTCGGAAAATTAAAAGGTTGCCGGAAAAATTATAAAAGTGACCGTTTTTTAATAAAAGATAACACTTGGGCTCAGATGCTGGGGTTCGGGAATTCGGAAGTCGAAGACGCCATGACTGCCAACCGAAAGGTTTGCCCCGCCAAGATACGCCCCGGATCATCCGAGTCCCATTTTTACGAATATTTTGTATCATCATCGCCCATATAACGTAACAGCAACCTAAATGTTCAACGATATCATCACCGACATAATACTACTTTTCCGGCTACCTATTACTTTAATGGAACAAAATACGGCAACACTACCACGGAAAAAGTCCGGCAACGCTACCGCTAAGTTAACACTACCAAGCTAATCACAAACATGCAATTAACGGCAATATTAAAGATAAATATACATATAAGCATAAGCAGCACCAGCTAACCGGAAAACCCAAAAAGGGCTCGCTGGAAACCGAAGCAACCAGAAACCCCAAAAAGGGGTCACCAAAAAACCGAAGCAAAGTTACCTGAAACCCCAAAAAGGGGTAGTCGGACAACTTGCAGCAACGGAAACCAGAAACCCCAAAAAAGGAGGTCACCGGAAAAGCATGTACCAACCGTAGCAACAACCAAAAAAACCAAAAAAGGGGTCACCGGAAAAGTAGCAGCAGCCATACAAAGGAGCCAATGAAAAGTGACAACTGCACCCTTGCCAAACAACTATTGGCCGTAAAAGTGAACGTTTTGGCCGACGACCAAAAGATTCCCCAAAAAAGGGTTTTAGATCTTGCCGGAAAAGGATGCTGTACGTTAGGAGCATCGACAAGTCTTTTCCGGCATGGATTCCGACAATAGATGAAACGACTCGACCCGATTTATGAAAAATACGAAATTTTTTCTTTTTTTTATAACCCAGATGAAGAAAAACATAACTCAGATGAAGAAAATCATAACCCACATGAAGAAATTCATAACCCAGATGAAGAAATCATAGATAAAGAAAACATAACCTAGATGAACAAATGATAACCTAGATGAACAAAACATAACCCATATGAGCAAAACAAAAGTCATAACCCATATGAGCAAACCATAACACAAATGAGCAAGACAAATCCCAAATGAACACTTAAAAGACTTGCAACTTTCACCATTCATTTTCACAATTCAAAACATTTGTCAAACTTCAAAAATGAACTAAAGACACATGATTCAACTTAGAGAAAACTTTCATTAACATAAACATAAGCAAGTCTTCATATTCACAATCATATGGGTCATTTACCCATTTTGCCAAACAACCCAAACCTTCATTTTGACACTAAATTCACCATGACCATGATACAAAATCTGAAAGTACACAAATTACACATATTTATCAAGTTCCAAAATACCAACTTTTGTACCAAGAGCCATTTGAGAGGTGGGATGAACTAGGTCTCTATCAAAAATACCATTCTTTCATGAATGGCCCAAAATACCTTCAAGTCTACTAGCACTTCAAGAGTCAACACTTCAAATCAACTAGAATTAGTTCCTTCTTCTGGAACCACCTATAAAATGGTAAACAACTAAAACGTAGGCGAATGCTTAGTGAATAAACTTGCATACAAATATATATATACGAAGGAGGGCAAAAACACAAAAGACTATCGCATGTAGCCAATGGTACCATCATACCATCACTTGCATACTCACTTTTGCGCTAACAAACACATACATGGATCCATATACGCTAAACAATAATCAAAGAGGTTCTTAGGCCTCATCTCAATACAACAAGAGGTTTTTAGGCCTCATCTCAATACAACTATGGGGTTCTTAGGCCCCGACCTCAAAATTAGGCCCTAACGCCAATCGATTACCACACACGGAATCCACCATCATATGGTAATCGACCCAACGCACATATAAGAGTATGCAAATTTACTCACCTCCTCCGCGACAAACAACAAACAAGATAGCCACAACACAAATTGACAAAGCTTCAACCTAGCAAATCAACACAATGTACATATAAGACTTTATTTCACAATCTTGGCTAACTCACTTAGCCATACTATCAATTCACTAGCATTCCTACCCATATCCAAACTCACTCTCTTTGAGTTGGCTCATTTTTTCCCAAGTCTCCTTTAACAAAATTCTATCTTTCAAAATCATCATTCTCAACTATCTATCATTTTGCTAAAAATCTCATTTTACCATCACCATGTGGCCATTTCATCTTATTGCTCAAAGTTACCAAATTCTCATTTTTACCATAATGGCTACTAACAACTCAAATCAATAAGTTCATGCAACCCTATAATCATATATCAAGTTACAAACAATAAAATGGGGAAATATTAGCAAAATCATCATCCAACCCAAAAACCCCCAAATTTAATGGTTGCATGAACCCTAATACTTGAACTAAAATCAAAACTAGGTTATAGGAGATTATTACCTTCAAGCTTAAGAATTAGAATTAGAATGGAAATCACACTTGTTTTCTCCTTCTTTTCCTCTAAATTTTGGCCCCCCCACACAAAATCCACACTCTCAATTTCTCCAAATATGATGATTAAAAACTTGAATGTTATTATTATTATTATAATTTCTTGAAGGATTTAAGATTTAATGGAGGATTGGTGTTAGATAGAATGAATGATAAGAAGAAGATTTGAGAAGGAGAGAATGAAAGAATGGAAACATGACTCACAACAAAAAGGATGGCTGGCACTCTATAGAGATGCCACGCCCTTTCTCACAATAAGTGGGTATTTTACCCGCTATCCACTAAAGTTCCAACTAAATTAACCCCATATCCAAAAACAAAATACTAGGAACTTATTTTAATGTCAAAACTACAAAAAGGGGTTAATTTATTTATTCTAAAATCTTGGGGTGTTACAATAGAAGCCAAGAAAACGATAGTATTTGCCTCAAAATCGAAAACCCAATCAAATAAAAAATTAGGTTTCCGGTGAGGAGTTTTGGCACAAGAACAAAAAAAAACAGTCACATAGCACGCTCCTAACATTCACAAGGATAGCCAAATATGACCGATATATATAGTCGATGCAAAGTGCCGATGCTTGCCGATGGATAAGGTACAATGAAGTCAAATAGCCGATGCAAGCAAAAAAAAAAGAGCCAATGAAATATGACGCCTGCACCCTTGCCCTTAAAAGAGAGTGAAGTGACTTTACTAAAGTCGTTTCATAAGTAGCATTCTTTAGTGACACTTTCTATGAAATGTAGATAAATATATAAAACACTTGATCACGTAAAAAGTAAAAATCTATTCTGATGATACGTAAAATGAGTGCTTTAGATCGATAGTGACACTTTATAACTTGTAGTGACGCTTTTAAATGAGTTTTAGCAATACTTTCTAGATGTGTCAGTGTCATTGAATGACAAAATTCTCATTTGTACTAATCGATTTTGCTGCTATTGCTATTAGTGTCAGATACATGCAACCTTGTGGCATTTCATGCCTTGAAAGTTAGTAGTTTCGATCATTGATAAGTTAATTTATTTGGTATGATTGTTATAGTTTTGATTTTATTTCACTTCGACTTTTCGTTCAAAAAAGTACATTTGTGTTATATTTTCAACCATAACCGTAGCCAACAAAACAGCCACATCGATCTCCATCAAACCAAGCACACGGAGAGCCAATTTGCACACCACAATCAAGCAAAAGTCCAACTGAAACACGGGGCCCCTACAAGCTATAGGTTGAACATTAGCATTGAGCCATTGACATATCTTTAATTTGTCTCGCCGTCATTCGCACTCAAATTCGAAATTTAGTCATTGAAATGTGAAACCAAATTAAAATCTATATATTGAAACACATTTGAGGACGTACATCAGTACATGGCTTTGATAGCACATACTGTAATATTTGTATAGATGGTTGTAAAACTTTGGTTAACTATACTTTAAAAAGTTATATTATTCCAAACTTTACCCAATAGTGACGTCAGTTTGTCACACAATATCACTTAAAAAATTAATAAACTGACAATTGACAAACCTTTGCCAATAGGACACAATAATATAAAAAACATAAATAAAAAAAAACATACACCTTTTAAATAACAACATTATTTATAACATACATTTATAACATTTTCAACATTAACCATAACAATAAGAAACAACGAGGTTCAAATATGTTTGGGAACAAGTTACGGATAATCTTATATGGTTGTATTCAATCAAAGATTGCAATATATCCGAATTTGTCCCGCCTAGATACGGATCTATATTCATAAATAACCTATACGGTACTAATCTGATAGTTATATACAGTAGCACTTATAATAACCGTTTTATGATTTGCGACAAGTCATTTGAGAGTGATTTGGCTTACTTTTCTAGATAAACTCATGGAACTACTCATCAAAGTACACACGTTATTTACTCGAATATGGGTGCCTCAAAATCAATATAGTCAATTTTGGTGACACTTTCGAAAACTAATTATCATATTATTCCATATATTTGTTGAGGAGAAAGTTAGAATAGTTCTAATCATTGTCACCTATATTTATTTATTTTTGTCTACTAATTTAATGAGTTTTTCTGGTAGGTAGAATTTATTTAATGTAAATATATAACATGTGACATATGACTATATGAGCATGTGATAGAAAAATTTCACTCCGTATGTGACAAAGAAAAAGTCATGGCGTTTATTAGATTGGGGTTGTAGTTGTAACAAATTTTGTTTTTAAACTAATTTCATTCTATGATTGTTGCAGCTACAAGAATATGCAATAATGATGAGGCCATTTATTTTTAGTTTCCGTAAGGCCCAGTTTAGCATTAGTTAATCTATTGGTGTGATTATTCAAGTACTTTTACATAATCGGACTCAAACATATTTTAAACACTTTTACATAATAATTGATCTTTGTGCAAGGTAATTGGGTAGGCTTTTAGTGGGCTTGTGTGTCATTTGTTGGGCTAAAATCTAAAAGTCATAAGGTCTACTGGTCTAGTACTCTAGTATATACCACTTCCAGTCTTCCACGGTCGAATCCAACATCAAACCAGTTCTCGATTCAACCTGGCAGAGAGAGCTATAACCTCTCGAAACAAAAGAATAACAATACATAAGATAAAACTGACAAGTATAAAAACAAAGCTAAAACATCTGATGTTGGCATATGTCAAATTAGTGGTGAACATTATAGGAAATACATAAAGTATCCCAAACCACGAATGAGAACTTTCAAGCGACACGAAGCTTCAAGCAAAATTCACCTTTCAAAAAATAAAAAAGACAGCCTCACCTTTGGCAATTGGCTTTTGCTCCGGTCACTAAAAGCCAGTAACCAACCTGGTGGGTTCCCGTTAAATGCTTCCAACTTTTCCAGTATTATCTGTTTAAACTTAATAAAAACAAATAGAACAAGAAAACTGATCCTTATAATATAAATTAAAGCTGTCATTATTGATCTCTAGCAAAAATGGATCAATGAGACCAACTTTAGTTTACAGTATAAATCAAAGTCCAAATCCAACCACCAAAACACGACTCCTTTACCAATAATCGCCACATGAACAGACGCCATCCTGGACATGATGAAACCGCTTGGCATCACGAACAACTATCTCCCTCTTCTCAACAACAGACACATATTTCATAAACGTGTGACAATCGCTACACACCCGAAGATTCTTGGTCAAACGAATCACCGTTCCCTCAGGTGTACTAATAAGCCCATATGCAATTGCAAGCTTCTCACTATGTGCATACAAACTTCCCAATTTTACATCCTCATTAACATCATGTAACACAAACTCTGTATCTGGAACATACCCAGAAACCCTTAACTTCTCTATCAAACTCTCGAGTTTCTCATATATCGCCTTCGATTCAGAATGTGTGTGATCACCACTGCAAAATTTGTAAACCCCATTCTGTGCCTCAACCCATGTAAAACCCGGGGTCTTTTTTAAGCTTTTACTAGTCATTTGTGTACGAAGTTTGGCCATGTTTTCCCACTTTCCTTCTTTTGCATAAATGTTTGAAAGCATGACATAATGGCTGGGATTATCAGGCTCAATTTCTAGAAGAGATTCGGCTGCCGTTTGCGCCATTTCAACATTTTTATAGATTCTACAGGCAGCAAGTAATGCAGACCATAGTCCTACATCTTTCTCAACTTTCATATTCTCAATCATATTGAACGCTTCATGGAGTTTTCCAGCACGTCCTAATAGATCAACCATGCACGTATAGTGCTTCACGTCAGGTTTTATGAAGTACTTTTCTTGCATTAATGAAAAAACACGAAGACCTTCTTCAACTAAACAAGAGTGACTGCAAGCATTAAGAAGTGAAACGAAAGTGATTCTGTTTGGTGTAACTCGGTTTTTTGACATCAAAGGAAGCAATTCAAGTGCTTTTTGTCCATGGCCATGAAACCCATAAGCAGCTATCATCGTACTCCAAGTTATGACATTCTTTTCCCTCATTCTATCAAATATCTCTCGAGCAAAATCAATGCTTCCGCATTTCGCATACATATCAATCATTGCAGTTCCAAGAATCACATCTAGTGAACTGTATTGTTTTTGTATAATATCGTCAACAAGTTTAGCTTTATTCATGGCACCTAACTTTGCACACGCATTAACAATCGTCACCAAACAAATCTTATCAGGCACAAGACCACTTTCTAGCATCTTATCAAATAAAACCAACGACTCACTAGCATTCCCACAAGCAGCATACGCGCCAAACATAACAGTCCACGTAGTAAGATCCTTAACCACCATATTCTCAAACAACTTCCTCGCGTCATCTATCACCCCACATTTCGCGTACATATCAACAAGCGCGGCACATATAAAAGCATTCTTACTTAACCCAAATTTATACACAACATGATGGACTAATCTTCCCATTACGAGATCCATCCTATCTCTACATACCCTTATAACACAAGGCAATGTGTAAACATCAGGCTGTTCACCAGACCTAATATACTCACTAAACATTTCATAACACTTGATATAATAACCAGCCTTAGCAAAACCACCAATCATAACACTCCACGACGCCGCGTTTCGTTCAGGCATTTCATCAAACAGTTTATATGCATCTTCCAATAAATTATAACGTATATATACATATAAGAGTTTGTTAACTAAAACCATATCATTGAGAAAACCGTTAACTGCTAAATGGGTGTGAATGGGTTTTAACTGTTTTATGTTTTTACAGTTGGTTAAGGCAAAAAGATAGAATCTTGGGGCCAAAGATTGTGTTTCTTGAATTTGATTATGAAACTGATTTGATTGGTCATTATCTTGAATTGATGATGCAGATGCAATTGATGAAAAAATTTTAGTTCTAAAAAGTGGATTCAAAGAAAATAATTTATGGGTTTTGAGTTTAAACATTGAAGAGTAGCTCCCCCTGATTGTGTGGAATGGAGTTAACTATATAGAGTAATAATATATTGAGTTTATCAAGTCTAACATTAAGGATTATTAAGTAAAGAAATAAAAAATGTAAAAACGAAGAGGTAAAAATGTAATTTATTATAGCCAAGAAGTTAAATGTTAAGACTTTATAATTTACAATTAAAAAAAAATTTCATTAGTCTAAAAGGATTATGAACATGTTAACAAGTAACTTGGTTAGTTAGACTATGGACTTTCCTTGACCTATACGCTCAATGGAATGTGGTCAACGAGAACTTATAATTGGGGACCTGACAAACTGGAAAAACATATTTTGAGAAGATTTCTGCATACATGATGGGTTACATTTAAAGATTTCTGCACAGATCAAGTTCACAGTCAGTTATCATTTTGAAAAATCAGTTGTGTGTGCAAACAATAGCATACTGCATACTACAAGTGATAAACCAGCCAGTCGGTCGTTTAAGCTCTAAGAAAGAATATGCTTCCTTGAAAGTCCACAATTTTTCTAAAGCAAAGAAAATCCCTCCTCCACTTTTGATCAGAGCCATTTACCGCTCACCAGTTAACATACACACAAAAAAAAAAAAAAAGTAAAGATGACACAGAAAAATCATTAACTAATGCTCAAAACAAAGATGATTGATAGAAAAGAACACCAGAATATATAGGAAACTTAACAAGAAACAGAGCAAACAAATTACATAGAAACCATCTCTACGGCATTGGTCAATAAAAAAACATCAAATCCCAAGAAGGGATTATGTGAATTGATCCACCTATCACCTATCTCCTCGTGTTTGAAAATATACAAAGTAACAGTACAAATGGGTCGCAAATATTAATCAACTTATCATGTTGTTTAGTTGATTTCGGTAAGAGGGGAGCGTTGAGAAGGAGAAATCTTGGCATCCTTTACTTCCGAAGATTCCAATGGATGATTTTCCCTGAATTCTTCCATCAGGGTTTCCATTGGCATCGCACGAAGCGACTCTATAGTTATCTTACTTGGAACATCTGTGTCACATCTTACAGGAGTTGTTCCAGACGGTTTGTAATCCTGCACATACAAAATAACATCTCAGTATCTCAAGGTATCATTATGTAATTATGTGAATATGACCCCTCAAGGTTCATAAATTATCAGCCTACCATATATTTCTGCTGGAATGTATCACGAGTCTTCTGCTCTATTGCGCCAGATTTGGTAGTGTGATCATCTCGTAAGTTCTCAATAATCAAGGCTTGTGCTTTTGTGGCTTCTAAAATTCCATTGACAGCCTCTCGCTCTTCTTCTGATGTACCTAAGATCATGCATAAAACATTGTATTGTTAATAGACGTTTTTGGCACATTTAACAAAACTGCAGTATTTATTCTCTCTGCAAAAGAAAGCATATAACAACTTGAGACTTACCTTCCATATGCTTAATGATGTCCTCACAATTCTTTAACAGGTCCACTTCAGCAGTTTCCCTAGCAAGATGGATCTCGGCATCATGAAGCTCATTGCTCTCAGAAGCACCTCTGCGGAGTTTGAACAGTAATAAACATTTAAACTTGGGTATGCATTAAAACTGTACCTTTGTTTAAAATGAAGTAAAAAGATTAATCAACTATCAATTGCATTCTTCATAATGGGGGGGATTAGGGAATTGCAAATAACTCGCCTGACAAGCTTCTCCATTTCTGAGACATGAGTTTTACCCATGTCATTCACGGACTCGTGTGTCTTTCTGGAATGATTTTTTGCTATTTCAGTAGTATCAACACTGAAGATAAAAATAAATGCAAAAAAGAACCATCAACAAATAAAGCTCTTCTAGTCAACATCAAAAGTGAGAAAAGTGCATCAGATTTCCCGCTTACCATTTTTGTAGCAATAACTCAACTCGGCAGTGTTTAGCAGCAGAAAAGTCGGAATTGTCTTTTGCAGCATCTTCTGCTTGTAAGGAAAACTCCTGCCATTTTCTTTTTGCATCTGATGTGATTCCCACAACTGAAGAAACATGCCCATCCAACTTTGTCTTGTTTCCAGCTGCAGTTTCCCTTATACCAGCTAAACGTGCATCCACCATCTCTTTTTGTCGGCTAATATGACTTGAGACTAAACTTGTGACATCAGCAATAAGCTTCTGTGCATCAGATCTTGATTGCTCCTGAAAGTAAGCAGATTTTTAAAAGGTTATTCGTCAGTTGTTATTTCATGCTAATTAACAAGGGTACATGGGAGGAATATAATGTATTTTTAAATGTACCTCATATGCCTTCTGAAATTCATCAATATTTTTCGTTTGTCTCTCGTCAACTTGATTTGCATGACTTCCTAACTCTTTAGATTCTTCCGACAGCTTATCAAAAATACCATTAATGAACTCAGATATATTTGTCGTATGATGTATGCTGGCATCGAATCTCTGAAAAAATTGAACATTATATACCATTAAACAACAGAAAAACAGAGAGAGACCATACCAATATTTGAATTCTCGTGTGAATAGATAAATAATAACCTTTCGAAGCTCTCTAGCAAAAACTGCAATCTCTCCTTGCTGTTTTGATAAAGTGCCTCGGAGCTCATCGAATATAGATTGTCCTTTTGCAGCTTCTTCAGCCAATAGCTATGATAAAGTTACAATCAAGTTATGTACTAACTAGCAATATAAACAAGAACTGCAGATGCTAAATTAGTATTTAATCTTACTGTTTCAACGCAATTAGCATTGGAAGAAGCTTTGGCAAATATTTCTTCTAGACTTCCATTAGCACTTGCTTTGTGCAAACGTACAACATTTTCCATGTCCTCAATGTGAGAAACATACAAGTTTCTTGATGCGGATACTTTTTTCTTAAAGTCAGTGATGGCCTGTACCATAAAATCATATAGATAACCAGTGCGTAAAGTATTTTATACATCCAGTGGCAAAAAGCAAGCAGTACCTTGTCATTAATGATAATGAATGAGTCACAAAACTTTTCGATACACTGAAGTTGTTCGTTTTGATCAGACAAAGAAGCAGCCACCATGTTGCAAAGAGAACCAACATCTTGTGCCAGCTCAGATTCAAACTTATTTACAACTGACCTATTACCAGCATTCAGTTTATCCTCTTTTGCTGCATAACAATGAGAAGATGGTAGTTAACATGAGCCTATAAATGAAATATGTATCTATGCAATTTGCACATACATAAGCATTTATGTGTCTATATAAGAAAGAATAAATACCAATCTTCATAAACAAAGATGCATTGTCCTGAAGAGATTTCTCTAAGTCGGATCGGAGAACACATGCTTGATGAGCCAATGCATTTTCTGTAAGAATATAGAATTATCTGTTAAAAATGTGGAGTAACAAAAAACTATGACACCTAAAAAAAAGTTTAAGATATATGAACCTGCTTTTTTCTGCTCTAATATGACAAACTCCCGCTCCTTGAGAGCATATTGACACTTCTTCAGTGTTTCCTCAGTATCAACCAACATCTTAGTGGTTTGGTTCAGATTGTTCTGTGTTTAGAAATAAGATATAGCAGAAAATAGAGAAACAAAATGTTATTTAATAAAAATATTATTATTAAGAAATTAAGAAATAGCACAACATGCAGTAAATCACAGGTTTTGATATACCTGTGTCATTCCAAGTTTGTTGCTTAAATCAGAACACTCTTCTACACGGGCATTAAACTGAGTTTGCAATTCCTCAAATTTCTGTGAATAAATGAGTAAGTGAGAAAAAGTTTGCAACATCAAATTAAAAAAAGGGAAATATTATACCTTTTGCTGATTTTCAATCTGATGTTCCATTCGTATGATTTCTTCTGCCATTGCCTTCGCAGAAAACAGCATCATTAGAATCGGTGCATGAGATGGAAACCCCAAAAAAGTACTCGTATAATTTTTAGAACACAAATTGATAACAGTTCAATGATGATATAAAATTGTTACAAGGCAATATGTGATGATAAACATTATGTGTCCAAATGATAATGTAAAAGCAAAAAGTTCCAGTACCTTCCTTTCCATTTCCTCTTGGTAATATCGCTCTTTTGGCAAATATACACCGCTTTTCTCACGGGAGGCATTAATCTCTGGAAGAAAAAGAAAAAAGAGTTATCATTTGAGACACTTACAGGGCAATTGTTTTAAACTAACTCTTGCATTGAAGCTAGAAGGCATGATCAAACAAAGCTACTATTTACCAGCTTTGAGTCTATCAATTTCAGAATACAGATCCTTGATTAGAGTTGTTTTCATCATCTTTTGATTTACCTACAGAGTACAGAGAGAAGAAAAATAGAGTCATCCAAACTAAAAACAAATGAGCATGATTAACCAATAAAACCACCAAAACGCAAGAAAGTATGTTATGAAGCTTAAGCAGATTGCATGAAAATTTTAACCGGCAGCACATGACAACATCATCTCAAAGTAGAAAACTGTGAAATCTATCCTGGCTAAATATGAAGACCAAATAAATCACCACTAAATCATAAAAACATGACAAAGAAAACTATGTATAAAATTTCACAGTACATCTGTGAAACATAAAGCAATTACTTAACAAATTAGTATAAATGAAGTGATCAATTAGCAGATAGGAGAAGAATACCCAATAAATAAAGACAGTGGCTATACCTCTGGCTTATTCTTTATATTTTTTGCCCTGTGGGCATAATCTAATGTGCTCAAGGTCTCTTCAAGACAGTGGACAGCTGGTGATACTGTAGCAATGATACATGTTTTAGTCCTTCCACCCAATGAGTCACGAAGTAAACGAGTCAGTTTACTATCCCTGGAATTTATATTTAAAGAAAGTTGAGAAATTTAGCATTCAAAAAATGCCATGCATGAAGGTAACCGAATATAAAACAATAATTCAAAAAAAATCAGATTAGACTTTAGCAAGTTGAAGAATACCATTAATGACAAGAAAGAAAGAATGTTAAAACATGATTAGATTGATCATAACCTGTAAGGAACGTGTCCCAGATGCTCCACGAGAGCACTTATTACTCGTCCCAAAGTAAGTAAACTTTTGTTGATTTCACCCGCTTCTCTTGCACGACCCTAAGGATTAATAATGTTACAAACAAAACCACAAATGTTACCAAAAAACTACGCTTCTCAGTTACTTGCAGATAGAAAGTCAAATAATAACAAAAAAAAATTATTTTTGAAAATTACCTCTCTTGCACCTGAACGAGAAATATTTTCTGACCCGGCTAAATCAACCAGATTCAGCTTCCCACATTTGATAAGTTCTTCACCCTCTGGGGTCGACTCTTTAATGTGTATTGTAATTGAAAAGAGGGAATGTGACCGACTGAAAGCAAACACGCAATAATATACAAAGTGTACCAGTAAGGATCATGAGTTATCAACTGATCAGAAAAATGTGCATAGCTTAGAGAAGAAAAATAACCTTGATTGTTTATTTAATAGAGTCTCTGCAGTACGACGTTTGGCAGAACCCCTTTCAAGTAAAGTGAATATTTCATTAGCATTCATTACAATCTCCTCTTCTAAACCTTTCACAAGAACTCCACCTTTACCGTCTTCCATTAGAGGCAAGATTTTTTTTGGCTTATCCTCAATGCCAATTTTTGATATTTCTTCAGGAGCAAGTAAATCAGTGATTTCTTCATTATATAACTCTAAAAACGTAACTTTAACACTATACTCGGCATTCTGACCCTCCAATGTGTCAAATATTTGTTTCACAGATCTAGGTATAACACCTGCTTCTGATGGCAACTCTCCATTTGGGCCACTCTGAGATATCAACAACTTTACAGCATTAACAAAAAGATTACTACATACATAAGCAGTATCAAAAATAACAAATAGATAATGATACCTTGGCCCTCTTACACTCTCCTTCCATAGTATAAGTTTTTCCGGTTCCTGTCTGCCCATAAGCGAAAATAGTACAATTAAATCCTTCTAAAACTTCATTCACGATTGGGATAACAGCTTGCTCGTATAAATCTTTTTGCTGAGCTGTAGGGCCAAAAACCTGCATACATTCACACAATCATAAACATTGGTTGCTCGACTAAATAACCATAACATACATTATAAACCATAAAACAATCGAGTAAAGTTCCTTGTTTTTCTTAATAATCCGATGCATCTACTATCAAAACCTAGATAAAAACAATAAACAGATAACAATATCCAAAACAAACACAATAATTCCCTTTTTTGATAACATTGGAGAAATACTAACCTACAATCTACAGTGAGTCCTTCAATAGATATATTCATATTTATCGTCTACTTTCAATATTGTTTTGACAAAATGATAAAGTAGATGAAACAAAAAACTCAGATAGCTTGTTCTAAACCGATTATCTGCTTAAAAAGCTAGTAAATAAGCAGTTTCTGAAATACTGTTTAATTGCTTATCTCTACTAGTCTGCTAAGATATAAGCTTGAAAGTAAACATACATCTATAAATACATACAATAACCTATTCCACAAAAAAACAAAACTTCTTCAAATAGACCGATTCGTTTACTATTCTAAATTTAAGTATTTTTAAATCATACGTCCTTTTTAACAAATTTAGTAAACCCTTATAACAAGCAGACGAAAACACGAACGAAATCCTAAATCCGAATAAGCCGGTAGAAATTATAATTAAAAAATACCTTATCGAAAGTGAAAACCCGGTCAATTTGTTTGCCAGCAATAGCTTGTGAAACAGCAACTTCCCTCTGAAACTCATTACACGTCACCACTTGTGGTGCATTGTTCTTAACTTCTTCATTACTAAACGGCCTACCAATCAAAACAATACAAACCTTTAATTATTTAATTAATTTATTAATTACTTCAAAAAAATCAAACAAACTCCAGATCTATTTTTTTTATTAAAAATAAATAAACAAATTGAAGAAAAAAAATGGAAAGTACCTGCATCGCAGTAGCACCTGAACATTCACACCTTTATCATGCCGACCCGACATATTTCAAATTTAATTTAATGAATTTCTTTGGATCGGAATATTTTTGGTCTGTTTCTATCTGTGTGAGTGTTTTGAAAGAGTTTGATTTGATGGATGAAAATGAGAGATGAAAAAAGCAGCGGGATGATAAACGTTTTTGTGCGTTTTTGAAATTTTTCAAGGAGCGCTCTCTGACCTCGATCTAACCGTTGGTTTGTTACTAATTAAATTTGATCTGACGGTTTGTATGTGATGTGTCATTACTCATAAGTTAAGCTGACGAAATTGCCCTTTGAGGAGGAGATGCGAGATTGTCAATGGGTGGACTTTTGGGTTGAACTAAACAAGCCCACTGGACCAAACTGATCCCAACGATCATTCCATATTTACATTTACATTTTTCATATTCATTTTACGGTACTTTTAAGCCCGATCATTACATTAACATTTTTACCAAATTGTTTTGCTTGAATGTGGGAGGGTTTTCAAATCTTTTTTAAACGACAACGACAACGGTACTTAATCCTGGCATAAGACGGGGTACAGGGGAGGTATGATGTAGACAGACCTTACCCTTACACAAAGGTAGAGAGGCTGCTTTCAGCTCCACCGAAGTGGAAGGGACCTCCGGCCCAAGAGTGAAAAATAGGGTTAGATCCACCGGAGTGGAAGCCTAAACCGGATGGGGATAATCTCGATCTCAAACTCTCAATCTCAAACTCGATCACAAACTCCGGAGCACAAACTCATATCTCATATCTAAAATTTGTTACCGTTTGAGAAGGGAGAGAATAGAGAGAGAGAGAGCAGAAAGAGAAAACCCTTTAAACGTCTAGTTTCGGAATAAACATGATTCGATTCGAGTGATAAAACATCCCAGATCGTCCCGTGAAACCTGTAAGAGCATTAAGCATGATTGCTATTGATTTCGGGTTCCCAAAACAAGATGATTGAGTAATAATGGGATGGGAAATTCGGCTGGAACATGATGCACGAATTTCTTAGAGGAGAGGCACACGAAATTAAGTGAGGGATTAGTTTCTCATTAACCTTAATTTAGGGTTTATGACTCTCTATTTATAATGATAGCATTTACACATTCAATCCCTCTAGTGTTTAATGTGTGTAACATTAGTCCTCATAGTTCCAATCATTTAATGGGAAACCCAATAGTATGTCTTTAAGAGTAAATACGCCCATTATATATTTACTAGACATATGGATTTCAGTTATCGTCAATTATCATATCAGGAATGATACATGATCAGTGACAGTCACATTAACGTGGTTCCAACATTCTCCCACTTGACCAAGCGATCATTTATCAATGAGTATTCAATAAGTCCGACCGGGATAATACTCATTTTGTTTTAAACTGAAATCATAGCCAATAAGTACAGTCGTAGAGAAGAACATCAACTCAAGACCCCCACTAGTCAAACTATGACTCAAATTTAAAACTAATAAGCAATGATCAATTGACTAAGACATATTTTGTTATATAATGTCTATACACTATTATGAGCTCAAATTGTAACTAATAGGCAAACAAAATCTGAATAAGGAGGAAAATTTTATTAAGTTAATAACAATAATGACCAATAAGTACAGTCGTAGAGAAGAACATCAACTCAAGACCCCCACTAGTCAAACTATGACTCAAATTTAAAACTAATAAGCAATGATCAATTGACTAAGACATATTTTGTTATATAATGTCTATACACTATTATGAGCTCAAATTGTAACTAATAGGCAAACAAAATCTGAATAAGGAGGAAAATTTTATTAAGTTAATAACAATAATGACCAATAAGTACAGTCGTAGAGAAGAACATCAACTCAAGACCCCCACTAGTCAAACTATGACTCAAATTTAAAACTAATAAGCAATGATCAATTGACTAAGACATATTTTGTTATATAATGTCTATACACTATTATGAGCTCAAATTGTAACTAATAGGCAAACAAAATCTGAATAAGGAGGAAAATTTTATTAAGTTAATAACAATAATGACCAATAAGTACAGTCGTAGAGAAGAACATCAACTCAAGACCCCCACTAGTCAAACTATGACTCAAATTTAAAACTAATAAGCAATGATCAATTGACTAAGACATATTTTGTTATATAATGTCTATACACTATTATGAGCTCAAATTGTAACTAATAGGCAAACAAAATCTGAATAAGGAGGAAAATTTTATTAAGTTAATAACAATAATGACCAATAAGTACAGTCGTAGAGAAGAACATCAACTCAAGACCCCCACTAGTCAAACTATGACTCAAATTTAAAACTAATAAGCAATGATCAATTGACTAAGACATATTTTGTTATATAATGTCTATACACTATTATGAGCTCAAATTGTAACTAATAGGCAAACAAAATCTGAATAAGGAGGAAAATTTTATTAAGTTAATAACAATAATGACCAATAAGTACAGTCGTAGAGAAGAACATCAACTCAAGACCCCCACTAGTCAAACTATGACTCAAATTTAAAACTAATAAGCAATGATCAATTGACTAAGACATATTTTGTTATATAATGTCTATACACTATTATGAGCTCAAATTGTAACTAATAGGCAAACAAAATCTGAATAAGGAGGAAAATTTTATTAAGTTAATAACAATAATGACCAATAAGTACAACATGCTATCATAATAGGTCCTTTAGTAAGCCTCATCTTCGACACGTGTCCTACGGAGATTTTAGGAGGAAGACCTTCGGTCATTGGATCCACTAGCATATTATGTGTACTTATGCACTCAATACAAAGAACATTTTCCTCAATCCGTTCGCGTACAAACAGAAAACTTTGTATCGAGATATATCTCAGCGTTAGTTGAACTGTTACTGTTCAAGAAAGTTACGGTAGCTGAGTTATCACAGTAAAGCTTCAACGGTTTGGTAATAAAGTTGACGACTTTGAGTCCACTGACCGGGTTCTTTAACAACATCCCATGACATGGTATTACAGATGACAATGCATTCAACCATCATGATGGACATTGCAGACAGTTTTTGTTTATGACTCCGTCAAGAGTTAGGTCTGCCAGCTAATCATAAAAGTATATTTAGAAGTAGATTTATTATCGGAATCAAAATATCCTACTACTTATAAGTTGTCACTTCTTCTATGAGTTAATGTGTAGTCTTTGGTCCTTTGTAGGTATCGTATAACCTTTTAGCCGCTTTTCACTGTGCTATTCTGGGATTAGATAGTTAACTCCCAAGCATACCGGTAATGTAAGCGATATCTGGACAGACCTGAGCGTACATAATGCTCTTAACTACTTATGAGTAAGGTATCATCCTCATTTGCTTCATTTTAATCTCAATGTTCGGACTATGGAAACAATCACATACGTCTCCTTTTACTACTAGAGCTATAGTGGGTGTGTAGTGTTGCATGTTATGGCGTTCTAAGATGTGTTCAATATAAGCCTTTTGAGAAAGACTCCGAACATCATTACGCCTATCCCGATGTATTTCGATACCTATGACATAAGAGGCATCATCGAGATCTTTCATGTCGACATTCTGCGAAAGTAAACGCTTTGACTCACACAACATATCCAAGTTGTTACTTGCAAGTATAATATCATCCACGTGCAAAACAAGGATTGTAAATTTACTCCCACTGATCTTGAGATAGGTGCATTAATCCACTTGATTCTCTTATGAAGTCTTGTCCTTTTATGACTTAGTTAAACTTAAGGTACCGTTTTAGTGATGCTTGCTTCAACCCGTATATGGACTTATTCAACATGCATACCATGTGCTCTTTACCTTCTTGAATGAATCCTTTAGGTTCACATGTATACGTATTATTGCAAGTTTTTATTCAGGAAAGTGGTCTTGACATCCATTTTATGTAACTCTAAATCATAATGAGCTACGAATGCGATGACGATCCTTAAAGAATCTTTATGAGACAGAAGAAAAGGTCTCTTGATAATCGATTCCTTCCTTTTGAGTAAAGCCCTTCGCAACCAGTTTGGCCTTATAGCGTTCGACGTTTCCATTCGGGTCTAATTTGGTTTTGAAGATCCATTTATAACCTACAGGTTTGGATTCTTCAGGAAATTCAACTAAGTCCCAAACATCATTTTACTACATAGAATTTAGCTCTCAAATTATGGCTTCATTCCACTAAGTGGCCTGATCGCTATTAATGGATTCTCAGTAAGAGGTAGGATCAGTAAGCTTTCCAATATCCTCAACTTCAGTAAAACAAGTTATGAAATCACTAAATTTTATGGCCTTGCGTGACCTTAGATGATCTCCTGAGTTTATTTTTAGGTTTTGTAAGGAAGATGCTTTAACATTAGTAGTAAGATGATTTAGCATTAGTAGTAAGATGCTTTATCATTAGTAGTATCCTGATTAGGAGGATTAGGATTTTAATTAGGAGAAGGTGGATCAGTGATATTAGGAGCAGCGTTGGGTACAAGAAGGAATTATTGGAGGAGTAATAATAACCGACGAGTGGTTCCCCCCGCTTCTTGTACTTCTTGAAAATCTTAAGTTATGATTTTTCGTGATCCCACTGATCTCTTAGTTCTCAATAAGCATGGCATGCTGCGTTTCAATAATGCTAGTAGTGTAGGAAAGACAGTAAAACTAATAACCGACAAAGAAACATGTAAGAGATTTATGATCCAGTTTCTTTAAGTTAGGTTTATAGAGTTATGCTTTGGCAGGATAGCCTCAGACGTTCATATATTTTAGACTCAGTTTTCCTAACTGTCCAGGAGTCTCAGGGACAGATTCTTATGGAACTTTTATTGAGTGTATGAACGGCTGTTTTAAAGCCTCAGTCCAAAAGGAAAGTAGGTAAGTTAGTGTAGACAAGCATACTTTTCACCATGTCCATTAAGGTTCAATTTCTCCTTTTAGCAACACAATTTCGTTGAGAAGAACCAGTCATGGTGTATTGGTTAGTTATGTCATGTTCCTTTCAAAAAATTATGGAAAGGACCAGGAGCTTAACCAATATCAGTATGTCTACCATAATACTTACCTCCTTTATCTGATCTCACAACTTTTATTTTACGATCAAGTTGGTTTAAAACCAAGGTCTTAAGATCAATAAAAGTCTCTAAGAGTTCAGATCAGATTTAGATGCATATAACGCGAATAATCGTTAATGATTGTAATAAATGATGCATGTCCTGAAATGGATGCGGGATAGGGGCCACTTAATATCAGAGTGAATTATTTCCAACAAGTTGGAACTTATAGTGGCTTCTTTCTTATTCCCTTTATCCATTTTGCCTTTGAGTCATTAAATACATGTTTCAAAATCACTAAAGTCAAGAGAATGTAATATTCCATCCTTTATGAGTCGTATCATGCGAACTCGTGAGATGTGGCCAAGATGTTTATGCCACATTATGGAATAATTCTCTAATTATTTAGGTGATTTTGTCTTTGTTTTAGTTATATCATCAATATTAAGAGACAACAAAGACTATGAGAAATTATGATCTAGTTCTAACCTATACAACAATCCATCCAAGAAACTAGGATCAAGGAACTTATTATTATGAGCAATGGCAATCTCGTCGCAACCATGAATTATTACATAACCTTCAAGGTTTAGACTAGAAAAATCGATACAAGGTTCCGAGAAATTCCCGGTACACATAAGGTATCTACTAGTCTAATACACTTTTGAGTGTTTATATGTAAATCATAAGTCTCCATGGTTTCGACATATAAGAGATCAACCCTTCCAACTCTAAGCTTTCTTTGGTCATTTGATAGCTTCTGAATTGTATGGAATCCTCGTATAGAGTTTATGACATGAACCATAGAACTAGAATCACTCACACATGTATTAATAGGTACATCAAACATAAAAGAATCAAATATTACAGAAAATAAGTTACCTTTCTTAGCTAGCTACTCCTTGATTTTAGGGCAATCTGGGCACAATCATAATTTGCAGTTAGGATTGCTCGTCAAGGACTTAAAGCTAGAGGCAACAACACCATGATTATCCTTTTGAACTTTACTTGCAGTTTTATTACTGTTATTATCCTTCCTTTTAATGGATTTAGCAGTAGTAGTAAAGTGAACAGTTTCAGGTTGGCCCAACTTATGGCGACCATTTTCTTGCACACACATTGCGCTTAGTTCACTCATCGACCATTTATCCTCCATAGTGCTAAAGTTAATTTTGAAGGTGTCAAAAATGAGCAAGCAATGAGGTCATTATAAAATGCACAAGAAAATTGTCAAAGACTTCCATTTTAGGACTCTTAAGCTTATGAGTCATGTCAGTCATCTACATTATGTGTTCACAAATACTGCTATTTCCTTTGTATTTAAGCTACTTGCGTGCGCTTTAGACATTTCCTCGGATACTTTGATTGATGAAGTTCCAGACCATCATTAGTGACAAGCGATTCGCCCTATCCCACTTTCTTAAAATTCGCTTTCTGAGCTGCAGAAGAGTTAGCAGTAATAGCAGTGGGTTCATTCTGGCGAATGACATAGTCAAGGTCTAGCATCTTCAGAGTTAGAGGTAATTAATCCTTTCATGAAGCAAATTTTGTACGAGTAAGTGGCTCAATGCCTAAGTTAGGTACTGCAGTGAAAATAAGGAGGATATAAATTTATGATACAAGCAATAGAAGATTATTAATAATAATGCCTAAAATAAGTAGGCCTAATAGTAATGAAGTTATAGTGACATGATTAGCTATCTAAGGCAAACTAAGTAATATCTATAAAAGTAATGGAACTAAAGTAATGCCTAAAATACGTAAGGGCTAATAATAATGTTCCTTATAGTAACATAATTAGATATTTAAGACAGATTAAGTAATGTCTCTAAAAGTAATGGAACTAAAGTAATGCCTAAAATAAGTAAGGGCTAATAATAATGTTCCTAAAGTAATGAGACTAAGACCATTATACTAAGGAAACTAGTGATAGATAAGCCTATTGTAAACACCAAAACAATAAGCTAAAGTAAGGCTCTACTTAGATTTTGCATCACCTTTGGGCAGAAGTAATTAATATCTAAGTAAACATGAGCATTAGGGTCATGCAACACAACACTTATCTTTTGACCTTTGGGCAAAAAATCAATAATCGTGTATATTATGCATGAAAATAGTCCTTTTAGCACACAAAGTATATTAAATCACCTTTGGGCATAATCAATATACTAAGTGTTCATTATGCAAAAGGAAAAGAACGCAACATGAGAATCACATTTGACCTTTGGGCACAAATGATAAAACCATGTACATTAGTGCGAAGCCCCCAAAAGTTACGGCGGTCCGGGGGTAGCGCCCCTGGAAGCGGGGTCCAAGGGGCAGAGCCCCTGGCTGGGAAGGTCAGCGCGACCACAATTTTTTAGCCTTAAAGTGCTATGGTAAAAATGTCTTAGAAAAAAGTTATTTTTGAAAAATGAGAGACAAATTTAGCCACAAAATTATAAGGTAAAATAGTAAGCACGAACTCATTTATCAGATAAAATCATCTTTAGTATAACACGAACTTAAGTAATGACTCATGATAAAGTAAGCACGAACTTAAGTAATAATTCGTGAGTCAGTAAGCACGAGGACATCAGTAAGTCATGATGACATAGGCACGAAGATATCAGTAAGTCGTGAAGACCTAAGCACGAAGATATCAGTAAGACGTGATGATGTCATCATGAAGATGTCATAAACTCTTGATGACGTAAGCACGAGTTCGTGATGACGTAAGCACGAGTTCGTGTGATAAGCACGAACTTAAGTAATGACTCATGATAAAGTAAGCACGAATTAAGTAAAATAGTAAGCACGAACTCATTTATCAGATAAAATCATCTTTAGTATAACACGAACTTAAGTAATGACTCATGATAAAGTAAGCACGAACTTAAGTAATAATTCGTGAGTCAGTAAGCACGAAAATTATAAGGTAAAATAGTAAGCACGAACTCATTTATCAGATAAAATCATCTTTAGTATAACACGAACTTAAGTAATGACTCATGATAAAGTAAGCACGAACTTAAGTAATAATTCGAAGTAAGCACGAACTCATTTATCAGATAAAATCATCTTTAGTATAACACGAACTTAAGTAATGACTCATGATAAAGTAAGCACGAACTCATTTATCAGATAAAATCATCTTTAGTATAACACGAACTTAAGTAATGACTCATGATAAAGTAAGCACGAACTTAAGTAATAATTCGAAGTAAGCACGAACTCATTTATCAGATAAAATCATCTTTAGTATAACACGAACTTAAGTAATGACTCATGATAAAGTAAGCACGAACTCATTTATCAGATAAAATCATCTTTAGTATAACACGAACTTAAGTAATGACTCATGATAAAGTAAGCACGAACTTAAGTAATAATTCGTAGTAAGCACGAACTCATTATCAGCTAAAATCATCTTTAGTATAACACGAACTTAAGTAATAATTCGTGAGTCAGTAAGCACGAGGACATCAGTAAGTCATGATGACATAGGCACGAAGATATCAGTAAGACGTGATGATGTCATCATGAAGATGTCATAAACTCTTGATGACGTAAGCACGAGTTCGTGATGACGTAAGCACGAGTTCGTGTGTGTAACAACCGTGCATTTCGACTTTTGACTATGGGTACGTTTCCTAAGTTTTGATTTAATTAATATATGTTCAAGTGCAATCTAAGGGTCATTTGAGTGCAATGTGGTTCTTATGGGTCAATTTATTGTGCAATTAGAGACTTAAGTGCAAGTTGATATCATTAGTGGGTGCTAATCGAATTTCATTAGATGATATTTATGATAACTAGTAAATGGTTGGATCCTATCCATGGGTTATACCCAAACCCATGACCCACCCAAGTAAACAAACCCTATCCTCCTTCCTTCACTCATTTCTTCCATCCATTCATCTTTTCTCTCCCATCTCACTAAATACTCCCACTCTCAATCTTTCTCTAGATTCTTGGTCATTTATGCTAGTTCAATTAGATTAATAACAAAATCATCATCCTTATTATCATTCTAACATCATATCAAAGATTTCAAGTCTCAAAGTGCAAGAAAAGCTTCAACTAGGTCAAAATCGGATTTTTGATTGCTTGTGGAAGTTTTGGTAAGTGTTTTCTAGCTTAAATTCATCATTTCTAGTTGTTAAACTTGTATTTCATCTAAATCTAAGCATTCTTGGTCCTTATAGCTTCAAAATCCGAAAAAAAAAAAAAAAAAAAAAAAAAAAAAAAAAAAAAAAAAAAAAAAAAAAAAAAAAAAAAAAAAAAAAAAAAAAAAAAAAAAAAAAAAAAAAAAAAAAAAAAAAAAAAAAAAAAAAAAAAAAAAAAAAAAAAAAAAAAAAAAAAAAAAAAAAAAAAAAAAAAAAAAAAAAAAAAAAAAGGAAAAAACGATTTATAAGTCAAAAACTAGGTTTTGGGTCGATTTTGTGTTCAAATGGGTCAAGATCGAATTTTAACAAGAAAATGTGTTAAGGGTTGGTTTTGGATGATGAAACATGTTTGGTTATGTTCAATTATGTTTAACTATGTTCAAAAATGGGTCTCGAAGTTGTGCAAATCGATTTCATGGTCTAGGTATCTAGAAATTAGGGTTTTGGGTCGTGCATAGGTCAAGAACACCTGCTGGTGCTGTGCTGGTTTTGAACGGGCGTAACTTACGCCCCTGTTGGCGTAACTTACGGGCCCTCTCCTTTTTCATTACGCCAAAACCTTACTGTTTACGCCCTACCTTACGCCAAAATGCTTGTTTCGGGGTAGCCGTAACCTACGCCCAATCCAGCGTAGCTTACGCCCCATTGGGTTCCAACCAGCGTAGCTTACGCCCCATTTGGGCCGTAGCTTACGCCCCATTTGGGCCGTAGCTTACGCCCCTTAATTTCTGCCTAGCGTAACCTACGCCCAGATGGGCCGTAGCTTACGCCTGTCCCTAAAGTTCATTTTCCTGCTTTGATTTCTAAATCTTATTTCACTTTCCTTGGGACACATCGAACTTCCAAATGGGTCTCTCTTCGTCTTCCAAGTTATCGTATTCAGTTCCAATACGCGTTCAAGTCCCGGGTTCAATTCTAAAGTTCATAAGAGCTAAATGAGGACATGATTGTATATATATTGATACGTACATGTACATTATGATAGGTTGTGATCGCTCGGCAATTAATTGACGTTCTAACTCACTTTGACTTCGGTAAATCAAGGCGAAGGTGAGTTTTCGTAGCCTCCCCTACTCTTTTAAGAGTCGGGCTGAAAAGTGTACCTTGTGCATGATGCTTTTGTGACGTTTGTTGATTGTGCTATTATGTAATTAGTTGTATGGTTATTGTAAATTGTGTATTGAGTTGTTTAGGCAGTTGTGTATATATGGAGGACGGTAATGCCTTTGAAAGGTTGGAGATGTGGTGGGAAGGCTGCGGGTGACCCTATATATAAGCATCAATGGCCTTTCAAAAGTAGTATCGTACGAAGTATATACATATGATGTTTGGGTATGTGTGGACATTGGGTACAATGAGTACAATTACGTGCAATTGAGTACATTGAGTACATTCTACGTGCAATTGAGTTCAATGAGTACATTTACGTGCAATTAGTACAATGAGTACATTTACGTGCAATTGAGTACAATTAGTACATTTACGTGCAATTAGTACAATGAGTACATTTACGTGCAATTGAGTACAATGAGTACATTTACGTGCAATTGAGTACAATGAGTACATTTACGTGCAATGAGTACATTGGTTACAAGTGTGCAATTTATTAGATCATGTTAATGTAAATTATGGATCGGTTGACATTGGTATGTGTTCTTGTTCATCTTATCCTACGAACTCACCAACCTAGTGTTGACATTGTTTAGTACACTTTTCAGGTAATCAAGAGAACCCAAGAGCTTGATGTGCTTGCTAGAGGTTGGACTTTGACCATGGATCCGCGATCCATTTGCCCGTTGATGGGATTTGCTTAGGATCATGAGCCATCTTTTAAATTGTTATTTTTGTAAACTTTTGATGGTTGAATGCTCCTTATGCTTTTGTGACATTGTAATCAAATTGTTGGGTTCCCGGAATCCTCTTATTTCATATAGACTCGTTCTACGATAATTCCATCTTGTGTCATGCTTTCGGTACATTTCGAGCCTAGCTCGGGGTGTTACAGAATGGTGGCCCACGCATGGTCGTAGAGAATTAGGCGGATTGACCTAGACTACGGCTTAAGTAAAACTCTTCATATAGCATGCATGATTAGGAATCTTGTATGCAACGTGAACTATATGAGCATTATAAGTGTACGTTTGGGTTCGTAGGAAGGTTCATTATATGTGATAACATGAGTGCAATTGGTTGGTGTGATCAATGTGTTGTCGTATGATGGTCAAGTGCATGAGGTCAATGTGGTTACTTGAGGTCAATGAGGTCATGTGCATATTGTCGGATTGAATTGATACTATTTGATGATGTAGGGCAAGATGAAGTTATGGCATCAACATGATGTAATATTGTGGCAACCCTAAAAGAACGTGATCAACTCTTTTATGGTTACCCGGTATTATAACAAGTTAATGACATCACGGATTGCACGCGGTTGGTTTAGAGTATAATAAGGAACCGGTACGCTTTTGGGAGTTGATTGGGTGGAGGGTTAGCCGCTGGTACACCCTGTATACATACCCGGATCAATAACTAGGAAGCATATCGGATTCGAATTATACTTTGGACCACTTGTTTAGTTGTGTGATTGGTTGATGTATTGAAATGGACATGTGGTTTATCGATGAACAACTATGGTGAAATATGGTATGATGGCATGATACATAACAATTCCACTAGAATAGTTGTGCCTTTGCCTTAGCGTAACGATATGAATTATGTGTGACATGTTGACATGAGAGCACTAACCCCTTGTATGACTAACATGCGAGCATTTTAAGGCTAACCTTTCGAGTCGACGTTTCCTTGTTTTATAGTAATGGTGAGGCCAAGAAGAGCCGGGACTACTTATAGAGAGCAAACTCCGGAACAACAACCGGAAGTTCAAGGAGAAGGTCGGGGTGGTGGAAGAGGTCGTGGTAGGGGTAGAGGTAGAGGTGGTGGTAGGGGTCAAGGGAGAGGTCAAGGTAGGGGTGAAGCACCAACACCCGACTTGGCAACCGTGATCGCTCAAGTGGTCACGAACATTATGCCTAACATAGTTGCCCAAGTCACGGCAACTCTCCAAGCACCCGATAATACGGTGCCGATTGCCCAAGCTCAAGTGAATGGGAACAATGAAAATGTTCAACCGGTAGGGGTAGAGGAAGAAGAGGTACCGGTGATGCTTGATAACTATGTCCCAAGATACAATCAACACGGAGTGTACCGACAAGGGTGTTCTTTTAAGGATTTCAAGGGTTGTGGGGCCCCGGAGTATGATGGGAGTGGGGGTCCTACGGCTTGTATTAGGTGGCTTGAAGAAATTGAAGCGGTGATTGCTAGGAGTCATTGTACTTATGATGACCAAGTTATCTACTCCTCCGGCATGTTTAGAGGTGATGCATTGAAATGGTGGAATAAGGAAGTAGGGGCGGGCAATGCTATACCGTGGGATCAATTCAAGATTTTGGTGAAAGAAAGATTTTGTCCACCCTATGAACTTCAAACTCTAACCTTGGAGTTCGTTCAACTCCAAATGAATGGGGCGGACTATAAGGGGTACATTCGGCGATTCCAAGAGTTGTCAACACTTATTCCACACTTGGTGTCTCCCGAGGCTCAAGCTATTCAAAAATTTGTTATGGGCTTGACTCCAAAGGTCCGACACTTGGTGAACAACATTATGCCTACCACCATGACGGAAGCCATAAACCGAGCCGGTAGTGTTACCGAGGACTTACTTAGAAGTGGTGAATTAAGCCAAGCATCATCATCAAAGAGGAAGGATGCCCCTGAGTCAAGCGGGGTGAAGAAAATGGGTAGGTTTGACCCTAAGCGTCCCAACAAAGGAAAGGTGTTTGCGGCGGTTGAACCGGCAAAGAAGGCTTATGTGGGCCCTTACCCATTTTGTAATAGGTGCTCCCGACATCATGTTCCCACCACTCCTTGTGGGACTTGTTTCAATTGTAATCAAGTTGGCCATCTTGCTAGAGATTGTAGGGCCCCGAGAGTGGCTCCTACTCATGCGGTTCCTCTCCGAGCACATCCTCCTCAAGCTAACAATCTAAGGGGTCAACGGGGTGGGTGTTATGAATGTGGAAGCACCGATCATTACCGTAATGCTTGTCCTCAATGGGTGGGACAAAATGTGCAAGTAGCGGTTCACCCAAATCAACTTCAAATCACAGGACCTAACCAAAACCGTGGCCAACAAGGCCATCAAGTGCAACCAAGGGGGAGAGCCTTTGCGGTGAATGCAAATGAAGCCCGTAATGATCCTAATGTGGTGGCAGGTACATTTCTTCTTAACGGTCATTATGCCACGGTGTTGTTTGATTCCGGAGCCGATTATAGCTTCGTGTCCCATAGTTTTGTTCCTTTGATAGATGTTCATCCTTGTGCCTTAAACTATGTGCTTGATATTGAGATGGTCAATGGTACTTTAACTAGACTTAGTCAAGTGCTTCGTGATTGTATCTTGACTTTAAACGACGTCGAATTTTATATTAATCTCATGCCTTTCGATATTGGAAGCTTCGACATCATTGTGGGTATGGATTGGATGACGGCGGTAAATGCGGTCATAGATTGTGGTGAAAGAGTGATCAAAATACCATTGTCAAACGGTGATATTCTTAGAGTCCAAGGTGAAACTTCCGATTCCTCTAGTTCCAAGGCTTTTAGTGCTACCGTCACAAAGGTAGAATTGAAAGCCGTTCCTATTGTTCGTGATTTTTCCGATGTTTTTCCGGATGACCTACCGGGTCTACCCCCGTCTCGTGAACTTGATTTTCGCATCAACTTGATTCCCGGGGCCGCACCCGTGGCCAAAGCTCCATATAGACTCGCCTTGACGGAAATGCAAGAGCTAGAATCTCAACTTAAAGAACTTCAAGAAAAGGGGTTCATTCGTCCTAGTCAATCGCCTTGGGGAGCTCCAATATTGTTTGTGAAGAAGAAAGATGGGTCCTTTAGGATGTGTATTGATTACCGAGAATTGAACAAGCTCACAGTGAAGAACCGGTATCCACTTCCTAGAATCGATGAGCTTTTTGATCGTTTGCAAGGTGCCAAGTATTTCTCAAAAATTGACCTCCGTTCGGGCTATCACCAACTTAGAGTTCATGAAGATGACATACCAAAGACGGCGTTTCGTACAAGGTATGGTCACTACGAGTTCACCGTTATGCCGTTTGGGTTGACTAATGCACCGGCGGTGTTCATGGATTTGATGAACCGGGTGTGTCGACCCTATTTGGACAAGTCGGTCATTGTCTTTATTGATGACATACTTGTCTACTCAAAAACAAAGGAAGATCATGCCGAGCATTTGCGTGAGATGCTAGGGTTGCTTAGAAAGGAGAAGTTGTATGCTAAATTTTCAAAGTGCGAATTTTGGTTGGAAGAAGTTCATTTCCTTGGTCACGTGATTAGCAAAGATGGGATTCATGTGGATCCTAGCAAGATTGAAGCGGTTAAGAATTGGAGGCGACCCGAAACACCCTCCGAGATTCGCCAATTTCTGGGGTTGGCGGGTTATTACCGAAGATTCATTGAAGGTTTCTCCAAGATAGCACAACCACTCACTCACTTGACTCAAAAGGAAAGGAGATTTGAGTGGGGCGAGAGACAAGAACTTGCCTTTCAAACTCTCAAGGACATGTTATGTGAAGCTCCTATCTTGAGCCTTCCGGATGGGATTGAAGATTTTGTGGTCTATTGTGACGCTTCGGGTCAAGGTTTGGGGTGTGTACTTATGCAACGGGGCAAGGTCATCGCTTATGCCTCCCGGCAACTTAAGGTGCATGAGAAGAATTACCCTACTCACGATTTGGAATTGGGAGCGGTTGTTTTCGCTTTGAAGTGTTGGAGACATTACCTTTATGGCACCAAATGTGTGATCTACACCGATCATAAAAGTCTTCAACACATTTTTAATCAAAGTGAGTTGAATATGAGGCAAAGAAGATGGATTGAACTTTTAGCGATTATGATTGTGACATTCGCTATCATCCGGGCAAAGCCAACGTCGTAGCCGATGCTTTAAGTAGAAAGGAAAGGGTCAAGCCGAGAAGATCAAGAGCCATGAGCCTTACGGTGGGGCAAAGTATTCGGGACCGTATCATAGAAGCTCAAGTGCAAGCTACCTTGCCGGAAAATTTTGGTAATGAAGGGCTAGATGGCATGGAGCAACTTTTTGACCGGAAGGAAGACAACGGGTTATATTTAGTTGGGAAGCTTTGGATTCCAATCTTTGGCAATTTGAGAACTTTCCTAATGAATGAAGCTCATAAGTCGCCTTATTCGGTCCACCCGGGGTCGGATAAGATGTACTTCGATTTAAAAGATTTCTATTGGTGGCCGGGCATGAAACGTGATGTGGCTAAATATGTGAGCGAGTGCCTTACTTGCTTACAAGTGAAAGCCGATCATAAGAAGCCACCCGGTTTGTTGGTACAACCGGTGATACCGGCATGGAAGTGGGAAAGGATTGCAATGGACTTCGTCACGAAGTTACCGAAGACAAGAAATGGACGTGATACTATATGGGTGATTGTGGATCGATTGACGAAGTCGGCTCACTTTTTAGCCATTCGTGAGACCGATAAGTTCGACACCCTAGCGCGTTTGTACATTAAGGAAGTGGTGGCAAAACATGGAGTCCCGGTTTCTATTATCTCCGATAGAGATAGCCGGTTCAAATCAAATTTTTGGAAAGCTTTTCAACGTGCAATGGGTACTCAAATTGACATGAGTACGGCGTTCCATCCACAAACGGATGGGCAAACCGAAAGAACCATCCAAACGCTTGAAGATATGTTGAGGGCTTGTGCTATTGAATTTGGTGGAAGTTGGGAAGATCACCTACCGCTAGTGGAGTTCTCATATAACAATAGTTACCATGCGACTATCCAAATGGCCCCGTTTGAGGCGCTTTATGGTAGAAAGTGTCGTTCTCCACTCGCTTGGGCGGAAATAGGCGAGAGCCAACTTATTGGGCCGGAGGTAATTATCGAAACAACAAAAGTAATTTCAAAAATTAAGGAGAGATTACAAGTGGCCCGTGAAAGACAAAAGAAATACGCCGATGTGAGGCGTAGACCCTTGGAGTTCAATGTTGGTGAACACGTACTTTTGAAGGTCTCCCCGTGGAAGGGTGTTGTTCGTTTCATCAAGAGAGGCAAGCTTGCGCCAAGATACATAGGACCTTTTGAAATCATAGAACGTGTGGGCAAGGTGGCTTACCGGCTAAAGCTACCCCAAGAACTTAGTGGAGTGCACAACGTGTTCCATATTTGTAATTTAAGGAAGTGCTTGGCGGATCCTACTCATCACGTGCCCTTGGACGAGATACAAGTAGACAAGAAGCTCAACTTTGTTGAAGAACCGGTAGAGATTGTGGATCGTGAATTCAAGAAGCTAAAGAAAAAGCGCTATACGATAGTCAAGGTTCGTTGGCATGCTAGACGTGGAGCCGAATTCACTTGGGAGCGGGAAGACTTCATGAAGTCAAAATATCCGCATTTGTTTAGTGATTAGGGTTCCATCGAATTTCGGGACGAAATTCCCTTAACGGGGGAATAATGTAACAACCGTGCATTTCGACTTTTGACTATGGGTACGTTTCCTAAGTTTTGATTTAATTAATATATGTTCAAGTGCAATCTAAGGGTCATTTGAGTGCAATGTGGTTCTTATGGGTCAATTTATTGTGCAATTAGAGACTTAAGTGCAAGTTGATATCATTAGTGGGTGCTAATCGAATTTCATTAGATGATATTTATGATAACTAGTAAATGGTTGGATCCTATCCATGGGTTATACCCAAACCCATGACCCACCCAAGTAAACAAACCCTATCCTCCTTCCTTCACTCATTTCTTCCATCCATTCATCTTTTCTCTCCCATCTCACTAAATACTCCCACTCTCAATCTTTCTCTAGATTCTTGGTCATTTATGCTAGTTCAATTAGATTAATAACAAAATCATCATCCTTATTATCATTCTAACATCATATCAAAGATTTCAAGTCTCAAAGTGCAAGAAAAGCTTCAACTAGGTCAAAATCGGATTTTTGATTGCTTGTGGAAGTTTTGGTAAGTGTTTTCTAGCTTAAATTCATCATTTCTAGTTGTTAAACTTGTATTTCATCTAAATCTAAGCATTCTTGGTCCTTATAGCTTCAAAATCCGAAATTAGGGTTTCTAGTTGTCTAAATTAGGTCAAAATGCGATTTGGGTCAAAAGCCATGTTTTGGAATGGAATTTTTGAGTGGGTTATGTTCAAATGAGTTGGTTATGTTCAGAAACGGGCCAAGGAACTCCTCAAAACGATTTATAAGTCAAAAACTAGGTTTTGGGTCGATTTTGTGTTCAAATGGGTCAAGATCGAATTTTAACAAGAAAATGTGTTAAGGGTTGGTTTTGGATGATGAAACATGTTTGGTTATGTTCAATTATGTTTAACTATGTTCAAAAATGGGTCTCGAAGTTGTGCAAATCGATTTCATGGTCTAGGTATCAAGAAATTAGGGTTTTGGGTCGTGCATAGGTCAAGAACACCTGCTGGTGCTGTGCTGGTTTTGAACGGGCGTAACTTACGCCCCTGTTGGCGTAACTTACGGCCCTCTCCTTTTTCATTACGCCAAAACCTTACTGTTTACGCCCTACCTTACGCCAAAATGCTTGTTTCGGGGTAGCCGTAACCTACGCCCAATCCAGCGTAGCTTACGCCCCATTGGGTTCCAACCAGCGTAGCTTACGCCCCATTTGGGCCGTAGCTTACGCCCCTTAATTTCTGCCTAGCGTAACCTACGCCCAGATGGGCCGTAGCTTACGCCTGTCCCTAAAGTTCATTTTCCTGCTTTGATTTCTAAATCTTATTTCACTTTCCTTGGGACACATCGAACTTCCAAATGGGTCTCTCTTCGTCTTCCAAGTTATCGTATTCAGTTCCAATACGCGTTCAAGTCCCGGGTTCAATTCTAAAGTTCATAAGAGCTAAATGAGGACATGATTGTATATATATTGATACGTACATGTACATTATGATAGGTTGTGATCGCTCGGCAATTAATTGACGTTCTAACTCACTTTGACTTCGGTAAATCAAGGCGAAGGTGAGTTTTCGTAGCCTCCCCTACTCTTTTAAGAGTCGGGCTGAAAAGTGTACCTTGTGCATGATGCTTTTGTGACGTTTGTTGATTGTGCTATTATGTAATTAGTTGTATGGTTATTGTAAATTGTGTATTGAGTTGTTTAGGCAGTTGTGTATATATGGAGGACGGTAATGCCTTTGAAAGGTTGGAGATGTGGTGGGAAGGCTGCGGGTGACCCTATATATAAGCATCAATGGCCTTTCAAAAGTAGTATCGTACGAAGTATATACATATGATGTTTGGGTATGTGTGGACATTGGGTACAATGAGTACATTTACGTGCAATTGAGTACAATGAGTACATTTACGTGCAATTGAGTTCAATGAGTACATTTACGTGCAATTAGTACAATGAGTACATTTACGTGCAATTGAGTACATTTACGTGCAATTAGTACAATGAGTACATTTACGTGCAATTAGTACAATGAGTACATTTACGTGCAATTGAGTACAATGAGTACATTTACGTACAATTGAGTACAATGAGTACATTTACGTGCAAATGAGTACATTGGTTACAAGTGTGCAATTTATTAGATCATGTTAATGTAAATTATGGATCGGTTGACATTGGTATGTGTTCTTGTTCATCTTATCCTACGAACTCACCAACCTAGTGTTGACATTGTTTAGTACACTTTTCAGGTAATCAAGAGAACCCAAGAGCTTGATGTGCTTGCTAGAGGTTGGACTTTGACCATGGATCCGCGATCCATTTGCCCGTTGATGGGATTTGCTTAGGATCATGAGCCATCTTTTAAATTGTTATTTTTGTAAACTTTTGATGGTTGAATGCTCCTTATGCTTTTGTGACATTGTAATCAAATTGTTGGGTTCCCGGAATCCTCTTATTTCATATAGACTCGTTCTACGATAATTCCATCTTGTGTCATGCTTTCGGTACATTTCGAGCCTAGCTCGGGGTGTTACATCGTGTTGATGTCAGCTGAAGTTCGTGATGACGTAAGCTCGAAGAGGACGTAAGCGCGAGGATGACGTAAGCGCGGAGATGAGCAGAAAACGTGATGACGTCAACGCGAAACATCATTAGTGATGACGTCAGCACGAATTCGTGATGACGTCAGCACGAATTCGTGATGACGTCAACACGAGTTTCGTCTTCTGCAGTTTATAATTTCGCGAAATTCTTCAAATTCGAACCAAATCATGACTGATCGTTTATAACACGGCTCTGATACCACATGTCAGAATAAACATGATTCGATTCGAGTGATAAAACATCCCAGATCGTCCTGTGGAACCTGTAAGAGCATTAAGCATGATTGCTATTGATTTCGGGTTCCCAAAACAAGATGATTGAGTAATAATGGGATGGGAAATTCGGCTGGAACATGATGCACGAATTTCTTAGAGGAGAGGCACACGAAATTAAGTGAGGGATTAGTTTCTCATTAACCTTAATTTAGGGTTTATGACTCTCTATTTATAATGAGAGCATTTACACATTCAACCCCTCTGGTGTTTAATGTGTATAACATTAGTCCTCATAGTTCCAATCATCTAATGGGAAACCCTATAGTATGTCTTTAAGAGTAAATACGCCCATTATATATTTACTAGACATAGGAATTTCAGTTATCGTCAATTATCATATCAGGAATGATACATGATCAATGACCGTCACATTAACATGGTTCCAACATCTAGTTCTATTTATCATGTAAGTAAAACAATATGCATGTTGCCAATATGCATGTTTATTTCTATCATGGATAAAAGTGGCAAAACAGTAAAAACCACTACGGTAATTTAGTAATTTATGGATATTACATTAAAAGTTGTCCGGTTTGGGCCAAACCGATTTGGAACCGAAACCGGTTTGGGTCCACGCGACCAAAAACCGGTTTGAAAGTTTTGGCCAATACGTTGTCCGGTTTTTCTAGTTTTTTTTGCCAAAAACCAAAAACAAACCAGTACAAAACCGATCCTAGATATCAAAAACCAAACCGGTTTCAAACCGGCGGTTTTCCAAAAACAAACCGGGTTGGGAGAAACCGTTTTTTTCTTTTTTTGGGTTCGGTTTTTGGTTTGTCGAAATCGGTTCTCCCAAAAGCGATTATTTTGGGCAGATACACGTATTGGCGATATCTCAAATTAATTACCTGAGCTCGCTGACAATAAAAGGTAGCCCATCATACTATTTGATGTGTGAAATCTAGTTTAAAAATTTATAACAAGGTCTACCGTTAACTGACTACAACACACTTACGGGCAGTGTACCCGTTCGTATGTAATATAGGTAACTGGCAAGACCAGGATCGAACACAAGGACTGACTGCTGTACTAAAAGTTGTGAAAACTGTGAAACAAGTACAAGTTTGGTTTGTGACCGAGTTGTCACTTCGCGTATCAGGAAACTAAGAAATTAACAAGTAAAGTAAAATACTCAACCGGTGTCACTCGAGAGTATACGAAAAGATTTTTGTTGTAATCAAATGATTAAAAAGCCATCTATGTCGAATCCGCTACACAAGAAGTCTAGGTTGCATATGGTTAAGCTCAAAATTCTTTATATGTTGGTGATAATAATCGTGACAAGACAAAACACATTCGGCGTGCACTCCGTTTGTAAAATCGACTCAATCACCTAATCAACTCAATTTCTTGCAACAAGTGGTACTACCATCCTTATTACAATTCCTTGAACTAACTAGTTTGTTTGATTATTTAAATAACAATTTCATCTTTGTGAAAGAAACGTGGTACCACCATCCGTTAAATCCACTTACCAAAGTAATTTCTATTAATTTGTATCCTTTACTATCATACCATGACCTAGCAAGAGTTGCTCATAGACAAACAACTAAAATAATACTTGCATTCAACTAGTACCACTATCGAAAAACACAAATATCACCAAGGACACAAGATTAAGTAGAAGAAATCACTTCAATAAGATCTTGACAAAATGTTAAGTAAAACCAACTTGAATTCAAAATATTATGCAACCATGACTAATTGTTTCACTTCATCTTCATAGATGTAAGGAGGTTTAGCTACTCATAATGAAAAAGAACAAAGATTCAATTAAATAAGAGAACATAATGTACCAAATATTTAGGAGAATTCCAAATCGAAGTTACAACCGAGCCACAATAAGTAACTATAGCCAAAATTTGTCTTCAAATCTTCAAATGATATTTGGGAAGTAAAAACCCTTGGAAAGCCTTCAAAAACTGCTAGAGAGAAAAAGTGGAGGCTGGAGTGTCCAAGATTAATTTTAGGGTTGAGTGGGTGTTTGTATTTATACCCAGGAGAGAGAAAATCCGTCAGACCAGCAATTTATCGCGCCGCGATCTTATTTCCTCGCGCCGCGAGTTTTGTTGTGAGCTCGCGCCGCGAGTTTACTGGAGGGCTCGCGTCGCGATATCTGCAGGTCGCGCCGCGAGTTCTTCCTGGTTTCAGCATTTTAACTTTGTTTTCGACCATTCTTCATCCGTTAGTGCCTTTGGACCATTTCTAAGTCGTTTTCTACCATTTGTGAGTGAAATACCTGCCTTAGACCTGAAATCACTAGCAAATACCATAAAGCACCACAAAATATGTATAAACGGCTATCACTAGCCTAAAGCCCGCAGAGTAATTAGAAAGGTATATGATACACTAAACTTCAATTTTTGACCATAAACAAAAAATATATATTCATATAAATTTATAATGTACTAGCGTTATACCCGGCCGTTGGCCGGGATAACCCTGAAATATAGATTCACATCTAAGCTTTTAAACTTTAACGTGTTAATAGTTATCAATAGATTAAGTAATACATATAGTTAAAACAATGTACTATAAGTTTTAAAAGTTTTATGAATTTAAAATGGAAAAATAAAAAAACCGATGATTTATGGTATTTTAGAGTTGCTATTTTTAATTTGTATAGATTATATTTTTATATTTGTAAAACTTAATATATACCAAAAGTTATTTCATAAAAGAAAAAGGGAAAGAAAAAAACAAATATCAAATGTGCTAGCTAATGGAAATCCCAAAATCAATAGTGAGGTGGAGCTTAAATTTTCAAAAGATAGTATTGTTTGTAGCGGGGTTCGAACTCTAACTCTCTAATAATGGGGAGAGGATTCCCTCAAGTTATCCTTAACATGACTAGTCATGTTAGGGTAATCTTGGTCTTTGGATGAAAATCAAAGACCAAGATTCAAAGATGATCTTTGAATCTTGGCCATTGATTTTCAATCAATGGTTAAAATTTACCCAACTTGACTCAAGTTGGGGAATCAACTTGAGGGAATCTTCACCCGAAGAAAATGAAGCAGGCCATAAAAAACCACTTGATCTATGATTATTATTGTTCACAAAGTCCCTACGTATTATATATATCCCTTAGCCCAAAGTGATGCCTAATAATACAATTATACGTTAATCATTGTACATTACATTTTATATGGTTGTACTTTACTGTTAACGTGAAATTATTTTAAATAGGTTATAATATAATATGTTTCCTGTACAAAATGTATATGGAATCGTTTTCGGCTTATACATGTGAGTTTTAAGTGACATTAGAAACTCAAGGTAACAAGTTAGAGTAAACAAAGCCCCTCTAACGAAGCAATTGGTAACTTTAGCTTGATCTTTAGATTTAGTTATTCAGTTATAGAACATAATGATCGAACCTAGCTCCCTAATGTAGATCCAATCAGAATTCTCGAATGCTATTAGAAGGGTCCAAAGCAACATTTCGGACACATAACGAATAACAATTAAATACAAAAATAAAAATAAGAGAAGCTCGTGTGTGGACGCTGAAACCTTTGTATGTCCATGGAGTTATAATTGTTATATATCCAGGCAATCTCAAAATCGCCATAGTTTGGGACAACCGGGTAATATAATGTTCTTTAACACAATAAATTTGAAATATTGGCAAGGAAAATACATTATGTTTTGTATCAAAACTGGGTTTGGACAATACAATATATATGTCGAGATCATTTATTTACTCTTCTATATATGTGCACAAAATGATCTAATTAAATAAACTCCTCAACCAAATTACTCAAATCACATTTTCCATTACATGATTCCACAACACTTACCACCTCTTGGAAAGCATTGACACTACACGGAACCACCAATCCATACTTCTGGCCAAAACCGAACTCTTCTGACGACTTCTCTAGCAACATCTTAAATAGAGGGTGCGACAAGTAGCCCATAGGGACAACAAACCTACGTCTTTCCTCACCAATGTAAACGGTGAAACATCCGGTTGGTGTTTTGCACGATGGTGAAGAACAAGAGGATAATGATGAACCAACATCTTCTTCAGCGTCGTCCTTGAGTAGTAGTAACCTTTCACATTGTGATGCATCACCGTCACCCCGAACTTTCGCCTTCTTGGCTAGGTTCTTGAATGAACCTATCTTCTTCCCCAACATATTGTCCTAGAGTGGAAGAATTGAAATATGTTTTGGGTACATTTTGGTTGGGGCACTTGTATCATATATATGGTACGGAGGGAATGTTTTAATTAAACAACGTCAACCTTTTGACTCTGTCTTCGGAAAATTTGTAACGTGGGAGCCTCTGATTTCGTGTTGGTTTATGGAATTTAGTGTCTTTATTTTGACTTGTTTTGAGAGCAACCAATCCGGGGTCCTGGAATTTTAATTCCATAAATCTTTTAAAAATTCTAATATTTTTTTTTTTTTTTTTTTTTTTTTTTTTTTTTTTTTTTTTTTTTTTTTTTTTTTTTTTTTTTTTTTTTTTTTTTTTTTTTTTTTTTTTTTTTTTTTTTTTTTTTTTTTTTTTTTTTTTTTTTTTTTTTTTTTTTTTTTTTTTTTTTTTTTTTTTTTTTTTTTTTTTTTTTTTTTTTTTTTTTTTTTTTTTTTTTTTTTTTTTTTTTTTTTTTTTTTTTTTTTTTTTTTTTTTTTTTTTTTTTTTTTTTTTTTTTTTTTTTTTTTTTTTTTTTTTTTTTTTTTTTTTTTTTTTTTTTTTTTTTTTTTTTTTTTTTTTTTTTTTTTTTTTTTTTTTTTTTTTTTTTTTTTTTTTTTTTTTTTTTTTTTTTTTTTTTTTTTTTTTTTTTTTTTTTTTTTTTTTTTTTTTTTTTTTTTTTTTTTTTTTTTTTTTTTTTTTTTTTTTTTTTTTTTTTTTTTTTTTTTTTTTTTTTTTTTTTTTTTTTTTTTTTTTTTTTTTTTTTTTTTTTTTTTTTTTTTTTTTTTTTTTTTTTTTTTTTTTTTTTTTTTTTTTTTTTTTTTTTTTTTTTTTTTTTTTTTTTTTTTTTTTTTTTTTTTTTTTTTTTTTTTTTTTTTTTTTTTTTTTTTTTTTTTTTTTTTTTTTTTTTTTTTTTTTTTTTTTTTTTTTTTTTTTTTTTTTTTTTTTTTTTTTTTTTTTTTTTTTTTTTTTTTTTTTTTTTTTTTTTTTTTTTTTTTTTTTTTTTTTTTTTTTTTTTTTTTTTTTTTTTTTTTTTTTTTTTTTTTTTTTTTTTTTTTTTTTTTTTTTTTTTTTTTTTTTTTTTTTTTTTTTTTTTTTTTTTTTTTTTTTTTTTTTTTTTTTTTTTTTTTTTTTTTTTTTTTTTTTTTTTTTTTTTTTTTTTTTTTTTTTTTTTTTTTTTTTTTTTTTTTTTTTTTTTTTTTTTTTTTTTTTTTTTTTTTTTTTTTTTTTTTTTTTTTTTTTTTTTTTTTTTTTTTTTTTTTTTTTTTTTTTTTTTTTTTTTTTTTTTTTTTTTTTTTTTTTTTTTTTTTTTTTTTTTTTTTTTTTTTTTTTTTTTTTTTTTTTTTTTTTTTTTTTTTTTTTTTTTTTTTTTTTTTTTTGAAATTTTTTGCACCCTGTGGATTAATGCTTCTAAATGTCCCTATAGTTGTATTTTTGATCACTAGAAGCCCCTGACTCAAACGTCCGTCCATGAGGAGCCGTTCACGCCCTCACGTGCTGCCCACGTGAGGATATTTTCGTCCGTCTGCTTATTATTCCTTTAAAAACACTTTTTATCCCTTTTCGATAGTTGATCTATTGTAGTGAAGTTATTTTAAGATTATTCTTCCACGCAATGCAGCTTCAAGATTGTTTTTAGTTCTTAGTAAACCAGGAATTATGTCCATGGATCTTTGACACATGGGTGGATCAACCCACCCGAAGTAACCACAATTACTTACCTTGCTTGCACAGCCATAAAATCTTCGACCTGGGTTGTGAGGTGTCCATGAAGTTCGAACTACTGTTGGATTTCCGCAATGGCATCATAAAACCATGAGTTCGTATTTGGAAAATGTATGAACCCTAAATGGGAAAAAGAGGGGAAAAAAGAGGATATGATGTGTGTGTGTGTTTTGATCGTGTTTTAGAAGGATAAAAGGGATAAAAAGTGTTTTTAAAAGAATATAATAAACAGACGGACGAAAATACCCTCACGTGGGTAGCACGTGAGGGCGTTAACGGCTCCTCATGGACGGACGTTTGAGTCAGGGGCTTCTAGTGATCAAAAATACAACTATAGGGACATTTAGAAGCATTAATTGACCACAGGGTGCAAAATGCTAATTTCAACAACCACAAGGGCCATTTGTGATATTAACCCAAAAAACTGATTAAGTTTCATGCATCTAACTCAATAATTTATCTTCCGGGGATAACTTAAACACGAAAAAATGTATGTCAAAAATGAAATACGTATAAGCATCCAAATATGTAAAACATAAAAGTATACATTATACAAGCATATATGAACATATAATAAGGTAATCCAATATAAGTCCATGTTGTACTTACTTTCTTTATTTTAATGCAGTTTTCCTTTCATAAAAAAAAATATAAGTCTATGTTCATGTGTGATATATGCTATAATTTTAAAAGTCTATTTACCACATACTATGTAATTATATGGAATTTCGTCTTAGTCATGCAAGGTTTTCAAGACCAAATTGGTCGTCTATTCGGAAACTGATATCAGGAGCGATCCGGTTACTAGTGTTGAACCTGTTTAGTCTATGGTCTGCCGGTTGAACTTGTTGGATACCGAAAGACCAGTTGTTGGACTTAGAACCGACTTTTGGAATTTTATTTCAATTCTCCTTAATGGTGTAAAATGATAATTGTCAAAGTTTATGACTCAATTCATCACCATCAACCCAGTAACCTGTCACACCCCGTTGTAGCGGAAATACAGGGTTAACAAAGAATTGCATACTAATCAGAAGGTTAATAGAGATTACATCCATTTATACCAATACAAGTCAATACAAGTACAATCGTTCAAAATGTGGACCCCAAAATACGGATACAAGTCATCCTCATTTGGAACTGGGCCCACAGAATACAAGTTCAAAGTCTGGACAGTCAAATACAATCAAAGCCAAAAGCATGAGAGTCCTCAATGTCTGATGCTGACTGTACAGACCGAAGTCCGACAAAGATATTAAGACTGTACAGACCGAAGTCTGACAAGATAATATATGACTGTACAGACCGAAGTCTGACAAAGATAATATATGACTGTACAGACCGAAGTCTGACAAAGATAATATATGACTGTACAGACCGAAGTCTGACAAATAATATATGACTGTACAGACCGAAGTCTGACAAAGGTAATATATGACTGTACAGACCGAAGTCCGACAAAGATAATATATGACTGTACAGACCGAAGTCTGACAAAGATAATATATGACTGTACAGACCGAAGTCTGACAAAGATAATATATGACTGTACAGACCGAAGTCCGACAAAGATATTAAGACTGTACAGACCGAAGTCTGACAAAGATAATATATGACTGTACAGACCGAAGTCTGACAAAGGTAATATATGACTGTACAGACCGAAGTCCGACAAAGATATTAAGACTGTACAGACCGAAGTCTGACAAGATAATATATGACTGTACAGACCGAAGTCTGACAAAGATAATATATGACTGTACAGACCGAAGTCCGACAAAGATATTAAGACTGTACAGACCGAAGTCCGACAAAGATATTAAGACTGTACAGACCGAAGTCTGACAAAGATAATATATGACTGTACAGACCGAAGTCCGACAAAGATATTAAGACTGTACAGACCGAAGTCTGACAAGATAATATATGACTGTACAGACCGAAGTCTGACAAAGATAATATATGACTGTACAGACCGAAGTCTGACAAAGATAATATATGACTGTACAGACCGAAGTCTGACAAAGATAATATATGACTGTACAGACCGAAGTCTGACAAAGATAATATATGACTGTACAGACCGAAGTCTGACAAGGATAATATATGACTGTACAGACCGAAGTCTGACAAGGATAATATATGACTGTACAGACCGAAGTCTGACAAGATAATATATGACTGTACAGACCGAAGTCTGACAAAGATAATATATGACTGTACAGACCGAAGTCTGACAAAGATATAATGACTGTACAGACGAAGTCTGACAAAGATATAATGACTGTACAGACGAAGTCTGACAAAGATATAATGACTGTACAGACCGAAGTCTGACAAAGATAATATATGACTGTACAGACCGAAGTCTGACAAAGATAATATATGACTGTACAGACCGAAGTCTGACAAGATAATATATGACTGTACAGACCGAAGTCTGACAAAGATAATATGCCTCGTACAGGATTTCCCTTCAACAATGGGGTGCGGACCATAACCTCGCACAGGATTTCCCTTCGACAATGGGGTGCGGACCACAACCAAGACAGTCAGAATACAACATCCGACAAGATCGATATCCGGCAATGAGACTAAAACACTTAGGCTTCTACTTCCAACATACTTTCAACGCTTATATATAGGGTGTACCATCGGCGTACCCACCACGCTTACGGTATGTTGACAATAGTTTTGTCGCCATTGTGATAATACCATTATACGTAATTATAAGACATGACTGTACAGACCGAAGTCGACAATTATATGCTGACTGTACAGACCGAAGTCCGACAAAGATATTAAGACTGTACAGACCGAAGTCTGACAAAGATAATATATGACTGTACAGACCGAAGTCTGACAAAGATAATATATGACTGTACAGACCGAAGTCTGACAAAGATGATATATGACTGTACAGACCGAAGTCCGACAATTATATGCTGACTGTACAGACCGAAGTCCGACAAAGATATTAAGACTGTACAGACCGAAGTCCGACAAAGATATTAAGACTGTACAGACCGAAGTCTGACAAGATGATATATGACTGTACAGACCGAAGTCTGACAAAGATAATATATGACTGTACAGACCGAAGTCTGACAAAGATAATATATGACTGTACAGACCGAAGTCCGACAAAGATATTAAGACTGTACAGACCGAAGTCTGACAAGATAATATATGACTGTACAGACCGAAGTCTGACAAAGATAATATATGACTGTACAGACCGAAGTCTGACAAAGATAATATGCCTCGTACAGGATTTCCCGTCTACAGTGGGGTACGGACCAGAACCAAGACTGTCAGGTACGAAAGCTGACAAGACTACCATTAAAATCTCATAATGGTAAAACTACATAAGGGGGATCATTTTAGTTCGTCAAACACAGAACAATTTAGTCTGCCGATCACATGGCAATTCAACGTCATTTTATCCAACATTTAATAAATGACACGTATACACATTTTCGACAGCCGTCAACATGGCAAAATTTAAGTCAAATGATCTAAGTATCCAAGTCACATGGCATACTCACAAAACAATCATTTATTTAACAAATAGTGTATACAACAGTGCATGCTTTTCAGGCCCAAAGTAAAAGGACCCACTGCGCCGCAGTGGGAAACCACTGCGCCGGTGAAAAGTCCCCACTGCGCCGCAGTGGGTTTAAAATCACCCCACTGCGCCGCAGTGGGAAATACCCACTGCGCCGCAGTGGGAAAAGCCCCACTGCGCCGCAGTGGGAAAGTTTCCCCACTGCGCCGCAGTGGGAAAGTCACCCCACTGCGCCGCAGTGGGAATCCACTGCGGGTCTGAAAAGTTTCCCCCACTGCGCCGCAGTGGGATTTCACCCCACTGCGCCGCAGTGGGAAAAGTCCCCACTGCGCCGCAGTGGGAATTTCCCCCACTGCGCCGCAGTGGGAAAGTTTCACCCCACTGCGCCGCAGTGGGAAAGTTTCCCCCACTGCGCCGCAGTGGGAAAAGTCCCCACTGCGCCGCAGTGGGAAAAGTTTCCCCCACTGCGCCGCAGTGGGAATCACCCCACTGCGCCGCAGTGGAAAAGTTTCCCACTGCGCCGCAGTGGGAAAAGTTTCCCCACTGCGCCGCAGTGGGAATTTCACCCCACTGCGCCGCAGTGGGAAAGTTTCCCCACTGCGCCGCAGTGGGAAAAGTCACCCCACTGCGCCGCAGTGGGAAATCACCCACTGCGCCAGTGGGAATCCCCCACTGCGCCGCAGTGGGAAATTTGACACTCCCACTGCGCCGCAGTGGGAAATTCACCCCACTGCGCCGCAGTGGGAAAGTTCACCCCACTGCGCCGCAGTGGGAAATTTCACCCCACTGCGCCGCAGTGGGAAAAGTTTCCCCCACTGCGCCGCAGTGGGAAATTTCACCCCACTGCGCCGCAGTGGGAAATTTCACCCCACTGCGCCGCAGTGGGAAAATCACCCCACTGCGCCGCAGTGGGAAATTTACCCCACTGCGCCGCAGTGGGAAATTACCCCACTGCGCCGCAGTGGGAAATTACCCCACTGCGCCGCAGTGGGAAAATACCCCACTGCGCCGCAGTGGGAAGTTTCACCCCACTGCGCCGCAGTGGGAAAATTTCACCCCACTGCGCCGCAGTGGGAAGTTCACCCACTGCGCCGCAGTGGGAAAAGACCCCACTGCGCCGCAGTGGGAAGTTCACCCACTGCGCCGCAGTGGGAAAAGACCCCACTGCGCCGCAGTGGGAAGTTTCACCCACTGCGCCGCAGTGGGAAAATTTCACCCCACTGCGCCGCAGTGGGAAAGTTTCACCCCACTGCGCCGCAGTGGGAAAATACCCCACTGCGCCGCAGTGGGAAAGTTCCCACTGCGCCGCAGTGGGAAAAGTACCCCACTGCGCCGCAGTGGGAAATTTCCCACTGCGCCGCAGTGGGAAAAGTTCACCCCACTGCGCCGCAGTGGGAAAAGTCCCCACTGCGCCGCAGTGGGAAAAGTTTCCCCCACTGCGCCGCAGTGGGAAAGTTTCACCCCACTGCGCCGCAGTGGGAAAAGCCCCCACTGCGCCGCAGTGGGAAGTTTCCCACTGCGCCGCAGTGGGAAAAGTCACCCCACTGCGCCGCAGTGGGAAAGTTCACCCCACTGCGCCGCAGTGGGAAAAGTCACCCCACTGCGCCGCAGTGGGAAAAGTTCCCCACTGCGCCGCAGTGGGAAAAGTTTCCCCCACTGCGCCGCAGTGGGAAAAGTTCCCCACTGCGCCGCAGTGGGAAAAGTACCCCACTGCGCCGCAGTGGGAAATTCACCCCACTGCGCCGCAGTGGGAAAAGTTCCCCCACTGCGCCGCAGTGGGAAAAGTTTCCCCACTGCGCCGCAGTGGGAAAAGTTCACCCCACTGCGCCGCAGTGGGAAAGTTTCACCCCACTGCGCCGCAGTGGGAAAAGTTACCCCACTGCGCCGCAGTGGGAAAAGTCACCCCACTGCGCCGCAGTGGGAAAGTCACCACTGCGCCGCACTGGGCACTGCGCCGCAGTGGGCTAAGACAACGCCACTGCGCCGCAGTGGCCCCATTCTGCAGCCAAAAACCAGCAGTTCAAATATGCAGGAAAAGCCCAAATCGTTTTCGACACAATTTCTTTCATTATAACAAGTTTCAACAAGTGCAATAGACCTGGAAACATTACATTTCGCCAACCATTTCGCCATTTCAAACATTTAGACCTCAAAACCAAATTCTAAGTCAAAACCTAATTAGGTTAACCAAACCAAAACTCATTTCGTTTCCATGGCTATCTAATTCATTACTCAAAACTGAAATCAATCCATAAATTGAATCAAATTAAAATCAAAGTTTAAAAGAAAAAAGTCCCTCTATATCAAGGAAGTGAATATGAAATACATATGTATGACACATATCTTTTAAATAAAATGCAATAATGTATTAATGTATGTACAACAAATTTGACGATATACAATTTCAACACATTTATACTGATACTGACGTTATATATAACAATTAACAAAACTTATTGTATACATATTACTTCACTTTTTTCAAATGATCATGAACTACACCAAATCCGGCACGATATTTTGAATATTGTGTGAAGTTATATGTCGTTTACGCTAGTTTGTTATGTTACCATTGTTCTAACGGTTTGATTTCTTAAAATTGCAAATTAATTAAGCTGTATAGCCGACCGAAATTTTCTATTTTAAGGTTTACAAAAGTCTAAAAAAATCAAATGTGATGATTCGAGAAGAAATTAAGAAAAATAAAGTTAGTGGAGCAGAGATTGCGGACTAATTCGAGGATGTCATCCGTACAACTGTACAAAAATTCAACGCTACATTAATTTCTGTATTTTTAGCAAGAGCTGCCAATAAGATTTTTAGCAAGTCAAAAAATCCCGATCAAATACGGTATGATGTTTACTACTTCAACAGTATTTGTGCGATGCGACAGTCTAATGGTGGCGGCAGTAGTAGTGGTAGTGGTGGCGGCGGTGGTAATGAGTGGTGGTGGCGGTGACAATATAATGACGACGGTAACAGTGGCGACGGCGGTGGCGGTTGGTGGTGTGGCGGCGACGATTGACAGTTTTGAGTTTTCAACAAATTATAATTAGTTCTCACATATTGAGAATAAAAAAATGCTTAAAGTCTTAAAAGGGGGTAGTTTTTATATAAAGTAATAAAGTTATAAATATATTGGAGATAAAATGGGTAATAAAAATATTTTAATATAATAATTTGTTGACTTTCAATTTAACAAACTGAAAATTAGATATTTTACTTTATCAATTTCACATGTATATTTTTGATGGAAAATGATAAATTATTCTAAACAATCATCCTAAAAACTATTTTGATAGTTGCTTCTATTTTCAATTTAAATTTACTTAGTTCGCTTTGATAACTCTTTTTCCCCCCTAAAATCTATTTTATATTCTTTTCAGACTTTACATACATAATACGAGTATATATCATTAAGAACCCTTTTAATCTTGTTGTAAAGATTATGAGTAAGTAATACAAATCATAATATATTTTATTACAATTACTTGGTCTTACACATGATTCGATTTATCATTTGATAAAATAACACTCATAAGTAATTAATAATTACTTTATACTTTTTGTGTCACCGTCTATCGGATGAATATAATCTAGTTATTGAATAAATTATTAGATTAGTTGTGTATATATAAAAATATTACACCACCACCACCACCACCACCACCACCACCACCACCACCACCACCACCACCACCACCACCACCACCACCACCACCACCACCACCACCACCACCACCACCACCACCACCACCACCACCACCACCACCACCACCACCACCACCACCACCACCACCACCACCACCACCACCACCACCACCACCACCACCACCACCACCACCACCACCACCACCACCACCACCACCACCACCACCACCACCACCACCACCACCACCACCACCACCACCACCACCACCACCACCACCACCACCACCACCACCACCACCACCACCACCACCACCACCACCACCACCACCACCACCACCACCACCACCACCACCACCACCACCACCACCACCACCACCACCACCACCACCACCACCACCACCACCACCACCACCACCACCACCACCACCACCACCACCACCACCACCACCACCACCACCACCACCACCACCACCACCACCACCACCACCACCACCACCACCACCACCACCACCACCACCACCACCACCACCACCACCACCACCACCACCACCACCACCACCACCACCACCACCACCACCACCACCACCACCACCACCACCACCACCACCACCACCACCACCACCACCACCACCACCACCACCACCACCACCACCACCACCACCACCACCACCACCACCACCACCACCACCACCACCACCACCACCACCACCACCACCACCACCACCACCACCACCACCACCACCACCACCACCACCACCACCACCACCACCACCACCACCACCACCACCACCACCACCACCACCACCACCACCACCACCACCACCACCACCACCACCACCACCACCACCACCACCACCACCACCACCACCACCACCACCACCACCACCACCACCACCACCACCACCACCACCACCACCACCACCACCACCACCACCACCACCACCACCACCACCACCACCACCACCACCACCACCACCACCACCACCACCACCACCACCACCACCACCACCACCACCACCACCACCACCACCACCACCACCACCACCACCACCACCACCACCACCACCACCACCACCACCACCACCACCACCACCACCACCACCACCACCACCACCACCACCACCACCACCACCACCACCACCACCACCACCACCACCACCACCACCACCACCACCACCACCACCACCACCACCACCACCACCACCACCACCACCACCACCACCACCACCACCACCACCACCACCACCACCACCACCACCACCACCACCACCACCACCACCACCACCACCACCACCACCACCACCACCACCACCACCACCACCACCACCACCACCACCACCACCACCACCACCACCACCACCACCACCACCACCACCACCACCACCACCACCACCACCACCACCACCACCACCACCACCACCACCACCACCACCACCACCACCACCACCACCACCACCACCACCACCACCACCACCACCACCACCACCACCACCACCACCACCACCACCACCACCACCACCACCACCACCACCACCACCACCACCACCACCACCACCACCACCACCACCACCACCACCACCACCACCACCACCACCACCACCACCACCACCACCACCACCACCACCACCACCACCACCACCACCACCACCACCACCTCCATCACCACCTCTACCACCACCACCACCACCATCACCGGCACCACCGCCACCGTCCACCACCACCACCACCACCCCGCGCCGTTACCATCTTAACCGTCGCATTGCGCGAGCATATGACTCGTACCTTATAAAAGGGGAACCCACCCCCAAAAATCTCAAACAAGGAATTGAACTACCTAAAATACCTCTCTCTTTTATTCATTAATTTAATCATTTACACCTAGTATATTTATAATACCTAGGGGTGTAAACGAGCCGAGCCGAGCCCGATCTTGGCAGTGCTCGAGCTCGTTCGAACTTAGTGTTTAAACTCGAGCTCGGCTCGTGATGTATTAAGAAAGCTCGAGCTCGACTCGAGATCGGCTCGTTTGTCAAAAAAAAAACTAAATGAATTTGAGCTTGGCACGAGCTCGAGCTCGGTAAGTGATCAAATTAAGCTCGATTATTTGAAACTCGTGAAAAAAGCTTTTTTAGGCTCGACTCGATTAGTATTTAAAAGGTCGATTAGTATAATATATATGTATATATATAATAATATATTATTATATTATATATGAAAGCTCGTTTAGGCTCGCGAGCTTATGTATTCGAAATTCGAGCTCGGGCTCGATTACTAAACGAGTCAATAGCTAAGCTCGAATTCGACTCGAGCTCGTTTAGGCTCGGCTCGAAACGAGTTTTTTACGAATCGAATTCGAATAATTCTCGAGCAGGCTTGACTCGTTTACACCCCTAATAATACCTTAATGAAATAATTTACAACATAAATCTCTCAATCCTTAAAACAACTACACTACCTCATTTAACATCAATTACTTTTACATTCACCACCATCGCCGCCTTCACCACCCGTCACCGCCACCACCTGTCGCCACCGCTGCTCACCCCGCCACTACCATCATCGCCGCATTACACGAACATATGACTCGTTCATTAAAACATAGATTGATCATTTTGCATCTAACTCGTTTCAAATGAGAGTTTATTAAAAGATATTTTAATCAATTCACAACTAAGTTTTCTTTTAATTATTTCCAGTGGCGGAACCAGGATTATTAGTCTGGGGTCGCCGAATAGTTTTTATGATACTAATTAACAAGTGTAAAAGTTAAACTACAAACTAAATTACACCAGTCTGTGGTTACCAATTACCTTTAAAATAAGCATATATATAAAAATAGTACTAGAAATATAAATTTTTATAGATATTGTGGGGTTGTCATGGCCACCCGTGATCACCACATAGCTCCGCCACTGACTATTTCTAAAAATGAGGGTGCAAAATTTTATGTAACGTGAATAATCCATCAAAGATGGTTATATTGTTCGAGTGAGATACCGCGTGATACCCCTCTCTTCCCGCATGCACTCCCTCCGTTTTAGACTTTTAGTCCTTCTTAGCGTCAAGGCCCATATATGCTGGAAATTAAACTCACGAATTGTTGTTGTTGGGTACTATAGCTATCCAGAATCGTCATACATATGCTTTTTTCAAGCCCAATGAGTACTAATAATCCCCATCAACATCTGGCAGCCTTTTTTTTGACATATGGGGACGTTTGAGATCGAGAGAATTAGCTCATAATTAAAAAAACAGAGTTTGCTAAGTATAGTTAATAGGGTTATGGTTAAACAAAAATGAAAGATTATACATTTATACTTGCTGTTTGAAAGTTATTCGTGAAAGCGTTATGTATATTTGGTTTTTATTAATAACAATAACAATATTACCAGATAAAAGAGTGAATATACATTGGTTTTTATTAATAACAATAACAATATTACCAAGTCAGATAAAATTCCACGTGGTCAAATAAAACGACAAAAGAGTCACATCTTTAATTTATTGATTCGAACGGTGACCGACCTGATATGAATTGATTTGTTCAAAGAAAAGAGTGAATATAAAATGATCGAGGAGCGTAAGCCCACCAGGCAAAAAAAGTCAAACCCCGACCAGGCAACATTAGCAGCGACGTCGCCGCTAATACTGCGGGCCCCCATGTCAGTAACGGCTAATCTGACAGAATATTAGCGGGGCCCCCGTCAGTAACAGAGTATTAACGGCGACGTCGCCGCTAATGCCCTGGTCGGGTTGACCTTTTCCTGGTCGCGTTACCCAAAATGATATACTGAGACTAAATGGAAAAAAATTTCAATCGTCAATCATTATTTGATTCTACTAAAGTCAAAATGACAGATTATATATAGTTAATTAGTACGAGTAGTATTTCACAATTTAAATATAACAACGAACTGTTCATTATCAAATTACATTGCCAAAATGATTATAAAAACCCAATGACAAATCTTTATTAACCAACGTAAATATACAATATAAAGAAATAAAAAAAGAAAAAAGAAAAAAAATACCGATCGATCATATCACTTGGAACGTTTACAACAAATTATTGAAAGTTCAAACATATAAACTTAACAAAGAAATAGTTCATGGACGACACTGTGGCATGGGGACATCACAAAAACCACAAGTTTTGGGGAGACCAGGCCAATTGCGTTTCTCTGGATAGCCACATATGCATGGCTGTTTTTGCTTCTTCAACATCTCGCAGCAATGAGGCGTTGGCACTCCTCCTTCCAGTAAATTTTGCCCGCATGCTTTTAGCAACACCTTCACGTCGCAGTGTTTTGTAGCTGCCACTAATGTCGCCAAAACCACCGCCAGCATGGTCACGACTACCCCAACACTTGACGCCGCTTTCATATGCATATTGAGAAAAGCTAGGAAAGGAAGGAAGATAGGACTAAATTAATTAGGAGGGTGGTGAATGGGTAGTTGGTATGTATGATGTAAAAACATGTGATTTTGCCACCTTATCTATAATCTAAGTGGTGCCGGAACCAAAATTGAACTTGGCCCGTAACATAATATTTTACTTTAATGATTAAATTGTTGTGTTATTTATGTTGTAAATCTTGATCTTGGATCAACCACAATAATTAACAACATAGATAGAGAAGATGATTAGGGAGAAGAGACACATAGAGAGGAAGGAGGAAGTGAGAAGTGTATTAGAATAATGTTACAAGGATTAGGGTTAAGTCCCTTATATATAGACTAATTACAAGGGTATAATGGTAAATACACATTAATAAATATATTTGTATATAACAGTAATATATATATTATGGAATAAGCTATATAGATTATCATTACATAATATATATTTGTATATAACACTCTCCCTCAAATATATATTACTACACATTATACTCAACTCGTTCTGTTGCTTCATTAAAAACCTTACTAAGGAAACCGAGTGAGATAAAACTTAGTTAGGGGAAAAAGAGTGCAACGTGTATAATGCTCCCGCTCATATGTCTTTCAATCTTCGAAGCCCGATCTTGTAGTGACAACTGCTTGAAACTGCTTCAAGGTGAGGACTTTATAAATAGGACATCCAGATTCTCACTTGAGTTGATGTGTTGCATAGATGTTTCTTCTTCCTTTTTGTAAATTATATGTTGAGAAGAATTTTGATGAGATGTGCTTTGGCCTATTACTCGTGATGCAACTTTCTCTGATTCTTAAGCGACCATCATTGTTTTCATAAATGGTCTCCGGGGTCTTCTTGATTGATTTGTTTTTGTATGCTTCTTGTATCTCTTTAGGGGATCCATTCATGTTGATTTTGTCAACATATACAGGTCAAGGTCGAACACCTCTTTCATGTTTCAACTCACACCCAAAACAGCCATACTACTGCCGGTTAAATAGACAGGTTCGAACTGAATCAAAACATGAGCCTACGCACTTCCAAGGCATGCTTATATATCTCAAGTCAAAGGGTACATTTACGAGATATTCAATGAGTCGAGCACCGTATTTGACTAGATTGTTTAAGATCACATAATGATCTTTTATAATGTATACATCTCGTGATGTTGATTGTACCTTTAGAAATATTCATATGGATGTCTCTTATATTTTTTTCAGGGTTCCGTATATAATAATGACATCCATTAGTATCATATGAAGTCCTTTTGATATTGTAAGGCCAACTAAAATATTAAATGTTGTTGCATCTATTACGGGACAATATCCTCATAATTTATTCTCGGGATTTGAGAGAAACTTTGTGCAACTATTCGTGCCTTGTATCATACAATCTCATTTTCGTTTCTTTAAATTTAATCACCCATTTATAACCAATTGGTTTGACGTCTATGGGTGTATAACCTATAGGTCTGGAAAATATTTCGCATTTTAGCGAATTTGATGGCTTCTTGCCATTTTGGGCCAATCATCTATGTGCATGCATTTTTCCATAGTTTTATACGTATTTATTACGTTTGTTTCTATAGCATGTGAAATTATAGATTGTCAACACGTGTTGTCTAGTTCCAAAGTGCACTGTTATGTATATACTTTATTGAGATCTCATTTTCCTTTTGGCACTAGTATTTCATCAAGGACTTGTTTACTTTATTTATTCCTCTGGTATTGTGTATGTCCCTGAGATTTTTACCTATATACAATATAACCTCTATAAATTAATAACCTCGATAAAATTAATAATTTTTCCGGTCCCAACTTGGGACCAGTACAAAATTGGACCTCAATCAATAAAATAATAAGATAATTTTTTTGAAACCCTAATGTAAATATATTGGTCCCAGTAAAACTATAAATTAATAATTCCATAAATATTTCAAAATTCAAAGACTGTCTAGTAACAAAATAAATCTATTGCCACTTGTTAGTTTTTTAACTTCAACCTTATATTAAGTTCGTCTTAAAATTTTTCTATTACATTTAAGAATTGATCGTCTTCTCGTATTGCAACAAAAAATGTAAAGAGTTGTTGCCGCTTACCAATGCTTTTTTCTAAGTTCATAAATCATCATCAACTTCGTCATCAAAAAGTTATAATATTTCTTATACACACATAAAAGTTTTCTTTGTTGATTAGTTATAGTAGGTCTTTTAACAACTTTTAGTTTGGAAGCCATAATTGATGTGAATTTAAAACTTATCATTTGATATTTTATAGTGATCAATGTGCATTAAGCTATCTTTAATTCAAAATAATGAACTTGACAAGTTCATTTAATTGATGAATGTATATTGGACATGAAAATTTTGAAGGTCATATATGAACCTCTTTAAATTAATAACTTATTAATTTATCGATATAATAATTTTTCGTTAAATTAATAAAATTTCCGGTCCCAACATTATTAATTTATAGAGGTTATACTGTAGAGGTTTCATTTATATTATGTTGGAAATTTCCACCAAGTATCTTATTTTGCTCTTTTTCGTGGGTTTTTATCTCTGGAGTCGATTGGCCTCCCACGTTTTCCTTTATATAGTAATCTCTTTTGGGATTACTTTAATCAGAGCAGGTGCATTTAATGATGGTATATGTGACTTTGTCACTATGAATACATCTTCTAAATCAATTGTTGAATTTATAATCTTCTGGACTTCATATTTATATTGATTTGACATTTATGATGCATTCTTAAGTTATTTCTTGTGTTACCAGTGTTTCTATATTATTCTCTCCTCCTGAGACTCGGAATACTTTCTCATCAAGTTGACAATCAACATAAATTGCTGTAAATATGTCATTAGTTATGACTATAAATATTTAACAAATTGATGGGAATAAAACCCCTATAAATGCTCAGTCATCCTTTTGGTCCAAATTTGGTGCAATGTGGTTGTATTGGTACATTACTGCGCAACCAATAACTTTATAGTGAGACATATTTGAATCTCTTTCAGGGACCAATTGTAAAGGAGAACATGTATGATCATTATGTTTGTACACGGTCATGCCATGTATGAATTGTATCCTTATCGAAAATCCTTTTATTATGCACCGTGTATGATTTCGATAGATTTATATATATCCCAAATGATAAAGCTTATAGTTATTCATGGACAATTTCTTTGCCATGTTTATGTGAAATAATTGAAGATATTCGATATTATTCATAGAGATGGTTTTCAAATGACCATTTTTTTTTCCGAATATCTTTATAACTCTATAAATTCCATCTAGATTTACTAGAATATAATGCGTCCTATATGATGATACTGACGCTAGATATGATTCCAACAAGAGTCTTGTTGTTAGCAATATTAATGAAGACATTCATCTCCAAAATTAGTTATGAAGACATTTATCTTCAAAATTAGCTCTTCTAAAGCAAGTTTACATTTTTTTTTCTTTTTAATTCTTTTCTTTTTAAAGAAAAAGGGAATAATAACTTGTGAGTTTGAAAGAAGCATGTGTATATATAGGAAAACTTAAAATTTCTTTAAATGATATAGTAATAAAAATTACACCATATGCTTCATGTATGAATAATAGATTGATAAAATGTGAACAATATGGTGTCAGAATTAAAATGAATACAAAGTTTGGATGTATAGATAAGAATTTCTGCGTGTGACTATTTAACATTAATTTTTTTTTTTTTTAAAGGTGAATTTTGCTGGAAACTTCGTGTTTAACATTAATATGTTATCATCACAATTATATACGTGATGGCGTGATGCCACCATATTTGTTAATTATAAATGTGGAAATGAATCATGTTATTAATTTACTTTAAAAAGACAAATAGATTCGATTTTTTTTCTTCCATTTTCGTCACCATTGAAAATGATTTTAATTAGTATTTATAAATACAACATAAATGTAGATAATAACATTAAAATACAGATTTAATTTCCATATTTCAAGGCCAATAATTAATATAATATATTTCCACATTTATTCTATAATAGAGAGGAAATCTCAAGATATAAAACATATGAATCATGAAAACAAAGATATACTATCTACTGATTTTTTTTTTCAAATTTAATTTGTGAAAATTATTTGTCTCCAACAAGCATATCGTAAAATAGAAGTAAATGCGAGAAAGAAAGAGCAACCACAGATTTCAAAATAAGTCATAATCATGATATGGATGTCTTAAGCATATACTTTGTAGTAACTTAAAAAGAACTACAAAGTAATATATTTATTGTTGTAAACAATGATATATTTTTATTTTAATTTAATTAATTGCAATATGGGTGAAGAAAATGATATCTCTTACATATAAGAAAAAGTTATAAAATACATATGGTAACAAGTTTGTTATCATATGTTAAAAAGCTACGGATACTTTTAAAGCCACATAAAACAAATAAGCCATGGCATAATATCCTAAGCTGTTTATTCCATTTGCTATCATAATGTGACACTCAATTTAATTGTCCACATTTTACAAATAAAGTCACATAATGAGACAGAAACGAAAACTTGGCAGACTCCATTATATTATAATCATTATTAATTATGTTTGATTGCTTTCCTTATTTAAGGGGCAAAGGTGTAGTCGGCTATTTCTATCGGCAAAAAGCATCGGCTAGCATCGGCTCTTTGGCAACCCTATAGCACATGCATCGGCTAGTTTTGGCAAGTTTAATCGGCTAGTTTTGGCTATATATATCGGCATGTTTTGGCCGATCCTTGTGAACGTTGGGAGCGTGCCTTTGTGACCGTTTTTTTTTTGTTCTTGTTCCAAACCTTTCGACTTCACCGGAAAATTTAGGGGTTTTTCGATTTGAGGCTAGATCTATGTTTTTCTTGGCTTCTATTGCCGGAATACATGCCGATAAAACTTGCCGATGCTCCTTAACGTTATATAGCACGCTTTCCGGTGAGATCGGAAACCCCTTTTTGGGGTTTCCGGTGGTTGCCGGCCAGATTCGTTCACTTTTTTTACGGCCAAATCTTTGTTTGGCTTTGGCAAGGATGTATGGCTATTTGGCTACTTTAATCGATTTAGTCGATTTAGGGTTTCCTGTTGCTTCGGTTTTCCGGCGAGCCCTTATGGGTTTCTGGTGAACTGCTGCTGCTGCTGCTTGTTGCTTCGGTTTTCCGGCGAGCCCTTTCTTGGGTTTTCCGGTTAACTGCTGCTGCTGCTGCTTACGGTGGCTGTGGTTTTCCGGCGAGCCCTTTCTTGGGTTTTTACGGTGAACTGCTGCTGCTGCTTACATATATATATATGTATATTTATCTTTTTACATTGTCGTTAATTGCATGTTTGTGATTAGCTTGGTAGTGTTAACTTAGCGGTAGCGTTGCCGGATTTTTCCTTGGTAGTGTTGCCGTATTTTGTTCCATTAAAGCAATAGGTAGCTGGAAAAAGTAGTTTTAGTCGATGATGGTATCGTTGAACAGTTAGGTTGCCGGTGTTACGTTAAATGGGCGATGATGATACAAAATGTTCGTAAAAATGGGACTCGGATGATCCGGGGCGTATCTTGGCGGGGTAAACCCTTCGGGTTAGCAGCCATGGCGTCTCGACTTCCGAAATTCCCGACCCCCAAATTCTGAGCCCAAGGTTCTTTTTTTTATAAAAAAAACGGTCACTTTTTTGGCATTTCCGGCAACCTTTAAACTTTTTCTGGCATTGACATTTTGGCAAGAATTGGCAAGTTTAGTTGCACTACACCATGTGTTTTGGCAAGTTTTGGCTAGTTTTTGGCAAAAACACGTGGCGCACTTTGATTCGCCGAAAACTTGCCAAAACTTGCCAATTTGCCAAAGTTTTGACACTACACCCTTGCCCCTAAGGTAAACAAAATAAGAAACAATTTTACTTTGATCGTTAAGTTGACCAGAAAAGTCATACACGTACGTACAATCAAAGAAAATCACCAATGAGTTAAGATTTATTTCAAATCACTTCTTTTTTTTATGATTTTATTTAATTTATTACTATTACTATATATGAGTTAGGGCTGTCAATCTCGACCCAACCCAAAACCCAACCCGAAAAAAGCCAGGTTAGGGTTGGGGATTTTCGACCCACCAACCCACCAACCCGCAACCTGAATTTTTTCAGGTTGGGTCCGGGTTGGGTTGTTGGGTTGTCAGGTCGACCCGCCAACCCGATATCTTAAAAATGTTTGATTTATATAGAATATCTTATACTCCACAATCTACTTATCCATACGCATCATTCTCATTTTCTATATATCTAATCTAAAGTAACTTTACATCTAAAATAAGAGGAGGATTCAAAATTTTGTGAGATGCTAACTGATGTTGGGTGAGAGTGTGAGACGACAAGTTTGTTAACTTTGTGCCAAGTTCTATCAATACCCTCGTATTTCTTTCGTATTTTTTGTTTTCAGCGTACACATCAATGATAGAGCTTTATATTGGTTGATTTATTCCGTTATATATTTATATATATTTGCTTATCAGGTCATATGGGTTGGGTCATGGGTTGGTGGGTTGTGGGTCAGGGTTGAAATTTCTGACCTGAAACTTTTAGTGGGTTGGGTTAGGGTCAGAGTTTTTCAACCCACCAACCCGCCAACCCGAACCTGCCAACCCGAACTCGAACCCATTGACAACCCTAATATGAGTATTCTGTATAAATAAATAAATGAATGAATCAAAATTAAGTTTGCCAACTATCATGGAAAACCGTACAAAATTTAGAATCAATATATTAATCGATTTGTAACTGATTTCAATAGAATATGAAGAAATCAATTTAGTTTTGTGTTTGTTTTGGTAGTGAGAAAAATAATATTTGGTACATGTTCAACATAACTAAACTTATAAAGTTCCTATACAAGATAGCAACATATATGAACAAAGCTACAACTTATACGAATCTCAACATATATATAAACAAAAAAAAATATGTGAGCAAAAATATATGAGCAAACATATATCCTGAACAAACATATACATATGTCAACACGCGGTTGTTCTAAAACCGGGATACATAGGAATAAAATCTGGCAACACATCTACACGAGAACTAAATAACTAATACGTGATACCAAATTATGTATATTTTCTGAACAATTATGGCAGCTAAATTTATATATATATAGGGAAAAGATAAAATAAGTCCAGCTTATTTTGAGTCTAATTTGAGTCCATTGATTTTCTTCCATCTCCTCAAATTCCAACAACCTCCTACCACCACCACCATCATCTCCGACCACCACCATGATTTTCCGGCGACGGCGACCACCGCCACCACGACTTACACATGTGTAAGTTACATGGACCCTTTTTGGACTCAAATTAAGCTGGACTCAATTTATCCCACCTATATATATATATATATATAATATATAATATATAATATATATATATTATAAATAAGGGTCCATGTAACTTACACATGTGTAAAAACTTACACATGTGTAAGTTAACTTACACATGTGTAAGTCGTGGTGGCGGTGGTCGTCGTCGCCGGAAAATCATGGTGGTGGTCGGAGATGATGGTGGTGGTGGTAGGAGGTGGTTGGAATTTGAGGAGATGGAAGAAAATCAATGGACTCAAAATAAGTTGGACTCATTTTATCTTTTCCCTATATATATATATATATACATATAATAACTTACACATGTAAGTTAACTTACACATGTAAGTTAACTTACACATGTAAGTTAACTTACACATGTAAGTTAACTTACACATGTAAGTTAACTTACACATGTAAGTTAACTTACACATGTAAGTTAACTTACACATGTAAGTTAACTTACACATGTAAGTTAACTTACACATGTAAGTTAACTTACACATGTAAGTTAACTTACACATGTAAGTTAACTTACACATGTAAGTTAACTTACACATGTAAGTTAACTTACACATGTAAGTTAACTTACACATGTAAGTTAACTTACACATGTAAGTTAACTTACACATGTAAGTTAACTTACACATGTAAGTTAACTTACACATGTAAGTTAACTTACACATGTAAGTTAACTTACACATGTAAGTTAACTTACACATGTAAGTTAACTTACACATGTAAGTTAACTTACACATGTAAGTTAACTTACACATGTAAGTTAACTTACACATGTAAGTTAACTTACACATGTAAGTTAACTTACACATGTAAGTTAACTTACACATGTAAGTTAACTTACACATGTAAGTTAACTTACACATGTAAGTTAACTTACACATGTAAGTTAACTTACACATGTAAGTTAACTTACACATGTAAGTTAACTTACACATGTAAGTTAACTTACACATGTAAGTTAACTTACACATGTAAGTTAACTTACACATGTAAGTTAACTTACACATGTAAGTTAACTTACACATGTAAGTTAACTTACACATGTAAGTTAACTTACACATGTGTAAGTTAACTTACACTTGTAAGTTAACTTACACATGTGTAAGTTAACTTACACATGTGTAAGTCGTGGTGGCGGTGGTCGTCGTCGCCGGAAAATCATGGTGGTGGTCGGAGATGATGGTGGTGGTGGTAGGAGGTGGTTGGAATTTGAGGAGATGGAAGAAAATCAATGGACTCAAAATAAGTTGGACTTATTTTATCTTTTCCCTATATATAGGTTTTAGGTAAAATAAAAAAAGTATTAAAGTAAAACAATAGGTTTCTCTTCACTGAAAATCACTGTGCATCATGAAAATTATCGTGCATCAATTTAACCATGATCTAAGGGTCAAGATTTAAAACTTATATTTAAATCTTGACCCTTGATTTTCATTCAAGAGTCAAGATCTTCCCAACTTGACTAGTCAAGTTGGGAAAACTTTAGGGAATCCTAATCCATACTTTTTAGTCTACACAAATATTAAAACTAAAACTACCTTAAAACTCAAAACCATCAAACACTTGCAAAGATCGATCCATCCATCAATCTATCAAAATTCTTGAACTCAAAACCAAGATTTTTCATGGTTTTTATGATCACATAATCATCTAGAAAAACCCATTTTTCTAATTGTTAATGCGTGACAAAAAATCACAACTTAGTTGCGATCGAAAAAATCCAAATTATAATGAACAAAAAGAATGTAGTTTCAAGAGAGAATATATATGAATCATATATATATATATATATATATATATATATATATATATATATATATATATATATATATATATATATATATATATATATATATATATATATATATATATATATATATATATATATATATATATATATATATATATATATATATATATATATATATATATATATATATATATATATATATATATATATATATATATATATATATATATATATATATATATATATATATATATATATATATATATATATATATATATATATATATATATATATATATATATATATATATATATATATATATATATATATATATATATATATATATATATATATATATATATATATATATATATATATATATATATATATATATATATATATATATATATATATATATATATATATATATATATATATATATATATATATATATATATATATATATATATATATATATATATATATATATATATATATATATATATATATATATATATATATATATATATATATATATATATATATATATATATATATATATATATATATATATATATATATATATATATATATATATATATATATATATATATATATATATATATATATATATATATATATATATATATATATATATATATATATATATATATATATATATATATATATATATATATATATATATATATATATATATATATATATATATATATATATATATATATATATATATATATATATATATATATATATATATATATATATATATATATATATATATATATATATATATATATATATATATATATATATATATATATATATATATATATATATATATATATATATATATATATATATATATATATATATATATATATATATATATATATATATATATATATATATATATATATATATATATATATATATATATATATATATATATATATATATATATATATATATATATATATATATATATATATATATATATATATATATATATATATATATATATATATATATATATATATATATATATATATATATATATATATATATATATATATATATATATATATATATATATATATATATATATATATATATATATATATATATATATATATATATATATATATATATATATATATATATATATATATATATATATATATATATATATATATATATATATATATATATATATATATATATATATATATATATATATATATATATATATATATATATATATATATATATATATATATATATATATATATATATATATATATATATATATATATATATATATATATATATATATATATATATATATATATATATATATATATATATATATATATATATATATATATATATATATATATATATATATATATATATATATATATATATATATATATATATATATATATATATATATATATATATATATATATATATATATATATATATATATATATATATATATATATATATATATATATATATATATATATATATATATATATATATATATATATATATATATATATATATATATATATATATATATATATATATATATATATATATATATATATATATATATATATATATATATATATATATATAAATATATATTAATATATATATATATATATATATATATATTTATATATACTTGATTTATATAAATCTTTTATACATACATATATACTTACAAGTACATATATATATATAAAATTACGTATATATA
>CM067167.1:156726531-156734031 GCA_034093135.1 Erigeron breviscapus | reverse complement strand
AAATGTATAAAATGACAAAAATAGACATAATTAAAAAAGGTTACGTAATACTAAACAATAATGTGGTTTCCTCCAGGGGGTCTCATGTTCGAATCCTGTCACATGCAAATGAGGGGCCCTTAGCAACAATATACTCATCTAACACATGGGAAGCAAACCCTTTAGGGCATTGTCAAGATTCGAATTAGCGTGAGCACATTCGCGTGAGGTGTTAGCCATTTATCCGTTGTTTTCTTTAAAAAAATAAAATACTAAACATAATGATATATGTTATTCATTTTATTTTATGTTTGTTCATTCAAAACCAAAACTATATATATTTTAGAGTTAAGTACTTTTTTCGTCCCTGTGGTTTATCGTTTGTTTATTTTTCGTCCTCGGCGTTAACTTTTGGCTAAAATCATCCCTGTGGTTTACTTTTCGTCCCTGGATCCGTTAACCCCTCACGTGCAAGGCACGTGAGGGGCATTTATGTCTTTTCACCCATGGTTAAGTGCAAAATTCATCCTTATGGTTTGTCGTTTTTGCATTTTTCATCCTTATGGCGAGGATGGAAAATGCAAAAACGACAAACCACAGGGATGATTTTTGCACTTAAATTGGTGAAAAGACGAAAATGCCCCTCACGTGACTTGCATGTGAGGGGGTTAACAGCAAAGTTATAACGGCAGGGACGAAATGCAAACCACGGGGATGATTTTAGCCAAAAGTTAACGGCGAGGACGAAAAGTGATAAAACGATAAACCACAGGGACGAAAAAAGTACTTAACTCTATATTTTATTTAAGTTTTATTCCATAGTAATATGTTGTGTTTTATATGTCAAATTACATTACAAGTGGTATGATATATAATTTTTTATACCACATCATATTGAATTACGAGAATTATTTCCATACGCATATAAGTTATAATAATGATAGAGACAAAAGTCAGAAAATTTCGTGTAAAACCTTATTCACTAAAAATCCATCATGACATGTCTCGAACTTTGCTAATTAAATCATGGGGTTATTTAAGTAAATATAAATCCTAAAGCTAGTAGCTTTTCACAAACGTTACTCATACAAGCGTTTGAAATAAGAGCTTTTCATTGGACCTAAAAGCTTGAAGCTCTTTTAACTAAACGAAACTTTTTATTAGGTAGGAGCTTTTGCTCAAAAGCTTAAAGCTTGAAGCTCCTAAAAGCTCCTTGCCAAACATACCCTTCATGTGTTTACGGTTTTTTAATTTTTAATATTATCATGTTATGATCACTTATAATTGAGATAATAAAGGTTATTGGGTTTAACATATTACATGTTACATGCAAATCGATGATATTAATTAACTTTGGGTTTACCATGTTTGCGGTTTTTTTTTGAGTATTTAATCTTTATTTTGGTGAGTTTTCTATTTCAGAACTTTAGATGATAAGGGGTTTTTCATTGAATAGTTTAACTTAAAGATTTATTACTCTCTTCCAAAATTAAGAGATCATATGCTAGACCTCTTGATATTCACGTAAAGTTAGTTTATCTTATCTCATGATGTATTATGTTTATATTTTTATTAAGCGTGTAGCCTTGTGTTTGATTTTAAACTAATTTAAAATCTCCAACTTATCTTTTGATTAAAATATATATTTTCTGTTTCCAATGTCGTTTAATCATAAATTGTATATCGAACATTTATATGATCAATCCGTACATCGTACGGGTATTAGTACTAGTTAACTTAATATATAGCTGCACAAATACATTTTTGTAAGTTTTATTGATAGTAAAAACTATTGAAAAATTTAAGTTAAGCTACATTGACCGGTATCCTATATACATTTAATCCGTAAGGTCTTTATCTATGTGAATCCATATAGCTAATCTCTTGTTTAGAAGTGTGTCCAAAAACTGTTGGGCAGTAGTCTTACCTCATATCTCTCAAACTAAATTCTTTTTTGGGTTAACATATTAACATACTCATGAGTCCTTCCGATCATTTGGGCTCGTATTCATGAGTCCTTCCGATCGTTCAAGTGTGGGTAATTTAGGCTTGTTCTAAGACTATTCATCACCACAATCCTACTTGATCCAACTTTTTGTTAAAGAACTATTCTCTTTCTTCAACTTAACACAATCCAATCTAATCCAACTTTTTCACTTACATTCACAACCCAATCAGCCAATCCAACTCAAACTAATATTTTATTACTTTTAATAATGTTTGCTTTTGTCCATTACCTAATCAAGACAATAAAAAGAATATATATTCAACTCAAACGGTTGCAAACGAGTTTGCCTATACGAACCAGCCGTTTACTCCAATCCACCACCGTAGTGGGTAGCCTAATTAATATGCCTTTTCCATGCCCAATGGGTATTAGTAAGCCCATCAATAAGTATTTTTTAACTCCTATCCAAACATCATTCTAAATTTTGAATAAGCCCACTATCATCGACTATTGTTGACACTTGACAATAGCAAGGGGTGAGTTATTTTGAGAACCACTTAAAAAAAAAAGAACGCGAGAACCAATCTCAGCCCTCCATTCATCAAGATCAGGAAGGGCATGATTGTCATTATTAAAAAAGTTGTCCAGCTCTCTCTTTCTCTCTCCTCTTATTAAATCAAAAAATATTTAAATCATTAAAAAACTTTTATCTCACAAACCGTACATCGTTAGACGGAAAAAAAAGCATAGGTAGTCTTGAAATTTCGTCCTCTTTCATTAGAGATGCGATTCGATATACTTTTAACGAATTTTTAAATTTCGTTTTTTTTTCCCATCACGTTCATCCTACACATGTGTAAGTACAACCTACACATGTGTAGGAAAGACCTGGAACTGGTGAGTTGTATAACCTGCCCATGGGTAAGTACAACCTACACATGGGTAAGTTACTTATAAAGTTCAAAAATGATGTGGACGCATTGTAAAACCCTAAATGCTAAACTCTAAAGCTTAATTTCTAATCTGAGGGGGAAGCTACTTTCTAAAAACCCTGGAAAATCTAAACCCTAAATGCTAAACCCTAAAAACCTAAAACGGATGAAGGTTACCACTCTAGGGTTTAGGGTTTAGGGTTTGAAGTTGTAGGGTTAGCCGCATTGCTAATCCGAGGGGGAAGCTACATTCTAAAACCCTGAAAAATCTAAACCCTAAAAACCTAAAAAGGATGAGGGTTCCCGCTCTAGGGGTAAGTACAACCTGCCCATGGGTAAGTACAACTTACACATGTGTAAAATGAACGTGATGGAAAAAAAAACGAAATTTAAAATGTCGTCAAAAGTATATCGAATCGCATCTCTAATGAAAGAGGGCGAAATTCTAAGACTACCCATGCTTTTCTTTTCGTCTAACGATTTACGGTTTGTGAGATAAAAGTTTTTTAGTGAATTAGATAGAATTCTATTAAAGTAAGAGAGAGAGAAAAAAAAAAGAGCTGACGAAAATACCCCTCTAGTGTTGAGAGTGGTTTTTTATTTTTAATCTTGTCCATCCATTTTCTTTGATCCAAGGGTGTAGAGGAGTTCTTGGGTTTTTTTTTTTTAAGAGTTCTCAAATAACCCCTCCTCTAACAAGGTTGCATGGATATTAATTGTGAATGATGCTGCTCCAAGCACTCGATTTTGTGGACATTGCTAAATAATTGTCCCTTGAACTACCAATTCCAAGTTTTACCATGTCTTTTGGACACTTTTTCATTTAATAATTAATTTATGAGAATGAAGTCTTTTCAAAGCTATGTTTTGGAGAATCTCTGAACTACTTGTTAGTAAATCAATTTTAAGTCATTGATCCAAAAGCCTATTGTAAACATCGGCCAAAACTCATTTGACCCATGAATGATCGAACCTAAAGTCCCCAATAAAGTGAATCAAATGTGTTTTTAAAATCAATATGAGGAGTTTCTCTTCTTATTAGAGGCACAGTAAAAAGCTCATTTACCATCAACGGCACGTGAATTAGGGTTAAAATTTTTGATTGACCAACAACTGAATTAAAATTCAATTACCCAACATGGTTGGCTAAGATCGCCGATATATAACACTATTTTGATGAGATGTAAAATTCAGAAAAAGATCAAAGATTAGACATAGTACTAAAGCAAAAATCCTCGGATTTGGAACTACAAACACATCATTATTACATGCATAGAATGATATATAACTAATTTAATTAAGACATTTGGGGATGGGGAGATAACGAAAACCACAAGTAGTCTTGGTTATGCGTTTGGATAATATTGTCAAAATATTTCAATAATTTCATTTGTTGCATAATAGAATAATTTAAGTACAATATGGCATTGGCAGATGACAAATGCCAAAAACCTTTGCCGTACCCGGCCAATTTGTTCTTTCTTTGTAATCACAGATGCACTCCCACTGATCCGAAAAGAGGCTACAACAGTTTGCTGATGGCATTGCACCTTCTTTTAAGGAATCACCACATAAAGTCAGTAGCACGTATAAGTTGCAACTTGTCTTTTGTGCCATGTTCATATCCGCCACGACAAGCACGAGGGCTGCCAACACAAGGAAACGAAACGACACGACCTTCATGGTATTGACTATATTAGGGTATGGGGATCGGATGCTAAGAATTTGGTTTGAGAAATATGGAATTTGGTTTGAGAATTTATATCGGCGTTTCTAGGTGTGTTAATTATGGTATAAATTATGACACCTTAATTATATTAGAAGATTGATTGATGTAGTTATATCTTTTGCGGTTTTATTTAGGGGAGTTACTGATTTAGAAAGTCAGACCGTTTCATATCATTTCAAATTTATAACTACCTCGTTTTACCATCTTTTCATATTTTAAAAGTTAATGTCAGAATCAAAATATGGAAGAGAACCGTGAGAACCACTAGTTTTCTTCACTCTTTCTCTTTTTTGGTGTGGTTTTTTAATTTTTATTGTTTGAACTTTTTTATTATTTTTTATTTTCTTTTAACAAAAACTCATTCCAAAAGAAAAATAATTTTTTTGTGTGTGTAAAATATCATATGAGTTACGTGTACGGTACAGGTGTTGCCCTCATCCGTTCTAAACGCATATGGGAATGGTATGAATTTAATGGGCGTCGATCCAATAGATGGTGGCGGTTTGATACGGTACGGGCGTAACCCTTAAGCCCTTAGAGATGTTTTTTTAGTGGTTCTCACGGTTCTCACCATTCTTTTGGTTCTCACTTGATCCCTCCACTTAAAAACCATATATATATATGCAATGGGTGTGAAAATATATATATTTAATATTATTTATATGAAAATATAAACCCTAACAAAATATCCAATTTAAACGCTACGATTATATAATTATGTGTATCTATATCATGATAAAATTGTATAATTTAGTTTCTTATGTAATATCTTTTTTTAGGGTGAATATGACACATACTTATCTTAAATTCGTACATCATACGAGTATTAACTCTAGTATACGTTATTAAAGTAGAAGAATGTGAAGAGTAACTCACATGTGCAGGGACGGCTACAGCTTGGGGGCAGTGTGGACAACTGCCCCCACTCCAATTTTTGTATAAATTAATTTTTTTTTATTTAAGGGTATATTTGGAATTTTGCCCCCCAAAAAAAACAAATAGATATACATATATGCGTATGATATACGAATTTCAATCCCACTTTATGAATCTCAATTTTTCAGATCACAATAGCTATGAGCAGATAATCGATATTCTCCTTCCACATGCATCTTTTCTTCTCCTAGATGTATTACTTTTATTTGTTGATCTTGATAAAAAGTAGGGCTAATTATTTGAAAATCACTGAAACTTTTTCTGGGGCTCAAATAAAAAAAAGTTCTATTTAGGGTAAGGAAAACGGCTAAAACATCTTTATTGGGGATGTGACCTATTTTGGCTGATGTGGATGATAATTAGCCGGTTGATTTTTTTTTCCAACACATATGTGACACCTTTGGAGCCACGTATGCACTTATCATGATCTATCTTCATTTTGAATACCATCCACAAGACCACAACTAACAACAATCATCATCATCATCTTAATATATAAACACCAGATATATAGCCTAAACAAACAATCAAACATAAGTAATCAAACAATCAAATACCTGATGTTCTAAGGTGCTCCACCATTTTGCTTGGTCACGATGATTGTACTTGTTTGACTAAACATCATCAATTCTCTTTCGGAATGAACAACCAAACGAATACAACCACAAAAAGAGCCCAGATCTCACCATCGAAACATCGAGATGAACGTACAAGCAAACACATGTAACCACAAAGAACCCAGATTTGAACCACCGGTTTAAGCCAAGAACCACCACCACCACCGGCGGCGCAGCCGCCACCACCACTTTCGGGTTCTTTTATTATTTATAAATCAACTCAAACCTGAAAACTAAAACATAAGTAATCAAACAATCAAATACCTGATGTTCTAAGGTGCTACACCATTTTGCTTGGTCATGATGATTGTACTTGTTTGACTAAACAAATTTCAACAAACAATCAAACATATACCATGGGAAACACATCAAATATGTAGCCAACAAATCCATCGCCGTCGCCGATGAACAGCAGCTGCAAATCCGAATATAACCGGCAAGCTATATCTCGTTATAACGACAGTCTCGATCTGGATTTTTTGTGTGGTTATATGCGGTTGAAGATCCGTCGGATTAAATTGCTGACGGATGAAATTAAAAAAAAAAATTGAAATCTTGAGTGGATAATATTGATGGTGTTGATATTCAAAAGTGTTGTTGCCGACCATCAAATTGCATGAATAAGAGGCAATTTAGATCCGACCAACCTTTTGTATTAGTAAATTTGACTATGTTCAGGATGTATTGCTATTTCTCAATGGATTTGATTGATAATATGATTAGAAGTATAAGTATAATTCATCTGATGTTGATAATATATATATATAATATCATCATCATCATCTTTTATTATTTATAAATCAACTCAAACCTGAAAACTAAAACATAAGTAATCAAACAATCAAATACCTGATGTTCTAAGGTGCTACACCATTTTGCTTGGTCATGATGATTGTACTTGTTTGACTAAACAAATTTAATCAAACAATCAAATACCTGATGTTCTAAGGTGCTCCACCATTTTGCTTGGTCATGATGATTGTACTTGTTTGACTAAACAAATTTCAACAAACAATCAAACATAAGTAATCAAACAATCAAATACCTGATGTTCTAAGGTGCTCCACCATTTTGCTTGGTCATGATGATTGTACTTGTTTGACTAAACAAATTTCAACAAACAATCAAACATAAGTAATCAAACAATCAAATACCTGATGTTCTAAGGTGCTACACCATTTTGCTTGGTCATGATGATTGTACTTGTTTGACTAAACAAATTTCAACAAACAATCAAACATAAGTAATCAAACAATCAAATACCTGATGTTCTAAGGTGCTCCACCATTTTGCTTGGTCATGATGATTGTACTTGTTTGACTAAACAAATTTCAACAAACAATCAAACATATACCATGG
>CM067167.1:156631531-156721531 GCA_034093135.1 Erigeron breviscapus | reverse complement strand
GTGATTATTAGACTTGTTGTATTTTACACTTTCTATTGGTTAACCATCTCGTTAATTAAGGGACTCACATTTGGTATCAGAGCAGAAGGCTAATCATTGCCTAGATCTGTTCTTGATGGCTAACCAAGAAAATACACAAGGTTTTAGTCTTGGTCCCGATCCTAATGTAAATATTCATGATCAAAATGAACCACAAAACGTTAATAACACTAATCCTCCACCTCCTCCTCCTACTCCTGCTTCTCCACACGTGCATGTGCACTACTCGAATAATCCTGTTCCTAAATTCAGTGGGAACAGTGATGAATTTGGTACGTGGAAAGCTAGGATGGTTTTGCATGTCACTGGTATTGAGAGGAACATGATGAAGATCTTAAACGAAGGTCCTTATGTACCTACATCACCTCTCAATCCACTTCTTGATCCTTCTGGATCTAGAAGGGGAAGGGAAAAGAGGGAGGAACATTGGTCAGAAGAGGAGAGGAGATTGGTGAATCTTGACACCCTCCTTAAAAACATGATCCTCGGGGCCGTTCCAGAAACCCTAATTCCCACACTAGTTCTTTTTCCTAGTGCCAAAACCATGTGGGATGAGCTTCTTAACCAACATGAAGGAGGAGATGACACCATTGTCACCAGAAAGGTCTCCTTAAACAAGAGGTATGAGTCATTTTTTGCTCAACCTAACGAGTCTCTCACTGGTACTTACACCAGATTTATGAGTATCATAAACCAATTGAGAGGTCTTGGGGTTGAGAAGGACAAGGATATACTTCTGGAGAAATTTTGTGACATTCTACCCACCAAATGGTCTCACATGATACTTGTTTTACGACAAGGTAAAACTCTGCACACACACACTCTCTCAACTCTATATGGAGCCTTCAGGTACACTGAAGAAAATCAAGCTCAGAGAGTGGTTGCAGAACAAGATGCTTTTAACCATGCCTCCAGTACTCCTAAAGTGGTTAGTTATTCTGAACCACCAAGTACAGCACTGATATCTTCTGAGAATGTATTTTCTATGAAGAAGATGGTGTCTGAACTTATGGATTCTGGAGAGTCCAGTCAAATCTCTCCAGACTGTTGTGATGAAACTGAAGATGATGACCTTATTGCAATGATTGCTAAAACGTTTAACCGTTTCAAAGCAAGAGCAAATAAGCCATCTGGACAATTTGCATCCAGTTCTTCCACTGACAAGACCAATTTAGACCCAGTTCAATCCCCAGAGGTTAAGACTGGAGCTGTCCAGATGACTGCTCCAGTTAAAAAGGTGAAGCAGAATAGACCTTTACCTCAGACCAATCCCTTACCAAAGCCTTTGACTGGAAAGGCTAAGGTATCATCTGAAGAAAATCAAGCTCAGAGAGTGGTTGCAGAACAAGATGCTTTTAACCATGCCTCCAGTACTCCTAAAGTGGTTAGTTATTCTGAACCACCAAGTACAGCACTGATATCTTCTGAGAATGTATTTTCTATGAAGAAGATGGTGTCTGAACTTATGGATTCTGGAGAGTCCAGTCAAATCTCTCCAGACTGTTGTGATGAAACTGAAGATGATGACCTTATTGCAATGATTGCTAAAACGTTTAACCGTTTCAAAGCAAGAGCAAATAAGCCATCTGGACAATTTGCATCCAGTTCTTCCACTGACAAGACCAATTTAGACCCAGTTCAATCCCCAGAGGTTAAGACTGGAGCTGTCCAGATGACTGCTCCAGTTAAAAAGGTGAAGCAGAATAGACCTTTACCTCAGACCAATCCCTTACCAAAGCCTTTGACTGGAAAGGCTAAGGTATCATCTGAAGAAAATATTTTGTCCAGGATAGAGAGCCAGATTCAAATTCTGACTCGTCAATCACAAAGTTTTAATGCAAGATTAAACTTTCTTGAGGGTACTTCATCTGGCCCTAGACAAAATACAAAACCTTTTTCAAAGAAAGACAAATTTATTTCTCCAGTTGAGAAAAATGAAAAGGTTTTAAAACCATCAACCCCAGTGGTCTTCTCTTCTAAGACCACTATTGAACATAGTGAACTAGACCAGATTGCCCCAGGGACCTATAAGGGAGGGTCCAGTGAACCCATCAGTCGATGGGTTCCCAAATCTAACTGATCAATATCTGGTGTATGTGTAGGGCGATCGAAAGAAGCTTATCTGGTATCTTGACAGTGCAGCTGGCAGGACGATGACCGGATGTAAGACCCTACTGGAGGAGTTCACCATTTCTGATGGACCCTCCATCACGTTTGGAAATGATGGTTGTGGGAAGACTGAGGGATATGGTGTTCTGAACAATGGACAAGTCAAGTTCAGACGAGTTGCATTTGTGAATGGTTTGAAATATAACTTGATCAGTGTAAGTCAACTGTGTGACGATGGCTATCAAGTCTTATTCAATGTTGCTCAGGGCATCGTATTCAACAAGGACTGGAAGGTAGTGTTGATTGCTCCCAGAAAAGGGAATGTGTACGTGATGGATATGGAAAGCTCTCCTTCAGAGCAGTGTTTCTATACTCAAGCTGATGAAGACACAAACTGGTTATGGCATAAAAGGTTATCCCATTTAAACTTCAAAAACATTAACAAGTTGTCCAGAAATCAACTTCTGAAGAATTTCATACTGAACCAGTACTCCAGGAAATGCCTTCAAATGAAGAATTTCATACTGAACCAGTACTCCAGGAAATGCCTTCAAATGAAGAATTTCATATGAAATACTCCAGAAATGCTTCTTCAATGAAGAATTTCATACTGAACCAGTACTCCAGGAAATGCCTTCAAATGAAGAATTTCATACTGAACCAGTACTCCAGGAAATGCCTTCAAATGAAGAATTTCATACTGAAAGTACTCCAGAAATGCCTTCAAATGAAGAATTTCATACTGAAAGTACTCCAGGAAATGCCTTCAAATGAAGAATTTCATATGAACAGTACTCCAGAAATGCCTTCAAATGAAGAATTTCATACTGAACCAGTACTCCAGGAAATGCCTTCAAATGAAGAATTTCATATGAAATACTCCAGAAATGCCTTCAAATGAAGAATTTCATACTGAACCAGTACTCCAGGAAATGCCTTCAAATGAAGAATTTCATACTGAACCAGTACTCCAGGAAATGCCTTCAAATGAAGAATTTCATGATGAAATACTCCAGGAAATGCCTTCAAATGAAGAATTTCATACTGAACCAGTACTCCAGAAATGCCTTCAAATGAAGAATTTCATATGAAAGTACTCCAGAAATGCCTTCAAATGAAGAATTTCATACTGAACCAGTACTCCAGGAAATGCCTTCAAATGAAGAATTTCATACTGAACCAGTACTCCAGGAAATGCCTTCAAATGAAGAATTTCATATGAACCAGTACTCCAGGAAATGCCTTCAAATGAAGAATTTCATATGAAAGTACTCCAGGAAATGCCTTCAAATGAAGAATTTCATATGAAAGTACTCCAGGAAATGCCTTCAAATGAAGAATTTCATACTGAACCAGTACTCCAGGAAATGCCTTCAAATGAAGAATTTCATACTGAAAGTACTCCAGAAATGCCTTCAAATGAAGAATTTCATACTGAACCAGTACTCCAGGAAATGCCTTCAAATGAAGAATTTCATACTGCAAAGTACTCCAGGAAATGCCTTCAAATGAAGAATTTCATACTGAACCAGTACTCCAGGAAATGCCTTCAAATGAAGAATTTCATACTGAACCAGTACTCCAGGAAATGCCTTCAAATGAAGAATTTCATATGCAAATCTCCAGAAATGTCTTCAATGAAGAATTTCATACTGAACCAGTACTCCAGGAAATGCCTTCAAATGAAGAATTTCATACTGAACAGTACTCCAGGAAATGCCTTCAAATGAAGAATTTCATACTGAACCAGTACTCCAGGAAATGCCTTCAAATGAAGAATTTCATATGCAAATATGAAATGTCTTGATGAAGAATTTCATACTGAACCAGTACTCCAGGAAATGCCTTCAAATGAAGAATTTCATGATGCAAATCGTGATTTAAATGACTCAGATGAAGATACTGAAGTAATTTGGCAAGACCCTCCTCCAGAATCAACTCCAGAGGAGACTCAACTGAATTCTTGCACTGATATTGTTGTCAGTAACAATCCTGGTCAGTACTCCAGATGGACAAAAGCTCACCCTATTGATCAGATCTTAGGTGACTCCAGTCGTGGTGTTCAGACCAGAAGAGCCTCCAGTAATCAATGCTTATACGTCAGTTTTCTATCTTTGATAGAACCTAAGAAGATTGACGAGGCTCTGGAAGATCCAAACTGGGTGACTGCTATGCAAGAAGAGCTTCACCAGTTTGAAAGGAACAAAGTATGGTATCTGGTTCCTTTCCCAGTTGGAAAGAAAGAACCAATTGGAACAAGATGGGTCTTCAGAAACAAAGTAGATGAAGATGGCCACGTAATAAGAAACAAGGCCAGACTGGTAGCACAAGGCTACTGCCAGTCAGATGTCGACTTTGATGAATCTTTTGCTCCAGTGGCTAGACTTGAAGCGATCAGAATTTTCTTAGCATTCGCTGCTAATCACCAGTTCAAGGTCTACCAGATGGACGTAAAGAGTGCTTTCTTGAATGGGAAGCTTGAAGAAGAAGTTTACGTCAGACAACCTCCAGGTTTCGTTGATGACAAGCATCCACATTGGGTATATCGTCTGGACAAAGCGCTATATGGCCTCAGACAAGCCCCACGTGCCTGGTATGATACTCTGACTAAACATTTGTTGAAAAATGGTTTTAAACGAGGTGCAATTGACAATACCTTGTTCATTCTTCATGAGAAAGGTAATCTGTTAATGGTACAAATTTATGTTGATGATATAATTTTTGGGTCTACTGATGAAAACATGTGCAAGAAATTTTCTAAAATCATGTCCACTGAATATGAAATGAGTTTGATGGGTGAATTAACATATTTTCTTGGACTCCAGATTAAACAAAACAAAAAAAAAAAAAAAAAAAAAAAAAAAAAAAAAAAAAAAAAAAAAAAAAAAAAAAAAAAAAAAAAAAAAAAAAAAAAAAAAAAAAAAAAAAAAAAAAAAAAAAAAAAAAAAAAAAAAAAAAAAAAAAAAAAAAAAAAAAAAAAAAAAAAAAAAAAAAAAAAAAAAAAAAAAAAAAAAAAAAAAAAAAAAAAAAAAAAAAAAAAAAAAAAAAAAAAAAAAAAAAAAAAAAAAAAAAAAAAAAAAAAAAAAAAAAAAAAAAAAAAAAAAAAAAAAAAAAAAAAAAAAAAAAAAAAAAAAAAAAAAAAAAAAAAAAAAAAAAAAAAAAAAAAAAAAAAAAAAAAAAAAAAAAAAAAAAAAAAAAAAAAAAAAAAAAAAAAAAAAAAAAAAAAAAAAAAAAAAAAAAAAAAAAAAAAAAAAAAAAAAAAAAAAAAAAAAAAAAAAAAAAAAAAAAAAAAAAAAAAAAAAAAAAAAAAAAAAAAAAAAAAAAAAAAAAAAAAAAAAAAAAAAAAAAAAAAAAAAAAAAAAAAAAAAAAAAAAAAAAAAAAAAAAAAAAAAAAAAAAAAAAAAAAAAAAAAAAAAAAAAAAAAAAAAAAAAAAAAAAAAAAAAAAAAAAAAAAAAAAAAAAAAAAAAAAAAAAAAAAAAAAAAAAAAAAAAAAAAAAAAAAAAAAAAAAAAAAAAAAAAAAAAAAAAAAAAAAAAAAAAAAAAAAAAAAAAAAAAAAAAAAAAAAAAAAAAAAAAAAAAAAAAAAAAAAAAAAAAAAAAAAAAAAAAAAAAAAAAAAAAAAAAAAAAAAAAAAAAAAAAAAAAAAAAAAAAAAAAAAAAAAAAAAAAAAAAAAAAAAAAAAAAAAAAAAAAAAAAAAAAAAAAAAAAAAAAAAAAAAAAAAAAAAAAAAAAAAAAAAAAAAAAAAAAAAAAAAAAAAAAAAAAAAAAAAAAAAAAAAAAAGAAAAAAAAAAAAAAAAAAAAAAAAAAAAAAAAAAACAAATCTAAAATTCCTTCATTCAATTCTTAAATTCTTCATTCATTTTCCAATCATAATACTCGCATATTAACTTCAAATTCATTAAATTCTTCATTCATTTTCCAATCATAATACTCGCATATTAACTTCAAATTCATTAAATTCTTCATTCATTTTCCAATCATAATACTCGCATATTAACTTCAAATTCATTAAATTCTTCATTCATTTTCCAATCATAATACTCGCATATTAACTTCAAATTCATTAAATTCTTCATTCATTTTCCAATCATAATACTCGCATATTAACTTCAAATTCATTAAATTCTTCATTCATTTTCCAATCATAATACTCGCATATTAACTTCAAATTCATTAAATTCTTCATTCATTTTCCAATCATAATACTCGCATATTAACTTCAAATTCATTAAATTCTTCATTCATTTTCCAATCATAATACTCGCATATTAACTTCAAATTCATTAAATTCTTCATAAACCTTAAATCTGGAACCTTGGTATTGAACGCCATTGTGTACTACTAAGGATCTTTGATTTAAAGATTCAAAAATTTATTTCTGGATCAACATTCCAGGGAAGACTTGAAAAATATTTTCTCTTAAAAATGTTTAAGTTCAAGGGGAATTAATTTTCTCACTGGACAAATTCTTCAGAAAATATTACTGGTGCTTTGTAAATATGTCCCTCTCACTGGTAACTGGACAGGTTGAAGTGCGTGTTTGAGTTGACTTATGTCTTCTTGTAAATGTGTCCCTCTCATTTGTCTGTATTAGTTGACGTGCAAGTTTGAGGTTTCCAGTCTTTCAAAATTGGTTGTTCACTGGACTAATCCACCAGTGATACTGGACGGTCCTGTCAACCTCCAGATGCACTGAAATATGTCATAATATTTTCAAAATACTTGATCTTTGTATGTGCCACGTAAGCAAACTTTTTCAAAGATATTTATCTTATAAATCCTACGTGGCATGTAAGTTGTTCAAAACAATGATGGTCTTTTTACTTTGGGAAAACAAAAAGTACAAGTTGTTACTGTTTTGTGGGCTGTAAACCGTCATGCATTTATGTGTGATGTGATGTAATTAATGCGGATCTCAGAACAAATCAAAAATTTATTTCTGGATCAACATTCCAGGGAAGACTTGAAAAATATTTTCTCTTAAAAATGTTTAAGTTCAAGGGGAATTAATTTTCTCACTGGACAAATTCTTCAGAAAATATTACTGGTGCTTTGTAAATATGTCCCTCTCACTGGTAACTGGACAGGTTGAAGTGCGTGTTTGAGTTGACTTATGTCTTCTTGTAAATGTGTCCCTCTCATTTGTCTGTATTAGTTGACGTGCAAGTTTGAGGTTTCCAGTCTTTCAAAATTGGTTGTTCACTGGTACTTTACTGGAGTGTCCCTCCAGTGTACCATCAGTACATGCTTCACTGGACTAATCCACCAGTGATACTGGACGGTCCTGTCAACCTCCAGATGCACTGAAATATGTCATAATATTTTCAAAATACTTGATCTTTGTATGTGCCACGTAAGCAAACTTTTTCAAAGATATTTATCTTATAAATCCTACGTGGCATGTAAGTTGTTCAAAACAATGATGGTCTTTTTACTTTGGGAAAACAAAAAGTACAAGTTGTTGATGTACCTACTGGTAGTGAAGATGTTCAGATTGTTGAATTGGTACAACCTTTAAGGCAAGTGGCTCCAGAAAGTTCAAGTCAAGCAGTTGATGAGCTTTCCAGACGACCAAGATCACATAGGCGTCTAATGAGAGGTGGAGTCCAGGTAAACCCATTAACCCATCCTGGTGATATTATGAATATTGATGGGTCTCCCATCTTTGAAGAGGAAAATATTGATCCTTCTGTACAATCTGGACAGAGAGTGGACACTGAAGTCCAGGCTGTTGTACGAGAAGAGGCTGTTGAAGTTGTTCAGACTGAAGAACAAGCTTCTGGTGAGCAAGAGGTTTCACTGGATTTAAATATGGAAGCTGGTGAACAGATAGATGTGGTTGGTGCTTCTTTTTGGGACGAGGCTGACTCTCCTATTTCTGGAGGTCAGACTTTGGATGTTAATATGGATTTTTTGGGACGAGGCTGACTCTCCTATTTCTGGAGGTCAGACTTTGGATGTTAATATGGATTTTTTGGGCGAAGATGTACAGTTTGAAACTTCACCAGAAATGCCACCTCCTCCACCAGAACCTTCAATGCCACCACCACCTCCACCATCAATTCCTCAATCAACCCCATACTTCACACCAACACAAACTCAATCATCACCAGTACACCCAACCGAACCAAGTGTGCCAGTCTCTAATATTGAAACTGAAGAGGACTGGGCACAAGTACCTTTGATGACCAGAGTGAGGTCTCATCTGGATCAACCCAGTGGTCTCTCCACTTCTTCTTCCACCGAGGTCCAAGGCCTTCTTAGTAGGGTGGCGGACCTGGAGAGATCACTCCAGTCATCTTCCCAGGTTATTTCTGACTTCAAATCAATGTTGTCAAATAATATAGCGTCAGAAATGAACCTTTTTGCTGGGAATGAAAAGATGGTATTTGAAAAACTGGATGAACTGGTACTGGCCACGAATGTTAATTCTCAAAATATAAGGGTGGCAGTACAAGGGTTGGAAGGAAAGATTGTGAACTCTGTTGAGACTGCAGTGGAGAATAAGGTTGTACAACCACTGACAGGTCTTAAAGATGAGGTTGAAAAGATTGTTACAAGAGTTGGTGCACTGGAAAGCAGGCCTACATTTGACCAGACTGATCTGGTCAACACCCTCAGTGATGAAGTTGTCAGAAAATTCAAGGGTGATATGCTGAAAGAGATCTCAGATGAAATATCTGGATCAATCATTAGATCATTTCAGGAGGTTATGTTGCCAGAAGTTGTAAAGATGGTTGAAGTTGAGCTGCCCAAGGACTTGCCAGAATCAATTGAAAGTATTAAAAGGGAAGTCCAGGCACTCAAAACTGGTATGACTGCTTCATTACCAGAACAAGGAAGAACCTTTGGTTCGCTTGATAGACATATGATGGAAGAGTTGTGGAACGATCTGAAGTCAAGGACTAGAGATCATTCCAAGGGGGAAAAACGTTCAGTTCCATCTACTGGTGAACAAGAAGGGTTAATAAGAAGAAAGAGAGAAGTTGCCAGAGCAGTCGCTACTGAAAGCGTCGTGCAACAAAGACAAGTGACTGGTACTGATGCCAGTGCACGTATGGTTGAAAGAACACAAGAAGCTACTGGTACTGAAGCCAGTGAGCCCCAGTTCGAAAGCTTCCCAGACATTCCTACTACACTAAAGGCTGTGAAAGGAAAAGAAAAAATGGTGTCTGGTGAAGAACAAGAACAAGTTGTTGAAGATGTTGACAATGAGACTTCCAGGAAGTTGCAACAACAGTGTATCATGATAGAAATCTTCAAAGATAATCAAAGAAATGAACTGCTGGCCCATCATAGGGATATGGCTACAATGGGTACTCTGGACTCCTATAACGCTGGCAGGTTAGGCGTAAACATTGAAGTTTTTAAAAGGATGAAGGAGGATCCCAGAGTTCAACAATGTCTTGATGCACTGGACGATGTCCATATACGCTCGTTCTATGCTGAAGAAGAGCAGGTATATGACTCGTTGATTTATGGTGTAACCATTCCAGAGTTGATCAGACAGAGAAAGGAGGAGCTGGTAAGCCTCCAGAAAAAGATCAGAAAAAATGCTGGTGCTCTGGAATTGGAATACAGAAAGAGGATAACTGGTCTACCCAAGCTAACTGCCAAGCAACTGAAAGCTATCAAAGATGGTGATCTGAGCACCTTTATTCCTTTGGATACAACTCTGAAGATCAATAGACAAGAACACCAGTCCACTGAAGGACAGCAGAGTGGTGTATCCAGGGATACTGAAGAGATGGTCCAGTTGGCAAAGCAAAGGGCTAAATATGATGAAATGATGACGTTCAGGGCCAATGCAAGAAGAATTATTAATGCTGAAATCACACTGGCTGAACATCATCAAGGTATGACCAGGTTTAATGTAAAGTTGACCAGAGAGGGTAACTTTACAGATGAGAGAAAGGATACGTCAGTCCAAGCATTTGGATGGACTGAACTAAAGGAGATTGGATTGACATTCAAAGGCAAGACTGATCTCTCTCCAGAAGTAAAGGCTTTTATGAAGAGAATTGAGAAAATCTGGAAGAGAATTCAACAGATGGAAGCTGTGTTGGGTCTGAGACCACCAGTGTCTGTTCCATCATCTCCATCTCCTAAGAGGAAGGCCACTGAAGATGCACCAGGGCATTCATCAAGAAGAAGGGCCTGAACTCTTACCACATTGTACTTGTTGTAATTATTTGTTTATGAAAGTTGTAATTATTTTCCTTTTTGATGAAAGTAATAATAGTTGCAAGTTTTTATATTTACAAGTAGAATGACCAGATTTAGTCTAAGTTAGAACTTAAAAGATGAAACTGAAAACACTCATGATCTATAAAGTGTTTTCCAGTAACTTAGATTAGACTTAAATCGACCAAGTGTTTTCCAGACATACAAATTTGTATATCTATAAGTCTGAAAAATACTTGCATTATTTCTAAACAAATAGGGGGAATTTGTTAGGTCCAGATTTAGTCCAGACTTACTGGACTGGCTCCAGACTGGACTACTGGAACCTTATTTAGGTTTGTTATGAAACTTGTTTTGCTGGTCTCGCTCCAGACCCGACTACTGGAGCTCACTGAAGATCTGACCAGAAAACATATTCTACTGGACCTACTCCAGACTTGGAATCTGGAGTCCCTCTGAAGATTTGTCCAGAATTAATTGAAGACTAGTGAGCATTTACTTGTACAGGTAATCTGGAGCATTCTCCAGATTAGCTCACTGAAGACTTCACCCCAGTCCAGATCTACTCTACTGAAGATATTCTGACTGAAGTCAAAGACTGAAGTCTGAAGGAAGAAGACTTAACAAATGGTGGAGTCCACTGGAAAGTCTTACCAGATCTGCACACTGGAGGATTGTTAGTGTAACACCCGTCGTTTAAAAACTTGGATTTTTTCAAAACTTTGCCAAACGGCGTTTAAAATAAGCGGAAAGGATCACTTTCAAAATCTGCCCCATCCGTAACGGATGGTACCTTTAAAATTTGGTGTTACTACTAGCATCATCAAAACAATAAAAGTAAATCCAAGCTTTGGCACCAACATAAATGCCACATTAATACAAGTCTTTAATCATAATGAAATAGCCAAACATGAGGCTAAAAGGAAGTCTAAGCGTTTAATGTCTTTGCTAAGCTTCTTTATTCGTCTACCCAAGTCTCACCAAGCTAATCCTCGCCTAGCTCAAACTTGATTATCCTGAAGGCACAACATTTTCAAAGAACAAGTGTTAGCTAATAAAATTAGCTAAGTAAGATAACATAACTTGAAAACATTTGCCATTTAAATATATTAACAAAACCATCTTTTAATGTTAATATCACATACATATAGATCATTGCACACATATCTTATCATAACACAATAGGATCATCATATACCTAATGTGCCTAACTTTTCTTTCTTTATCTTTCTTTCTTTACTTTATTTCTTTGCCTAGACGTAGGCTAAGTGACTTATGCCACTTACTTAGGGATGTGGGGTTGTGTGTAGGCGGTCATAGACCATACATGGAGTCCTCACACCCGACATGATGGGTAAACCAATAGGTGGTCCATCGGCGTCGTTAAGGAATGACAAAGTCAATCCAACTGAATAAACCGTTTATGCCTTTACGCATTGGTGGTTAGTTACTTCACCCGGAATACTCAAACGTAACTATGCCACAAGGAGCAACTCAAGTGACCACGTACGCACCAGCCCCGAAGAGCTAGCACGGGTTAAGCTTAACACAAGACTTTACATAATGCTCGAGACTTAATCGTTAAATTAGTTTAGGCTACTCTTTCACCTAAGCTAATCACATATCATCTTTTACTTTAGGGCCCTTAACGTGCACGTGAACATGGCAATCCTAATCAAGGACTAGTGACTAGGTGATCAAGCCACACATGCAAGCATATATCATATCATTTCATCATCTCATACATACATAATCATTTCATCATTCATGCATTTATAATCATTTCATCATCTCATGCATATATACTTACCACATACCATTGCAACCTGCATATGAATGTTAATCATCATAAACGGTAAGTAATATATCCCTTTGCAACCTCCCATAGTCACCCGTGAATATAAAATGTACTTACATATTCAATTGGAAGGTTTAACTTATGAAAACGTGTTTTGTTGTACCAACAGGTGACAAAAGATGTTATCTTACCTCGATACAGCTTACCAACAAGTTAGAAGTATCTTATAGTGCTTGCTAAGTGCTCCCGACAACCTAGGATGAGTATAAGATCGAAATATAAGCTAAACGAAATGTTTTATGAAAACTGGACAAGAGGTGCGTCGCACCTCCCATATGGTGCGTCGCACAAACTCAACAGGGGAATTCTAAACATAAGTTGGTGCGCCGCACCAACCCCTTTGGTGCGTCGCATAAAATGATCAGAAATTCTGAACATAAGAATGTGCGCCGCACCTACCCTTGGTGCGTCGCAAATCGGGCCTTTGGCTGAACACCATTTTTCCAAAATGGCCAGTGGTGCGCCGCACCACCCTACTGGTGCGTCGCACCTGGAGTGTCGACCAGAAACCTAATCTTTGTTCTATGATCAAACGAATTCCATACGAACCCATACCCCAAATCCAACCTGGGGACTTAAAATTAACCCTTTCAATTGCACTTTCATCAACTTTAATCATCCTATTAATCCCTTAATCCTTTACATCATAATTCAATCATTAAAACACTCGAACGACGTGAATTCAATAAACGTTTGATCCAACAACCCAACCCAAACCCTATGGCCTGGATCAAAATCACTACTAAGACATACATGATCAGATTTAAGAATAAGATCAGCCATAATACCTGTAGATGACTTCGAGGATTCGAAATCTTAATCAAACTTGATCGAAACGACACGAAACGATTGATTCTTGGAGGAAACTTGTCTTGAGAGGGAGGGGATCTGTTCCTAGGGCTTAATCACGAAATTCTGCAGCTATTGGGGTCTCACTAGACCTTAAACCCCTGACCATAAGTTTCCTTTAGTGCCCATAGGCCCCTCGACTTCCTAAACTTTACTTTCGTAGCTTAATTAACCTACCGGGAGACTTAACGATCTAACAAGCACTTAACTTTCATACTTTACTTTAAATTACTTTCATTTAATTCACTTTACTTCATTTCATACTAAACACATAAGCATTTAATCACATAATCCCTTATAAGGCACATAAACATAATAGACCTAACGTTAACTAACGGAAAGTCAAATAGTCAAACATAAAACGTTTGGGATGTTACAATTACCTCCCCCTTAAGAGGATTCCGTCCTCGGAATCGCCTCTGAAGTGAACAGATCTGGATATTTCTCTTTCATCACCGACTCGGTCTCCCAGGTTAAACTTTCACCATGGTTATGCTTCCATTTTATCAACACGAGATCAATCAACTTTCGGCGAAGTTTCTTTTGCTTTCTTCCGAGTATCGCCACTGGTTCATCCACTATTCTTTTCTGAGGATTAATGCTCACATCCTTAATCGGAATAACACTTGACTCATTGGCCAAACACTTCCTCAAATACGAAACATGAAATGTGTGGTGAATTCCATCCAATTCTGGGGGTAGTTCTAATTGATAAGCTACATCCTTGATACGTTTCAGAATTTTGAAAGGTCCTATGAAACGTGGGCTTAGCTTTCCCTTCTTTCCAAAACGAATTACTCCTTTCCATGGGGAAACTTTCAGCATTACCAAATCACCAACTTGGAACTCAATTGGCTTCCTTTTCTTGTCGGCATAAGTCTTTTGTCGTTCTCTAGCCACACGAAGTGCTTCCTTTGCCACATTAACTTTTTCAGCTGAGATTTCAATGATTTCAGGACCCGTAAACTGCTTCTCACCGGGTTCCATCCAACAACTCGGAGTCCTACATCTCCTACCATAAAGCATTTCAAATGGTGGCATTCCAATACTTGCATGGTGGCTGTTATTATAAGTGAATTCGATCAATTTCAAGTGTTCATCCCATGCTCCACCATATTCTAATACACAAGCTCTCAACATGTCTTCCAATGTTTGTATGGTCCTTTCACTTTGCCCATCAGTTTGAGGGTGATAGGCGGTGCTCAAATTAACTCTAGTACCTAACTCTCGCTGAAGGCCCTTCCAAAAGTTAGACACAAATCTCGTGTCTCGGTCTGAAACAATGGATAAAGGAACACCATGCTTTGCTACGATCTCATCCACATACAACTTTGCCATCTTAGTTAATGGTACATCCTGTCTTGTTGCCAAGAAATGAGCACTCTTTGTCAATCTATCCACTATAACCCATACCATGTCATTTCCTTTCGGTGTTCTTGGTAGTTTGGTCACAAAATCCATAGTAATATGGTCCCATTTCCATTCCGGAATCTCCAATTGATGCAACATTCCATATGGCTTTTTGTGATCAGCTTTCACACGTGCACACGTCAAACATCTTTCAACAAAATGAGCAACTTCTCCCTTAATGTTTGGCCACCAATAGATGGGCTTCAAATCTGCATACATCTTGGTAATACCTGGATGGACTGAATATCTTGACTTATGAGCTTCTTCAAGGATCAATTCTCGGTTACCACCAAGCAATGGTACCCATATTCGACCCTTATAAGTCTTAAATCCACGGCTGTTCGTCTCCATCACAAGTCTTCTCTTCTTTCCAATACTCTCATTATCGATATTATCCTTCATTAAAGCCTTAACTTGTGCTTCCTTGATGCGGTCGAGTAACCCCGACTTGGCTTGAACAACCATGCTCATCAATCTACAAGAAAAATTCTGCACTTTCCTACTTAATGCATCCGCCACCACATTGGCTTTACCGGGATGATATTAATCTCACAATCATAATCTTTCAGAAGTTCCATCCATCTCCTTTGCCTTACATTCATTTCCTTTTGTGAGAACACATATTGCAAACTCTTATGATCCGTAAACAATGTACATTTGGTGCCATATAAGTAATGCCTCCACAACTTCAAAGCAAACACTACTGCAGCCAATTCAAGATCATGGGTCGGGTAATTCTTCTCATGAGGCTTCAACTGTCGTGAAGCATATGCAATAACTTTGTCCCTTTGCATAAGGACACAACCCAAACCTGAAATAGAAGCATCACTATAAACAACAAGATCATCAGTACCTTCGGGTAAGGCTAGGACAGGAGCTTCACATAACTTTGTCTTAAGCGTTTGAAAGGCCTTTTCTTGAGCTTCCGTCCATACAAACTTTACTCCTTTCTTTGTCAATTCAGTCATTGGCTTAGCTATTCGGAGAAATCTTGAATAAACCTCCTATAATAGCCAGCTAAACCGAGAAAACTCTTAATCTCCGTGGGTGTCTTTGGCTGTTCCCATTTAGATACAGCTTCAATCTTGGCAGGATCAACTTTAATACCTTCAGAAGAGATAACATGCCCGAGAAATTGAACTTCTCGGAGCCAGAATTCACACTTGGAGAACTTTGCATATAACTTTTTCTCTCTAAGAACCTCAAGAACAGCTCTTAAGTGCTCACGGTGCTCGGCTTCGGACTTTGAATATATAAGAATATCGTCAATGAAGACAATCACAAAATGATCTAAGAATGGGCGACATACCCGATTCATTAAATCCATAAAAGCGGCTGGAGCATTTGTCAACCCAAAAGGCATGACAAGAAACTCATAGTGCCCATAACGTGTACGAAAAGCTGTCTTGGCCACATCTTCCTTTTTGACTTTTAATTGATGATAGCCAGACCGCAAATCAATCTTAGAGAAGTAAGAAGCACCATGGAGCTGATCAAAAAGATCATCAATACGCGGGAGAGGATACTTATTCTTAACCGTTCGCTTATTCAGCTCACGGTAGTCTATGCACATGCGCATAGAACCGTCTTTCTTTTTGACAAAAAGAACCGGAGCTCCCCAAGGCGAGGAACTTGGTTGTATGAAACCTTTGTCAAGTAGCTCTTGAAGCTGGGACATTAATTCTTTCATTTCTGTGGGAGCTAAACGATATGGTGCCTTTGCAATAGGAGTAGCACCGGGTACGAGATCAATCTGAAAGATGACCTCTCGGTCGGGAGGAATACCGGGAAGATCATCCGGAAAGACATCAGAAAATTCAGAAACTACATCAACATTAGGGATCGGAGACTTCCCTTTTCGTGTATCGATAACATAGGCAAGAAAGTGATTCTTGTTATGCCGAATGCAATTGAGAGCCTTCATCAAATTAATAATCTTTATGCTCCCAATCTTCTTGTCTCCATAAACGGAAATGACCTCACCATCCGGAGTAGCGAATCGTACAACCTTTTGAGAACATATAATAGTAGCATCATTTTGAGACAACCAATCCATACCTATCACTATATCAAAACCGGCTAGAGTGGTAGGCAATAGTTGAACCGGAAAAGAGCGGCCTTCAATCTCAATAAAACAATCATCATAACCTACTTGAATGTCACTAATGGTACCGTTAGCAATTTCAACCTCTATAGAGCAATCAAGAGGAGTAGTGACCCTATCAAGCTTAGGAGCAAATAAAGTGGACACAAAAGATCTATTTGCACCCGAATCAAAAAGTACAGAAGCAGGTTGAGTTAACAAGAAATGTACCGCTTACTACCTCGTCGTTATCCTTGGCAGCTTCGACTGTCAGCTGAAAGGCTCGAGCTTTAGGCTTTTGGACAGCCGTCTTCTTTCCATCATCTCTTCCTTGTGGGCAATCCTTGATGAAATGACCGGTTTGTTGTCACCGATAACACTTTGGCTTGTCCTTGCATCCTGAAGTAGGATGACCTGTACCACCACAAGTATCACACCTTTGGGTCTTATCTGAACATGGACCCGAGTGAGGCGCCTTACAAGTACCACACCAATTCTTTGGCTTTGCATAGCTGCTGCCCCCATTTCTTGAAGACGAACCTTTCTTGAACTTCCTATTAGATCCACTTGACCCATCATGCTTCCTTTTAAAACCTGATTGCTTATCATCAATAGCTTTCACTACAACCTTTTCACCCTTGAAATCATCATCCAACCTCTTGGACTCCTTAATCGCAGCAGACAATGTAATGTGTTGTCTACAAAGGCCACGATAGCTAGCGGGAAGGCCATCACAGTAAGCTTCCACCTGATCCACATCTCTACGAACCAAATGACCAACAAACTTAAGCTTTTCCATAAATGAGTGGGCATATTCAGTTATGGCACCCGGCTTAGCTGTTAAAGCTCTGAATTCTTTCTCAATCAACCTCAGTTCACGAGTACCCACATATTCTTCCAAGAACTTCTCCTTAAAGGTACCCCAAGGCATATTAGCTAGCACCTCGGGAGTCAAAGAAATAGTAGCAACCCTCCACCAATTACGAGCATTCTTCTTCAACATACGGGAAGCACACAATACCTTCATATCCTCAGGGCAATAACATGAAGCAAACACAACCTCGATATCCTCCAACCACTCCATGGCACCTACAGCATCTAGAGTACCATCAAATGCCTTTGCTCCACATTTCTGAAAGCTCTCATACTTAAAGTTACTAGTACGAGGAGCGACTACAACACGGGGCTCCACCACATTATTAACACCATTCACATTAGCAACAACATTTTCAGGAGCAACTTGAGACCTTACCATTGATGGCTCGGTACGGTTTGAGCGGTTGGAGTAATTCCCATCCGTATGCTCATCCCGTTGCAAACTAGCTTCTCTTTCAGCCCTAAGTTGATTCAACTCCTCTTCATTTCTCAACAAAAGAGCTCGAATAGCCCTCAACTCTTCATGCATTTCAGCTTGAGTAGGAACTTGTTCAATCACGGGGTTAGCTCTATCAATTTCAGACCTTGTAGGTTGTGCACCCGAAAGTGGTCTTCGAGGAGGCCTTAGGTTAACACCATTTCCAGTCCCGTTTAGATTAACCGGAGCATCGCTAGCATTAGCTCCATCTCTTTGACTACTAGCACGGGTATTAACCATCCTTCTACAATTTTAGTGACAATTGTTAGAGATGAATCGAATGAGAACAAAGTATGGTCAGGCCTACTAAATTACATAAGCATAACATATACATATATAAGCCATAAACCTACTCTCACACTCATCCCAACCCATCTTAAAAGCATTTTCATCATAGAGCTACAGCATTACTACTTAAGCCAATCATTTCTCGTACGGTTTAAGTCCAAAATCCTAAGGTCTTGGTCGAATTTTGGTTCACTTAAACCATTTCTCTGATACCAACTTGTAACACCCGTCGTTTAAAAACTTGGATTTTTCAAAACTTTGCCAACGGCGTTTAAAATAAGCGGAAAGGATCACTTTCAAAATCTGCCCCATCCGTAACGGATGGTACCTTTAAAATTTGGTGTTACTACTAGCATCATCAAAACAATAAAAGTAAATCCAAGCTTTGGCACCAACATAAATGCCACATTAATACAAGTCTTTAATCATAAATGAAATAGCCAAACATGAGGCTAAAAGGAAGTCTAAGCGTTTAATGTCTTGCTAAGCTTCTTTATTCGTCTACCCAAGTCTCACCAAGCTAATCCTCGCCTAGCTCAAACTTGATTATCCTGAAGGCACAACATTTTCAAAGAACAAGTGTTAGCTAATAAATTAGCTAAGTAAGATAACATAACTTGAAAACATTTGCCATTTAAATATATTAACAAAACCATCTTTTAATGTTAATATCACATACATATAGATCATTGCACACATATCTTATCATAACACAATAGGATCATCATATACCTAATGTGCCTAACTTTTCTTTCTTTATCTTTCTTTCTTTACTTTATTTCTTTGCCTAGACGTAGGCTAAGTGACTTATGCCACTTACTTAGGGATGTGGGGTTGTGTGTAGGCGGTCATAGACCATACATGGAGTCCTCACACCCGACATGATGGGTAAACCAATAGGTGGTCCATCGGCGTCGTTAAGGAATGACAAAGTCAATCCAACTGAATAAACCGTTTATGCCTTTACGCATTGGTGGTTAGTTACTTCACTCGGAATACTCAAACGTAACTATGCCACAAGGAGCAACTCAAGTGACCACGTACGCACCAGCCCCGAAGAGCTAGCACGGGTTAAGCTTAACACAAGACTTTACATAATGCTCGAGACTTTAATCGTTAAATTAGTTTAGGCTACTCTTTCACCTAAGCTAATCACATATCATCTTTTACTTTAGGGCCCTTAACGTGCACGTGAACATGGCAATCCTAATCAAGGACTAGTGACTAGGTGATCAAGCCACACATGCAAGCATATATCATATCATTTCATCATTTCATCATCTCATACATACATAATCATTTCATCATTTCATGCATTTATAATCATTTCATCATCTCATGCATATATACTTACCACATACCATTGCAACCTGCATATGAATGTTAATCATCATAAACGGTAAGTAATATATCCCTTTGCAACCTCCCATAGTCACCCGTGAATATAAAATGTACTTACATATTCAATTGGAAGGTTTAACTTATGAAAACGTGTTTTGTTGTACCAACAGGTGACAAAAGATGTTATCTTACCTCGATACAGCTTACCAACAAGTTAGAAGTATCTTATAGTGCTTGCTAAGTGCTCCCGACAACCTAGGATGAGTATAAGATCGAAATATAAGCTAAACGAAATGTTTTATGAAAACTGGACAAGAGGTGCGTCGCACCTCCCATATGGTGCGTCGCACAAACTCAACAGGGGAATTCTAAACATAAGTTGGTGCGCCGCACCAACCCCTTTGGTGCGTCGCATAAAATGATCAGAAATTCTGAACATAAGAATGTGCGCCGCACCTACCCTTGGTGCGTCGCATATCGGGCTTACCATTTTTCCAAAATGGCCTGTGGTGCGCCGCACCACCCTACTGGTGCGTCGCACCTGGAGTGTCGACCAGAAACCTAATCTTTGTTCTATGATCAAACGAATTCCATACGAACCCATACCCCAAATCCAACCTGGGGACTTAAAATTAACCCTTTCAATTGCACTTTCATCAACTTTAATCATCCTATTAATCCCTTAATCCTTTACATCATAATTCAATCATTAAAACACTCGAACGACGTGAATTCAATAAACGTTTGATCCAACAACCCAACCCAAACCCTATGGCCTGGATCAAAATCACTACTAAGACATACATGATCAGATTTAAGAATAAGATCAGCCATAATACCTGTAGATGACTTCGAGGATTCGAAATCTTAATCAAACTTGATCGAAACGACACGAAACGATTGATTCTTGGAGGAAACTTGTCTTGAGAGGGAGGGGATCTGTTCCTAGGGCTTAATCACGAAATTCTGCAGCTATTGGGGTCTCACTAGACCTTAAACCCCTGACCATAAGTTTCCTTTAGTGCCCATAGGCCCCTCGACTTCCTAAACTTTACTTTCGTAGCTTAATTAACCTACCGGGAGACTTAACGATCTAACAAGCACTTAACTTTCATACTTTACTTTAAATTACTTTCATTTAATTCACTTTACTTCATTTCATACTAAACACATAAGCATTTAATCACATAATCCCTTATAAGGCACATAAACATAATAGACCTAACGTTAACTAACGGAAAGTCAAATAGTCAAACATAAAACGTTTGGGATGTTACAATTACCTCCCCCTTAAGAGGATTCCGTCCTCGGAATCGCCTCTGAAGTGAACAGATCTGGATATTTCTCTTTCATCACCGACTCGGTCTCCCAGGTTAAACTTTCACCATGGTTATGCTTCCATTTTATCAACACGAGATCAATCAACTTTCGGCGAAGTTTCTTTTGCTTTCTTCCGAGTATCGCCACTGGTTCATCCACTATTCTTTTCTGAGGATTAATGCTCACATCCTTAATCGGAATAACACTTGACTCATTGGCCAAACACTTCCTCAAATACGAAACATGAAATGTGTGGTGAATTCCATCCAATTCTGGGGGTAGTTCTAATTGATAAGCTACATCCTTGATACGTTTCAGAATTTTGAAAGGTCCTATGAAACGTGGGCTTAGCTTTCCCTTCTTTCCAAAACGAATTACTCCTTTCCATGGGGAAACTTTCAGCATTACCAAATCACCAACTTGGAACTCAATTGGCTTCCTTTTCTTGTCGGCATAAGTCTTTTGTCGTTCTCTAGCCACACGAAGTGCTTCCTTTGCCACATTAACTTTTTCAGCTGAGATTTCAATGATTTCAGGACCCGTAAACTGCTTCTCACCGGGTTCCATCCAACAACTCGGAGTCCTACATCTCCTACCATAAAGCATTTCAAATGGTGGCATTCCAATACTTGCATGGTGGCTGTTATTATAAGTGAATTCGATCAATTTCAAGTGTTCATCCCATGCTCCACCATATTCTAATACACAAGCTCTCAACATGTCTTCCAATGTTTGTATGGTCCTTTCACTTTGCCCATCAGTTTGAGGGTGATAGGCGGTGCTCAAATTAACTCTAGTACCTAACTCTCGCTGAAGGCCTTCCAAAAGTTAGACACAAATCTCGTGTCTCGGTCTGAAACAATGGATAAAGGAACACCATGCTTTGCTACGATCTCATCCACATACAACTTTGCCATCTTAGTTAATGGTACATCCTGTCTTGTTGCCAAGAAATGAGCACTCTTTGTCAATCTATCCACTATAACCCATACCATGTCATTTCCTTTCGGTGTTCTTGGTAGTTTGGTCACAAAATCCATAGTAATATGGTCCCATTTCCATTCCGGAATCTCCAATTGATGCAACATTCCATATGGCTTTTTGTGATCAGCTTTCACACGTGCACACGTCAAACATCTTTCAACAAAATGAGCAACTTCTCCCTTAATGTTTGGCCACCAATAGATGGGCTTCAAATCTGCATACATCTTGGTAATGCCTGGATGGACTGAATATCTTGACCTATGAGCTTCTTCAAGGATCAATTCTCGGTTACCACCAAGCAATGGTACCCATATTCGACCCATAAAGCATTTCAAATGGTGGCATTCCAATACTTGCATGGTGGCTGTTATTATAAGTGAATTCGATCAATTTCAAGTGTTCATCCCATGCTCCACCATATTCTAATACACAAGCTCTCAACATGTCTTCCAATGTTTGTATGGTCCTTTCACTTTGCCCATCAGTTTGAGGGTGATAGGCGGTGCTCAAATTAACTCTAGTACCTAACTCTCGCTGAAGGCCCTTCCAAAAGTTAGACACAAATCTCGTGTCTCGGTCTGAAACAATGGATAAAGGAACACCATGCTTTGCTACGATCTCATCCACATACAACTTTGCCATCTTAGTTAATGGTACATCCTGTCTTGTTGCCAAGAAATGAGCACTCTTTGTCAATCTATCCACTATAACCCATACCATGTCATTTCCTTTCGGTGTTCTTGGTAGTTTGGTCACAAAATCCATAGTAATATGGTCCCATTTCCATTCCGGAATCTCCAATTGATGCAACATTCCATATGGCTTTTTGTGATCAGCTTTCACACGTGCACACGTCAAACATCTTTCAACAAAATGAGCAACTTCTCCCTTAATGTTTGGCCACCAATAGATGGGCTTCAAATCTGCATACATCTTGGTAATACCTGGATGGACTGAATATCTTGACTTATGAGCTTCTTCAAGGATCAATTCTCGGTTACCACCAAGCAATGGTACCCATATTCGACCCTTATAAGTCTTAAATCCACGGCTGTTCGTCTCCATCACAAGTCTTCTCTTCTTTCCAATACTCTCATTATCGATATTATCCTTCATTAAAGCCTTAACTTGTGCTTCCTTGATGCGGTCGAGTAACCCCGACTTGGCTTGAACAACCATGCTCATCAATCTACAAGAAAAATTCTGCACTTTCCTACTTAATGCATCCGCCACCACATTGGCTTTACCGGGATGATATTTAATCTCACAATCATAATCTTTCAGAAGTTCCATCCATCTCCTTTGCCTTACATTCATTTCCTTTTGTGAGAACACATATTGCAAACTCTTATGATCCGTAAACAATGTACATTTGGTGCCATATAAGTAATGCCTCCACAACTTCAAAGCAAACACTACTGCAGCCAATTCAAGATCATGGGTCGGGTAATTCTTCTCATGAGGCTTCAACTGTCGTGAAGCATATGCAATAACTTTGTCCCTTTGCATAAGGACACAACCCAAACCTGAAATAGAAGCATCACTATAAACAACAAGATCATCAGTACCTTCGGGTAAGGCTAGGACAGGAGCTTCACATAACTTTGTCTTAAGCGTTTGAAAGGCCTTTTCTTGAGCTTCCGTCCATACAAACTTTTCTCCTTTCTTTGTCAATTCAGTCATTGGCTTAGCTATTCGGGAGAAATCTTGAATAAACCTCCTATAATAGCCAGCTAAACCGAGAAAACTCTTAATCTCCGTGGTTGTCTTTGGCTGTTCCCATTTAGATACAGCTTCAATCTTGGCAGGATCAACTTTAATACCTTCAGAAGAGATAACATGCCCGAGAAATTGAACTTCTCGGAGCCAGAATTCACACTTGGAGAACTTTGCATATAACTTTTTCTCTCTAAGAACCTCAAGAACAGCTCTTAAGTGCTCACGGTGCTCGGCTTCGGACTTTGAATATATAAGAATATCGTCAATGAAGACAATCACAAAATGATCTAAGAATGGGCGACATACCCGATTCATTAAATCCATAAAAGCGGCTGGAGCATTTGTCAACCCAAAAGGCATGACAAGAAACTCATAGTGCCCATAACGTGTACGAAAAGCTGTCTTGGCCACATCTTCCTTTTTGACTTTTAATTGATGATAGCCAGACCGCAAATCAATCTTAGAGAAGTAAGAAGCACCATGGAGCTGATCAAAAAGATCATCAATACGCGGGAGAGGATACTTATTCTTAACCGTTCGCTATTCAGCTCACGGTAGTCTATGCACATGCGCATAGAACCGTCTTTCTTTTTGACAAAAAGAACCGGAGCTCCCCAAGGCGAGGAACTTGGTTGTATGAAACCTTTGTCAAGTAGCTCTTGAAGCTGGGACATTAATTCTTTCATTTCTGTGGGAGCTAAACGATATGGTGCCTTTGCAATAGGAGTAGCACCGGGTACGAGATCAATCTGAAAGATGACCTCTCGGTCGGGAGGAATACCGGGAAGATCATCCGGAAAGACATCAGAAAATTCAGAAACTACATCAACATTAGGGATCGGAGACTTCCCTTTTCGTGTATCGATAACATAGGCAAGAAAGTGATTCTTGTTATGCCGAATGCAATTGAGAGCCTTCATCAAATTAATAATCTTTATGCTCCCATTCTTCTTGTCTCCATAAACGGAAATGACCTCACCATCCGGAGTAGCGAATCGTACAACCTTTTGAGAACATATAATAGTAGCATCATTTTGAGACAACCAATCCATACCTATCACTATATCAAAACCGGCTAGAGTGGTAGGCAATAGTTGAACCGGAAAAGAGCGGCCTTCAATCTCAATAAAACAATCATCATAACCTACTTGAATGTCACTAATGGTACCGTTAGCAATTTCAACCTCTATAGAGCAATCAAGAGGAGTAGTGACCCTATCAAGCTTAGGAGCAAATAAAGTGGACACAAAAGATCTATTTGCACCCGAATCAAAAAGTACAGAAGCAGGTTTTGAGTTAACAAGAAATGTACCGCTTACTACCTCGTCGTTATCCTTGGCAGCTTCGACTGTCAGCTGAAAGGCTCGAGCTTTAGGCTTTTGGACAGCCGTCTTCTTTCCATCATCTCTTCCTTGTGGGCAATCCTTGATGAAATGACCGGTTTGTTGTCACCGATAACACTTTGGCTTGTCCTTGCATCCTGAAGTAGGATGACCTGTACCACCACAAGTATCACACCTTTGGGTCTTATCTGAACATGGACCCGAGTGAGGCGCCTTACAAGTACCACACCAATTCTTTGGCTTTGCATAGCTGCTGCCCCCATTTCTTGAAGACGAACCTTTCTTGAACTTCCTATTAGATCCACTTGACCCATCATGCTTCCTTTTAAAACCTGATTGCTTATCATCAATAGCTTTCACTACAACCTTTTCACCCTTGAAATCATCATCCAACCTCTTGGACTCCTTAATCGCAGCAGACAATGTAATGTGTTGTCTACAAAGGCCACGATAGCTAGCGGGAAGGCCATCACAGTAAGCTTCCACCTGATCCACATCTCTACGAACCAAATGACCAACAAACTTAAGCTTTTCCATAAATGAGTGGGCATATTCAGTTATGGCACCCGGCTTAGCTGTTAAAGCTCTGAATTCTTTCTCAATCAACCTCAGTTCACGAGTACCCACATATTCTTCCAAGAACTTCTCCTTAAAGGTACCCCAAGGCATATTAGCTAGCACCTCGGGAGTCAAAGAAATAGTAGCAACCCTCCACCAATTACGAGCATTCTTCTTCAACATACGGGAAGCACACAATACCTTCATATCCTCAGGGCAATAACATGAAGCAAACACAACCTCGATATCCTCCAACCACTCCATGGCACCTACAGCATCTAGAGTACCATCAAATGCCTTTGCTCCACATTTCTGAAAGCTCTCATACTTAAAGTTACTAGTACGAGGAGCGACTACAACACGGGGCTCCACCACATTATTAACACCATTCACATTAGCAACAACATTTTCAGGAGCAACTTGAGACCTTACCATTGATGGCTCGGTACGGTTTGAGCGGTTGGAGTAATTCCCGTCCGTATGCTCATCCCGTTGCAAACTAGCTTCTCTTTCAGCCCTAAGTTGATTCAACTCCTCTTCATTTCTCAACAAAAGAGCTCGAATAGCCCTCAACTCTTCATGCATTTCAGCTTGAGTAGGAACTTGTTCAATCACGGGGTTAGCTCTATCAATTTCAGACCTTGTAGGTTGTGCACCCGAAAGTGGTCTTCGAGGAGGCCTTAGGTTAACACCATTTCCAGTCCCGTTTAGATTAACCGGAGCATCGCTAGCATTAGCTCCATCTCTTTGACTACTAGCACGGGTATTAACCATCCTCCTACAATTTTAGTGACAAATGTTAGAGATGAATCGAATGAGAACAAAGTATGGTCAGGCCTACTAAATTACATAAGCATAACATATACATATATAAGCCATAAACCTACTCTCACACTCATCCCAACCCATCTTAAAAGCATTTTCATCATAGAGCTACAGCATTACTACTTAAGCCAATCATTTCTCGTACGGTTTAAGTCCAAAATCCTAAGGTCTTGGTCGAATTTTGGTTCACTTAAACCATTTCTCTGATACCAACTTGTAACACCCGTCGTTTAAAAACTTGGATTTTTCAAAACTTTGCCAAACGGCGTTTAAAATAAGCGGAAAGGATCACTTTCAAAATCTGCCCCATCCGTAACGGATGGTACCTTTAAAATTTGGTGTTACTACTAGCATCATCAAAACAATAAAAGTAAATCCAAGCTTTGGCACCAACATAAATGCCACATTAATACAAGTCTTTAATCATAAATGAAATAGCCAAACATGAGGCTAAAAGGAAGTCTAAGCGTTTAATGTCTTTGCTAAGCTTCTTTATTCGTCTACCCAAGTCTCACCAAGCTAATCCTCGCCTAGCTCAAACTTGATTATCCTGAAGGCACAACATTTTCAAAGAACAAGTGTTAGCTAATAAAATTAGCTAAGTAAGATAACATAACTTGAAAACATTTGCCATTTAAATATATTAACAAAACCATCTTTTAATGTTAATATCACATACATATAGATCATTGCACACATATCTTATCATAACACAATAGGATCATCATATACCTAATGTGCCTAACTTTTCTTTCTTTATCTTTCTTTCTTTACTTTATTTCTTTGCCTAGACGTAGGCTAAGTGACTTATGCCACTTACTTAGGGATGTGGGGTTGTGTGTAGGCGGTCATAGACCATACATGGAGTCCTCACACCCGACATGATGGGTAAACCAATAGGTGGTCCATCGGCGTCGTTAAGGAATGACAAAGTCAATCCAACTGAATAAACCGTTTATGCCTTTACGCATTGGTGGTTAGTTACTTCACCCGGAATACTCAAACGTAACTATGCCACAAGGAGCAACTCAAGTGACCACGTACGCACCAGCCCCGAAGAGCTAGCACGGGTTAAGCTTAACACAAGACTTTACATAATGCTCGAGACTTTAATCGTTAAATTAGTTTAGGCTACTCTTTCACCTAAGCTAATCACATATCATCTTTTACTTTAGGGCCCTTAACGTGCACGTGAACATGGCAATCCTAATCAAGGACTAGTGACTAGGTGATCAAGCCACACATGCAAGCATATATCATATCATTTCATCATCTCATACATACATAATCATTTCATCATTTCATGCATTTATAATCATTTCATCATCTCATGCATATATACTTACCACATACCATTGCAACCTGCATATGAATGTTAATCATCATAAACGGTAAGTAATATATCCCTTTGCAACCTCCCATAGTCACCCGTGAATATAAAATGTACTTACATATTCAATTGGAAGGTTTAACTTATGAAAACGTGTTTTGTTGTACCAACAGGTGACAAAAGATGTTATCTTACCTCGATACAGCTTACCAACAAGTTAGAAGTATCTTATAGTGCTTGCTAAGTGCTCCCGACAACCTAGGATGAGTATAAGATCGAAATATAAGCTAAACGAAATGTTTTATGAAAACTGGACAAGAGGTGCGTCGCACCTCCCATATGGTGCGTCGCACAAACTCAACAGGGGAATTCTAAACATAAGTTGGTGCGCCGCACCAACCCCTTTGGTGCGTCGCATAAAATGATCAGAAATTCTGAACATAAGAATGTGCGCCGCACCTACCCTTGGTGCGTCGCAAATCGGGCCTTTGGCTGAACACCATTTTTCCAAAATGGCCAGTGGTGCGCCGCACCACCCTACTGGTGCGTCGCACCTGGAGTGTCGACCAGAAACCTAATCTTTGTTCTATGATCAAACGAATTCCATACGAACCCATACCCCAAATCCAACCTGGGGACTTAAAATTAACCCTTTCAATTGCACTTTCATCAACTTTAATCATCCTATTAATCCCTTAATCCTTTACATCATAATTCAATCATTAAAACACTCGAACGACGTGAATTCAATAAACGTTTGATCCAACAACCCAACCCAAACCCTATGGCCTGGATCAAAATCACTACTAAGACATACATGATCAGATTTAAGAATAAGATCAGCCATAATACCTGTAGATGACTTCGAGGATTCGAAATCTTAATCAAACTTGATCGAAACGACACGAAACGATTGATTCTTGGAGGAAACTTGTCTTGAGAGGGAGGGGATCTGTTCCTAGGGCTTAATCACGAAATTCTGCAGCTATTGGGGTCTCACTAGACCTTAAACCCCTGACCATAAGTTTCCTTTAGTGCCCATAGGCCCCTCGACTTCCTAAACTTTACTTTCGTAGCTTAATTAACCTACCGGGAGACTTAACGATCTAACAAGCACTTAACTTTCTTACTTTACTTTAAATTACTTTCATTTAATTCACTTTACTTCATTTCATACTAAACACATAAGCATTTAATCACATAATCCCTTATAAGGCACATAAACATAATAGACCTAACGTTAACTAACGGAAAGTCAAATAGTCAAACATAAAACGTTTGGGATGTTACAGTTAGTGTTCTAGATCCTGCAAGTCTGAACACTAATATCGAGGTTTGACTTATGCCTTTAACACACTTTCCAAAGAACAATCCACTTGTTCTTTAACAAAAGTATACGTGTGTTAAGGTGGTTGGATAAAAGGATACACTTGCACTTGATGTGACTTTATCCTTATTCTTATCTAATACATTTAATGTTCTTGTCGGATCATTAAATGTATGCCAACCATATTTGTACGGCACAAATTCACTGGTGAATTTGTTGTCTATAAATACTAAGTCATTCCTTGAACAAAAATACTTTTAAGCATTCCTTTTGCATATAAGTGAATTTGTCCAAATACTCTCGATCTTAAACAGGGATACTTCACAACTTTAAGTATCTCGATCCCAAAGAGTTATTTGACAAACATAGATCATATTGTAATCATAGGTTGTTAGGATACTCACTTAATTGTGTTATCTTGATTCCGCAACAACCTTGTATTTTATTTAAACATCAATAAATAAAATACCCATGAAACATACATAATGGTCCACTTTATTTGTTTATTGCTTTAAGTCTTGTATTACTTTGTTTATATATCTTGCATCTTTATTTACAAGTAATACTAGTCCATATCTAGTGATTATTAGACTTGTTGTATTTTACACTTTCTATTGGTTAACCATCTCGTTAATTAAGGGACTCACAGTAATGTTGGAAACTTTAGAGATTTGTTGAAGTTTTTGGCAGACCATTGTGAAGAAATAAGAAAGGTTATCATTAATGCACCCGGAAATCACAAGTTAACATGTCACCAGATTCAGTTAGATATAGCAGCAGCTTGTGCTTTTGAAATTAGCAAGGCTATTGTTGATGAAATAAGAAAGCTTGTGATTTAACCTATCTAACGTTTTAAATTTGCCCCCCTGCGTTAAAATTCCTGGCTCCGTCCCTGCACATGTGGGAGGGTTTACGATTCGTCTACGTCATACCTTGTACCACCATTCAGGTTTTGTCATATCGCATCTTGTTCGGATTTTCTATCACAAGTTAACTTTTGGTTTTCTTCACACTTTTTACCTTTTTTGTCATTCAAACTATCAATGTCCAAACTCCGTACCACTATCGGATGTTGTAAAATCACATCTCGCTTGAAATTTAACTAATATATTGAAGGTTCCTTTTGCTTTCTTGTACATTTTTAAATAAATTTATGTAAGATAAAATTATTATTTATTAAAAGGTTAATAAGTAACTAGTTTTTTACCCGGGCGTTGCCCCGGAAAACTTAACGATACGTAAAAAATTTAACGCATATAAGGTGGTTGACACATATAAACGATAAACGTATGTTACAAATTCATATTATAAATCTATTTAAAAAGTATAAATCAACTGTTAAAGTAATTACACTACTATCTTTTACATCAATTAACTTTACATTAATAACTTACTACACTCGCTGTCGCCGCCATCACCACACCACCACGACCACCACTCCTACTATCGTCGTCGCATTGTGCAAGCATACATCTATCATTACCCAAAAGTTTTGGTGGTAAAAATTAGAAACATCTAAAGTTTACTATTAGGGTAAAAAGAAAAAAAATAGAAATCCAAAAAGTCATATAATAAGTAGAAAGTATAAAAAAATAAATAAATTGGTGGCTAAAGTTGAAAAACCAAAAGCTTGATGGTAAAAATAAAAACCTTAAAAGTTTACTATAGCTAACCATGTATAGTTATTATAACAAAACTATGGTGGAAAAAGTGAAAAAAAAGGAAATATTTGTTTAGTGACATATTGTAAAAAGAAGCAAAATTTGGTGAAAAAGTGGAAAAAAAAGAAATATTTGTTTAGTGACATATTGTAAAAAGAAGCAAAATTTGGTGACAAAAATGAGAAAAGAAAAAGTTTGTTTGTGAAAAAAAAGCAAAGTTTGGTGTCAAAAATAAAAGAAGCAAAATTTAGGTTGGAAAAGTAAAAAATAAAATTGTATATATATATATATAGTAATAATAATAATATGCTTGTATAAAAGTTTTTGAGAAATTGTTAAAAAAGTTGTAAAAGTATACTTGTACTAATGGCTTCATTAGTTGTAAAAACATATAGCTTTTCAGTATAGTTATAATAACCCAAACACACCAGATTAACGTCAATACGGGCCGGGTCCTGTCGATTGAATCCAACCCAAACAAGTTACGGGTTGGCGGGAACTTTACCGCGCCCCATTTTAGGGTTCCAAAAATATAAATTAATTAATCTGCCTCACATAATCCCTTCACAAAATCAAAAACATCTATTGATCAAATTTCGCCTTTCTGTTTAATCGATTTAACTCGCAGCAAACAGGTGATATTACTGATTAATATAAATATACTATTACAGTATTACTATTAATATATCTATGTATGTATATCACTGTATCTATGTGTTGTAAAAATTAATTTATTTTTGAGTATGACTTTACTTGCTTTGATATGATCCGTTTATAAAGCTTCTCGTAAGTAGCCGTGTTTGTTTTATTTTGTTGATTAATTGAAAAAATGTGATTTTTTGTGCATGTACACTACCTGCTCGACGAAATGCCTAAGCTGTTTTTCTTTATTTATATTAACGAGAGAAAGTACCCGCGCGTTGCAGCGGTAAGATGGTGGGGTGACAGGTCATAGGAGGCGATAAGTCATAGAGTGTGATAGCCAAATGCCTTAGCCGTACGGGCTCCGCTCTCGTGTTTAAAAATTCGTCGGAAGTATATCGAATGACATCATTAATGAAAGAGCATGAAATTTTAAGAACACCCATATAATTTTGATAATTTATCGATATACGGTTTTTGAGATAAAAGATTTTGAATAAGTTAGAGGAATAAAATGGTTCATGGATGAGAGAGAAAAAAATGAGTGGGTGAGATTTGAGTAGAAAGAGCCTAATGAGTGATTGAGATTTAATGTTATCATAGGTATATTAGGTAGAGATGTTTAAATTAGTGAATAAAGAGGGGTAATTTAGTTAGTTCAAAGTTATAATTTGAGATTTAGAAAAAGGGGCTCCTCTATTATATAGGAGTAAATAAATATAAAGATAATGGTTAATTGCCTAGAATTCCTATGTATTTTTTGGTTTTCTTTTGTCCTTTATAGATCGTATTTTTCAAATGCCTCCTCTATGTGATTAAAACTTTAAAGTGTGTCCCTCTTAGGCCATTTTTTTGTTACCAATACGACGTCATTTTGGTAACAAAAGATGGACACATGTAGTGTTAATGACTTAAAAGGATATAAAGTGTATCTCTCTTAGGCCATTTTTTGTTACCAAAACGACGTCATTTTGGTAACGAAAGGAGGACAAATGTAGTGTTAATGACTTAAAAGGAAATATAAAAGTTTGATGGCATGGAAGGGACAAAAAAAGTACATAGGATTTCTAGACAATTAACCCTATCAACGACACATGTTTCATTTTGTTCCAACGACACGACTTACTTTTTAGGTCTTGTATAACATGACATAGTTTACCTTGTTGATACTGTATGTGATAATGATGTGAGGAATATCTTAATATTAGCTGTACCGTGTTTGGAGAATCGAAAAGTTAGTCATCAGGGAACCTAAATTGTGTTACGTTTAGCTAAATTATGTCATATCCTTGCAGGCCAAATTAAGTTAATGGATAAACTAAAAATTAGGCTTCTCATTTTAGTAAAAAAATTATCTTTTTTATGTCTATGTCACAATAGCCTAGTTGCTATACTTGTGGCAACTAGATGCGGCCCATGATCAAATAGAAATGAGTCTCCAAGGTTATAGTTTCTACTTTCTAGTTTTGATGTATCGGCCCAGAATCCTTGTTATGTTGTTCTTGCTAATCTATGTTTTGAAAAGAAATCAACTCTAATATCCTAAGTTATTTTTTTCTTGTGTTTGAGAGTAATTGTTTGTAGATTGAAATATTGAATGGTTTTGAAAGTGCTTATGGAGCCGAATTTTTTTTCTTGATTGGTATATTGATGCAAGAAAGTTTTGGAAGGACTTTTCTTTTTAGAATACTTGATGTATTACTAATCGAATTTGAAATTTATTATAAAATTGTTTATGGGTTTTGTAGGAAATGGATACATCAAACCCAGCTGTCCTTGTGAATGGTGACTTTCTTCGCAGCCATGTTGGTCGAAGAGTTCGGACCGTGATTCAGGTAGTAAAACATGAAGCTGGTGGCGTGATTGGGCGGACAACGGATGAGAAACAAGTTACTGTCAAGGGCCAACTTCCATCTCCTCTTACTACTTTTGTTGAAGTAATTGGTGTTGCTGACAGTGATATATCCCTTCGTGCTGAGATAGTCACCAACTTCGGTGATACATTTGGTATGACATATTTAATATCTTTTTTCTTTTAATGGAAATGTTGGTTTGACATGAAACATGAATTAGTAATAATGTTCTAAAAGTAAAACGACACAACTATATCTGTTACTACAATGATAGTTTAGCTTTATCGCAACACTTTTTTGTAAATAGCTTGTGATTTATAAAATATTTCTAAACGATGCATTATTGTCAAACTGAATCTTTGACGGCCAATACATGTTGAACCACCAAGTTAGAAGATAGTTAATAGACTACTTTTGTCGCTTATCTGAGTTCTGAAATATACCTTCTCTCTTCAATGTACTTTAGTTTTCAACATGTTGCTGGTTTGTCATTCTTACCCCAGTTTTTGAAATAAAGGTTGTTAAGTTGATTCAGCGATAGATAATTCATTATGTGGCCTCGATAAGATTTGTTGGTATTAAAAGATTGTGACCTATATAACAATTTCTCCTCATGATTTTCTATGCATTCTCACTGTTGGCTCTTTGAGCGAAGTCTTCTATAGAAAACTTCTGTAACTAATAGTGAATGAATCTTTAACTTTAGAACCTACCCGAGAGGCTTGTTTGTCTCATCTGCTGTAATTATCGTTGCTTGTATCTTAGTTGTCTTGTTGACAAAATTGTTGGATGTGGCCTTGACTCTGTAACTGAGAAAAAGCACAGATAAAGTGCTCTTTTAGGATACACTAATCTCATGAATAATGCACAGCTGTAATTGAGACAGATCGAAAAGAAAAAATTTTCAATGCATGGTTGAAACATAGTTGAGCTTAATATAACCTTGAGAAATGATATCAATACTTTATGACAAAAATGACAAAGAAACCAGTTAACCACTAGTGTGGTGGTCCGTTAGCAAGAGTGCCTTTAAATGTAGAGGTCCCAAGTTCTATCCTTGGCATAAACCCCTAATGTAAAGCAAGCCGCCTTGGGATTAATCTGCTCATAAAGGGAGTGGGATCACCCATGCTCTTAAGAGGCGGAAAAAATGACAAATATTTGATTTATGAAATGTGAAATAGGGTAACATCTTCATCTTCTTGGAACATTTCAAAGGAATGTAAAATCTCCATGAGTGTATTTTGTCTTGTATGAACAATTGGCTTGACAATATGTAGCTATATAGGAAAATTACCAGACACGAAGAATGATTGTTTCTTAGGATGTTGAATCCTCTTTTGCAGATTGTTAATCTAATTTTTACATTTGTATTCTAGATGCAAATAACTTCAACCAGCTATGCCGACATGCTAACGGGGACTATAGGCACTTGTTTATCTGAGGCTGCAGCTTGTTATAAATGGATGACGAGAGTTGAAGGGTGCTTTGGTTGATCTAAACGAAGTTTACCTTTTGGATCCAATCTTTTTTCTGTGTTTTTATTTGCCGGCATTTAGCATCAGTGATCTGGTTTAAGGCATAGTACAAACCTTATTAAGCTATTAGTATTGTGTTAATATACAAATCTTTGTTTCATGGTGTTTTTTTTGTGGCTTTCACAACATATACATGCACAGCGTCAAAATGCAAGGCCAAATTCATCCCCGGCATACAATATTAGAACTAAAATTAGAAGAAAATTATGGTTCTGGTATTAACCCAACTTTAACTATGCTAAAAACTGCAAATTTTGACGATTGTTCATGTTTTCCTGATGAGTGACTTCAAAAAAACAATGCCTGTTCGATTTGAACACGACTTGAGTTGACACCTTGAAATTTGGATCTTATCTGACATCCGAGTTTTGAATTTTGAATACTAAGGGGGAAGGGAGTGGCGACGGCATGGCAAGCGGCTTGCCCAGCCCTGCGAAGGAACACCGGCGCCATCACAATGGCATGAAGACGGCATGGAGGCTGGCGGGCTTAAAGCCCTGCGCGGCTTGGAAGATTTCGAACGTTGGGGGAGCGTATTGAGGTGGGGTCCAGCCCACTTTTTGACCGTTGCACACTAATTAAAAAATAAATAAATTTCTCCTACCTCTTTATCTATATATATACACTTCTTTTTTAACCAAAAAAATCACCAAACAAAACCATATCTTCACACTTTCACAAAAAAAAACACCACATTACTAAAAAATGGATTCCTCTTCCTCATCTTCTTCATTTTGTGTTCCACCGGAGTTAGACGATTCGTCTACGGGGAGTACTTTTCAGTTTTTTAATCAAGTGTACGCCGAGCTTGAAGATACCGGCACCTCTTCCGACACTCGTAAGTATATCGATCGAGACCGAGAAGAAGCTTACGCGATACTAATGCGTGACTACTTCGTTGAAGACTCAAAGTTTGACGAACCATTTTTTCGTCATCGTTTTCGCATGAGCAAAAGGTTGTTTTTGAAGATTGTTAGTGATATTGAAGCTAAATTTGATTACTTTCAAGAGGGGTACGACGCACGGGGTAAAAAAAGTTGCACCGCTCTTCAAAAGTGCACATCGGCGATCAAGCAACTGTCTACGGGTGAACCTTCAGACGCGTATGACGAGTATTTATGTATGGCTGCCAGAACGGGACGCGAGAGCATGGAGTACTTTTGTGATGCGGTCATCAATTTATATCAAAAGGAGTTCTTACGTAGGCCGACATTTCATGACGTTGCTCTCATCACACAAGCTCATGAAGAAAGACACCGCATTCCAGGAATGCTTGGTAGTTTTGATTGTACACACATCGAATGGAGGATGTGCCCTAAACACTTAAAAGGGCAATACACGAGGGGTGATCACAAGGTACCTACTATTATGATTGAATGTGTTGCTTCCTATGACTTGTGGATTTGGCATTTGTTTTTCGGTCCTGCTGGATCGAACAACGATGTTAATGTTTTGCAGCAGTCGCCGTTGTTTCAAAACGAGCGTAATGGATCCGCGCCAGACAGTTCATTTAGCGTAAATGGACATGATTACAAGCGCGGTTACTACCTTACCGATGGAATCTATCCTAGGTGGCTGCGTTTGTTAAAGCTTATCCTCATCCAGTGGAACAAGATGAAAGAAATTTAAAAGACTACAAGAGGCTGCAAGAAAGGATGTTGAGCGGGCGTTTGGTGTTCTCAAGGAAAATGGAAGATTTTGGACCGTCCCCTCCGGCTATGGACAAAGGAGAAGATCGGAAAAGTCGTCGCTGCGTGTACTATACTACACAACATGATCATCAAAGACAACGGGCGGGCAATATCACCGGTTCATATTATGGATCCACCGGTGCCAAGAGTTTATAACCCGGAAGCAAACCGGGAGTTACAGGACGAGGACGTGCATCATCGGCTCCGATATGATCTCACGGCGCATATATCGGCTTTAGACTTATCATACCTTGACGATCCAGCGATGCAGCCACCATCAGTTGCGAGTTTGATTTAGTTGTATTCATTATCATGTAGAATTTTAATTTCGGTTTATGTTGTTATGTACTTTTTAATTCATGTTTATGTAATGTTTAGTTTAATTTTAATGAAATATTTAAGTTTTTATTAAAAAAGAAGAAGTTTGATTAAATTAAATGAAAAAGAAAAAAATAAAATTTGGCAGGGTTGAAAAGGTCATGAATGCCATTAAAAATGGTTGGGAGGGTTGGTTGGGAGGGTTGAAAAGGAAAATTGAGTTGAAAGTATTTGATTGGTGGGATTTGGAAGGGATGAAAATTTGGGAGGCATGACTCCTCTCCCCCTGAGAAACTTTTGATTAGCACGTCTAGAACACAATACAAATTTAAATCTATCAGAACCCCAATTGACAACACGTACAGATACTAGTGAGTTGCAATGAGTAATTGCTCAGAACTCTAGTGCATTAAACAAACGATATCAAAAGAGTACATTAACTTATCTACTTAATCAACAACTACATCAAATAACTATGTAATCAGAAATTTTGACTCCTACAATTGCCCAACATTCACTAATAAACCACTTTTGAAGCTGCATTCTTGTCTCAGTGGGTGCCACTCTGCTTCACTTTTATGTGATTTCCTAATACACTTGAATATGCTCTGATTACTTCCATTCTACTTATTGAGCTTTACAATAGCAAAAGAGAGTACTTTTGTTTGTAGCTTTATTCATTTATGGATGCTCCACTAGCTCAGAATATTAAGATACACAAATCTATGAACACTGCAAAAGAACAGACATGGTATCAGCCACTAAGATCCACAAAGAGAAAAATAAACGCAGAAGTTTTAGTCATTACTTTAACTTATATTTTTTAATTAACACCGGACTTGCCTACATCTCCCCATTCAATAGGCTAAGCAGCTAGAACCTTGCCAGCCTTGGTTATTTACTTATAGATTGGCTGATTTGGATATTGTTTAATCTCTAACATGTCAAATGAGTAACATAAAATCTTCTAGCTTAGGAACGGGTTAAACATGTTGGAAGTCACTTGAAGTACTTGTAAGTTTTAACACAGAAACTTCGATTTTTCTATTTAAAAATTAGACCATAGTCGGAATACATGATCTTCGTAATCATTACATATCTTAAACACTAATTGGTTATAAAGATTTTGAAAATTTGGACAAAAACCTAAAACTACTTGCTTTGACACATTATACAACCATCCATTTTGCCACCTCTACACGGAAGTAGTAATTCCATTCATTGATATACACGAGCTAAAAACCACCAGAAATAATCAAGTTAACGAGCAACAAAGTCAACTTTGAAAATATTGGCATGCAGTTCTTCTCTTCTCATTCATTACCATCTTTCCCATTACCCACTTTAGTTTCATTTCATGAATTACATACGGATCACACCTGATATTTCTAATATACTTGATACTTGAAAGTTGAATAAGAATATCAGAAGCGCAAATAGACATTTACTTTTCAAAGGTTCAATTGTGTTTTTGAAGTTATGAAACAACAGGATTTGTATAATCTGTACAAAGTTGTTTCTGCTAACTGACGGTTTTAGGAAGTATATTTTTCTTTGGTGGGGGGTGGGGGGGATGGGATTCAGGAGGGACATAGTAGAAAGGCAACGGTTTTCAGACAAACTTTCTAGCTATTAACATTGCCAAAATATTATGTTTCAGTAAAAGTATATGATATAGGCACATAATGATAAAAAGTAAATGACAGCATACGAGAGAAGTAAAGGAACAATACCTGCTCGCCTACTCTTCCCAGGTGAAGGTTGAAAGGTCTTCAGGTGGCTCGACCCAAATGCTTTCAAACGGATCTTGTTCTCCCCAGTCATGACACTGTTTTCGAGGGTAGTATCGTCTCTGGTCAAGAGAATATGAAATGCACCGTTTGCCATAAAACCGAACTTTAGAGAAATAAACACTATTCCTCATCATTCCAGGTAGATCAGTTCTTGCATGGGATGACAAGAAACTCGCAAATAATGTCACACCTTCGAGATCTTTCATTTCTACCCACTCTTTATTCGTCTGGTTTAGCTTATAAATAATTGGGTTTTCACTATAACAAGTGTATATAACAAAAATATCACCGTTATGTTCTGCCATAAACTTCCCTTTCCACCAATTTTTCACAAAAAAATTATCAGGACAACGTGGCGGGGGCACAATACGAATACTCCATGTGTGCTCCACTGGATCATAAACTCCCAACCATCCCGTCAAACTTAAACAATAGAACAACCCATTGCAGAAAACAAGCTTATTCCAAATACTACTAACAAATGGCAATCGGTTATGATAATTTACAGTAGTCCACTCATCTGCACCTGGGTGGCAAGTGCTGATAGCAACGACAGTTGGACTAACATGCTTAACTGTAAAAAGAATACAGTCTGGAGACTTCGGAGAAGTCGAAAACGCAACAATTTGATAGGTCATTTCAAATCTTGGTAACTTAATCATTTCCCTTGTAAAGGGATTAAAGAATAGAACACGTTGTGTTCTTGGTTTGTATAGCAATAGCCACCCGTTTTTATTGTAACAAATCCTACATCCATGTAACTCGGGCAATTCAAGGGAGTAAGTTTTCCGTTGTGATGGGTCGTAAAAATCAAAAAGGTGACCAAGCTTTGGGAAGTACATAAGCCATGGCGGCTTATTCACTTTTCTAACTGAGAGAGCAACAGAGAGCCATCTTTTGCATACAGAAGAAGTGCGGATGTTATCCTTTAAAGTCAACTGGGAAATTATTAATTCCAAAAGCTCTACCGGAAGGACAGACCACGTCTCGTAATGCTCCTGCTCTTTCTTTCCTTTCTTTGACAATCTTTTAGCATCCTTGAATGTTTCTGATAGCCTGCAAACCCAAAATTATAAGATTCAGATAAGAAAATTGGTGTCACAGATCAATCCATGACATTCCAAAATCCAAACTTCAATATTTTTATATAAACCAGATCTAAATAAGCTTTAATATTTTGTAATTCCATTCACTAACGATTCACATGCGATCGTATCATAACCCCATATAGCTGAAATCGTTCAACATAAAAAAGCATCAGATGTGAACAAACCAAGAATACACACAGCTTCCTATTCTCTTCGAAAGACAATTAAATTTAAAAATGGACACTAGCATGCTAGGAACTATGACGACACTTCCGACTAAACTGATCCTAAGCTTGCACCACCACTGGGAATTAAATTTCTGAACTCAATGAACCGACCCTAAACTTACACTGACACTTAGGAATTACATTACTGAACTCATTAACCGGCCCTAAACTTACACTGACACTTAGGAATTACATTACACAACTCAATAACCGGCCCTTAAGCCTAAACTAACACTGACACTAGGAATTACATTGATAAACTCAACCAACGACCGTATCAAACCTACAAACAAGAATCATCCCCAATCAAGAACCTACATTTATTTATCCATAGATAAAACCATAAAAATACAAGAGATAACAAGCACATATATTCTCTCCATTTACCCTATATATATACTCACCAAATCCCAAAATTTGTACAACCTTATATAAATCCTGGATTTCTACAAACAAGATCAAATATGACCAATTCAGATCAGACTACGAATCATTTTACCCCCAAAACCCTAATTTACAAAAAAGCCCCTAGCTTTATAATTAAAATCACCATCAATCATTACACACACACATAATCCAATAAAGAAATCACATAAAAACCATCAAAATTCAATAAAGGTTCCATCTGAATTACAATTACAGCAAATGACGAAATATTCACTTGCAAATTACCAAAAATTAACAAAAAAGTAGCTGAATTGTACAAGTAGATACAGATCTCATATCTATAAACCCTAAAAAACCAAAATTCCTAATAAAAAAACCCCCCCAAAACAATCCAAGATTCAAACTTTTTAGCATAAACAATTAAAATTTACAAAACCCAATTGGAAGTACACAAATTTAGCCAGAAAAAGAAAGACTTACAATTTGAGCTTTCTTCTTTTTCTTCCAGCCATAATAACTATGTGTGTGTGTGTGTGTGTGATAATATAGAGAGAGATAGAGAGAGAAAGGAAAGATGAAAGAAACGACTGTACGTTGTTAAATAGAGAAAGCAGCTTTGGGGTGTTTGTATTTTACACGTGTACACTAAGGAGTGATCTAGTGTGACGGGACACAGGGAGGGCTACGTGGTGGTGATAGCTAGTGGGGAGTGTTTGGCTAAAGGATTAGAGGTTGACGTGTCGCGATTTTATTGGTTGAGAGTGTTGGGAATACATTCGGTGGTGGTCTCTCGTGATTATGTCGGAAACGACGTCACTATGTTAGAAATAGAAAAGAAAATTAGAGATAGAAATAGTTTTGGGTAGTTGTTACTTTTTAATTTTCGATAAACCAGTCGGTAAATGTAAATGTATGTGACGTCTGACGTTGCCAACTATGTTTTAGACTCATCTGAATGAGGCACGTGAACAACCGTGTTTAATCTTTGTCATTTTGGTTATTGAGCATGTAGAGATTATGAAAGTTGAGTAGATAGAGTAGGTTTTTGAAAACTAAAATCGGTGTGAAAACTAAAAAACTGATCGAACACACTGTGATTTGAAACTTAACACATGTGTTTATAGCTGCTCACCAGTACCACCACCAACACCATTACCGGAAATCGTGATACGGTACGGGCGAAGTCCTTAATCGAATGGTTGCGCCGTTCAGGTGGCTTCACCGGAAATTGCGATACAGTGTGTTTGACCAGTTTTCTGGTTTTCACGCAAATATTAGTTTTCATTTATACATATTACTATTATTTTATTATTAGTTGAAATAAAGTTGAGTTTATTACAGTTTTAAATTTCTTTATTACAAAAATCTGTTACAAAAGTCTCTTGATGTAGCCACCTCTGAACCATAACAACATAATTTAGCTGTCGAAAGATCGTTTACGTGTTTAATCAAATTTTTGGAAGACAAATGAAAGAGAATAGATCAACACAAAGATAATTAATTGTCAAAACTTTTTTGTCCAACTAAGAGATTAAAATAAATCACAAATGAAACCAAGAAAGAATAAAAAAGCATGTAAGATGTGCGAAGCATTATTAACACAACAATCAAACACATATATCATTGCTCTTGCACTTTGTCTTCACATCGTCCAGCCCATTTGTTTACCTTCTCTTTCAAGAAGCGGAGAAAAAATGAGAAGAAACTAATTATCCAAAATTTATTGCTTTTATGGCTTATAGTTGGTTAAAACTTATTTTGATAAATCGAAAAATTACTAGTTTGAGATTTGAGTAACTCGATCAGTGAAAAAAAGGAACATCTGATTATATGGGCTCTATAGTTAGTCTCATTTAAGATCATTAGACACTAGTCCACTCCTTCACTTCTTTAGAGCCCAGCCCAAGGGAGCCCAACTCGATTTGACTAGAGAGTATAGTAAAGAAAATTCAGAATTCTAAGAGCTATACCCTACAATTAAATTTTTTTATCCTAATTCATAATTTAATGGTCCAATTTTAAAAATATAGTTGAATACAACTAATTAAACCATCTGTAAAGCGGGTCTTGGTGAAGGCGTGGACCTGCCTTGATAGGTTGCATCGATGGTGTAAAAGTTAAAAGTAAAAACTAACGGTAATGAATGAAGTTAGGGCTGTTTATGTTGAGTTTGGGTAACCTATGCAGTTTTGTCATGAAATACTGAAATGTAAAATGGTCACATGTTTTATTTTGTTAACGACATGATTAAACACAACTGATAATAGTTGTTGGTAATTGTTCTTACTTTTTATTTGTTGCTTTTCTTCGTCATCACATTATTTGCCTTTTCTTTGCCCTAAAAACACTTTGCAACTATTCCAATAATCCACGGATGGAGTAGCGGAGGTTCAATCAAAGGCTTGGCCTTTGAGGGTTTTTATCTGTAATGGACATGATGGGTTTGATGGCTATTCAGGGCTGTTTATGTTTACGTGCATATGAGGTTGTCTTTTTCGTTATAAAATAACTCAGTTTTATTCATTGGCCTTTCAAAAAAACCAAAAAAAAAACACTTTGCAACTTCACCATCATAGATGCTTAGTCATGCATACCGTGTTGACAATGTTGTTTTCGTCTATCGCATAGGCATTCCGCATTCAATAGTAAGTTAGTAACTAGGTCCGACTGAAAGTCACGATGATGGAAAGTTTTCATTGAATTTTTGTAAAGTATTGAGCTCGTGACAATGACTTCGTTGATTTGAATTTTGGAGACTAACGTAGTAGACGAGCCAAAAGGTAAAAGGATCGTTGATTGACCAAGTAAAACAAGTCTTCCATAGTGCAATCAAACAATAAACGTCGACAATGACACTTTTGATAAGATTGTCATTGCCCATTTAACAAGGCAACAAGTCAACAACTATATATGTATAATGTATGTTTGAAAATTGAAATAATTAATAGTATTTTACTATTTTTTATGATAAGTTACAAAATGATGATTATTTCGCAGGGGCGAGAGAGGCGAGTATATAAAATTGAGGTTTTTTTTTAAATTTGAAAGATGGAAAATATGAAAAACAACAATTTTTATTTTATTTTATTTTCACATTAAAAAGTAGAAGACAATGTTTTATATTTTCTTGAAATTTCTTTTGTGAAAAACAGTTATTTGATTACGTTTTCTTTTATTCCATATTTTTATTTTTTTGAAAAATAAAAGGTGTTTTCGCAAACTAAATGGACATAAGGATATTTTTCCCCCTATTTTGTGAAAATATAGCTTTAAGCAACTACTCCAATTTGATATCGTATTACACAAAAAACTTTTATGGTTATCTACGCATGGACTAAAGAAAAGTGAATATAAATTAATGAAGAAAACAATTAAAAACTAACATTTCTAACTCGTTGGCTTTAGACAATCGAGTCAAACTGTTGATCAAAAGTTTTTGCTTTTCAATGATCATTTGAACTTTTATAGAGCTTATGGAATCTAAAAAAAAGCTTGGATCGAAGATACTCTTATAAGGAACTCTATATAACAATTAACCACTATCTTTTGATATGTGAGATAATAAAATATGTAAATTAATAAAGTGTTGTGTACGGGTGAATTTTATAAATCAAATCTAGTGAGAGTCATAAGGATTCCCTTGGAAATGATATTTCGTCTTTATCCATGCTTATGTCTGCTTATTGTTTTGTTACGCACCGTCGTATCGTTTTATTATATTGATGATTTGTTATATGCTAGGTTAACTCTGCCTTTCAAAAAATATGCTGGGATATACGGGACTGCCGAAACTATAGCCACATAGAGTTATGCACTTTGAGAAGTATAACTGTTAGCAAAATCTTAAAACTATAGTCGGTACACTGCTTATTTAAATTTAGTTGCTCTCATCGGTTTTACACCATCCTGTTATATTCAAAGGGTGTAGCTTTTATTATAACCTTAGCATAACTATTATTTATTATGCATCTCAAAAGTACGTTATTAACTGTCCTGGATGAATGAAAAGACGGAATTATTCAACACATATTGTCCAGAAATCGAAAATCATGTGACTTATATTATTTGAGTTCAGGTTATCATACAACAACTCCATGATGAAAATTATTCGACATGTCCACCCTTTTTGAATGATTAATCATTATTTAATAAGGATCCTGATTTTCATCCATTAAACTAAAATCAACAAATAAAGATGAAAGGTTCTTTTATTTTGAGATAATTATTAAATAGTTGAGATTCACCTAGACATTAGTCTGACTGATTAAATAGTTGAGATTCTCCTATCCAATTACCCCTTTTCTTTTGTTCTTCTATTTTATTATTCAAACTATTGTAGAAGTTATTGTTTGATGGTGTATTTTTTGTGAAAATATAGCTTTAAGCAACTACTCCAATTTGATATCGTATTACACAAAAAACTTTTATGGTTATCTACGCATGGACTAAAGAAAAGTGAATATAAATTAATGAAGAAAACAATTAAAAACTAACATTTCTAACTCGTTGGCTTTAGACAATCGAGTCAAACTGTTGATCAAAAGTTTTTGCTTTTCAATGATCATTTGAACTTTTATAGAGCTTATGGAATCTAAAAAAAAGCTTGGATCGAAGATACTCTTATAAGGAACTCTATATAACAATTAACCACTATCTTTTGATATGTGAGATAATAAAATATGTAAATTAATAAAGTGTTGTGTACGGGTGAATTTTATAAATCAAATCTAGTGAGAGTCATAAGGATTCCCTTGGAAATGATATTTCGTCTTTATCCATGCTTATGTCTGCTTATTGTTTTGTTACGCACCGTCGTATCGTTTTATTATATTGATGATTTGTTATATGCTAGGTTAACTCTGCCTTTCAAAAAATATGCTGGGATATACGGGACTGCCGAAACTATAGCCACATAGAGTTATGCACTTTGAGAAGTATAACTGTTAGCAAAATCTTAAAACTATAGTCGGTACACTGCTTATTTAAATTTAGTTGCTCTCATCGGTTTTACACCATCCTGTTATATTCAAAGGGTGTAGCTTTTATTATAACCTTAGCATAACTATTATTTATTATGCATCTCAAAAGTACGTTATTAACTGTCCTGGATGAATGAAAAGACGGAATTATTCAACACATATTGTCCAGAAATCGAAAATCATGTGACTTATATTATTTGAGTTCAGGTTATCATACAACAACTCCATGATGAAAATTATTCGACATGTCCACCCTTTTTGAATGATTAATCATTATTTAATAAGGATCCTGATTTTCATCCATTAAATATACCCAAAATGCCCTAACAATTTCAACTCACACAAATCTACGATTAAACCCTAATCTAATTATCTATCTATATCTATATTATATTACACAGCAAATCTCATTTTGTTGAATTTTAAGTTTCAATATTCCACAATTCATCAAAGCCACATTATATCAATAACTTACACTACTTGCCGCCATCAACATCACCACCAATCGCCGCCGCCAACACCCTCGCCACTGCTACCGCCGCACGCCAACATTCGTTACTGACACCGTTGCCGCCATTACATCGCCATCACCACGATCACCTCCACCACAGCCGCTACCGCCGCACGCCACCACCACCAGTCACCGCCATCACCGTCGCATCGTGCGGGTACCCTTCTAGTCTTAACTTATATTTATCTTTGATTTGTCATGTATTAATATCAGATTTTCTCAAAAAAGTAGAAAGAAATTTTAAAATCTCAAATTAGTCACATTTATATTTTTATTTAACAGAACGTTTGTCTTGGGCTGATCCACAAGATTCATGCATAGGAACACCGAACACCTCTCCATTATAAATATCACTCAATATTAATTTTCTAACACTCCCTTCGACGCCCTATTAATTTCATGACAAAACTTGACCACTCTCCAACTCTTCACCTAAACATGCCTCAACTTGATTTCGAATCGCTACCTTCCATATGCACTGATCGAAAGATCGCGTGCGATCCCGATACTCTCGATTATCCACCTGAATCATTCTGGCTATCGAAAGATGCCGAGTTCGACTGGTTTGATCGCAATGCATTCTTAGATCGAAACGAATCCATCAAAGGAAACTCAAATTCAATAAATCTTAACTCCAACACAAAAAGCATACAGTTTTTGAAACCGAAAGGTAATATTAATATATTATTACCTAATGCGCAAAAGACACGTAAAAATTGTAGGCTTGCGAATATATTGTTGTTTCCTAAGAGATTAAATTCTTTATCTAAAGAGACCACGACAGTTTCGATGACAGAACCCATGTCACCGAAAGTGTCGTGTCTTGGTAGAGTTAGATCAAAAGGGTGTACTCGTGGAAAAACGAGTACACCCCAAAATGAAAGAGAAACACCTGACATTCAACACGATGACAAAACCGGTTTTAAGAAGAAAACCGGGTTTGTATGGCGTGTAAAGTGGGTATTTGGATCTAATTGTTACAAGGATAGAAAATCTAAGAAATTGGCGTTGGAAGTTAATGAAGTATTGGAGTATTCAGCTCCAAGAAGACCGGCGATTGATTCGGCGTAGACTTTGTCTGAGACGATATGTTGACTAATAATGGCTGGCCGCGAATATTTATATAGCATATGTCACGTACTAAGAAATCAATTTGTCCAAGCTGTAAAAAGGTAAAACTTCAGTGTTTTACTTTTTTTTTTTCTTCCTGTTATAGCTTTTTTTTGTTCATATTATTTTACTGATGAGAATGATAGTTTCATAGATTATTATTATTAGTATTTGTTTTTTGTTGTGTATATATAGGTAGAATTTTATAATTTATTTTAAAATACAGTACGTATGTCATATCATATGTTTTGTGTTTTTTTTTTTTTTTCCAATTATTAACATTGCAAAGATTACGTTAGTCGAAAGATTTGTTCTTAGAATTAAACCTAGGTCATTAACGGATTGAGTGGTATAAGATCTTGAAAGATCATTAGGTAATATTGAACATATGTCATCAGCTACAACTAAAGTTAAAAACTTGGGCTAATTTGATTGATGACTTGATGTTTTATTGGAAAATTATCTAATATTCTCATCAGTTTAAAAAATCAATTTTTGGGGCAAAAGGATAACTAGCAAATCCAAATTTATCAGCGGCCTAGTCATAATGTAAAGACATACTTGACTCACTCAATGGTTGTGACTATGTAAATAACGGGTTTGAACCCAAGACTGAGGGGTTGTTTATTTTTCTGCATGCATTTTTAATAAGTGAAATACTGCCTTACTTTTTATAGCAAGTACGCGATTATAAATAAGAAATCACAAACACCCCACATTTTTACACAAAAGCCCACTAATGCTTTGTGATCATCTAAGAATGAGTCAACTTTGGATTTGAATCATAACATTTGTCATCTGAAAACCACAAAATGTAAGATGGATTACAAAGCAACAAACAAAGAATTAAGAAGAAAAAGAAAACCCAACTGATAATAATTATGTATTGTAGGTTTTGTTCTATAGTAGTCAAACAACGTTATCTTTATAGTGTAGCGTTGTTTATAAAGTCATTGAACGATTAAATATTATATATAAACCTCATAATGATACCTTTTGTCAATTGAACGACACTAAAGTGGTTGTGTACGAGGACTAGGCCCATTTTAGCGACTCTAATATATAGTCATAACTCATAAATGTGTAACTCTGCTTTCAGCCTGTAGATGCTATTTGGGCGTTTGGTCAAACTAATGGGCTGATGTTGTTCATGAGGTCAAATATAACAGTAACTAGTTATTTTTCATTTTTTTTGTTCAATTCACAGCCCAAAGAAAAAAAAAGGGAAATTTTATGGTACGTATATGGATCGGTTCTTTTTCTAAATCTACCTGATTCCTCTGGATTCCAATATGTTGGTTACAACATATCATGAGACCATCTTGTTATCTTTAGCACAAACGAACAGAAAAATGAACAATTGACATGGACAAATATCAAAAATATTAGTAGTAGAAACTCAAGTCATGAATAAACTTTTACATACTTTTATTCAGTTAAAAGTGGCCCATTTGGTCATCATACATCTCTATTTTTCTTCCGTTTAATGGTTGAACCGGTCTTGAGTTGCTCTTGCATTCCCAAATCAACGGTGCTTTTAATTCTGCTACTTGTTCTCGTGAAATAGACCTCACCTATGATTTCATTACACTCAAATGTCAAAAACTTTACAAATAAAATAAGTTATAAATGGAACTAATGATATTTCTTTTAATTAGTACTCATATATACCTTGCCAAGAATGTTCCAAATAACTCCTTCAGTACATGGTGGTGTAGAAAAAGAACCCACATATCGGTAATACTTGCGTGTGTGTTTCCTAATTTGTTTCGTGGTGATGGTCCCGATAGCAACTTGAGCTTGTTGGGTAGATGAGCTATGAACCATCTTCTTCAATTGCTCCAATTTGGATTGTATCTATTTAGTTAAAACAATTTTAAATCAATAGCTTGTATTCCTTACTAGTATCTTCATTGCAACATAGCCTTGACTTACCTTAGATAAAAGAGGGTCAGGATGGCCATAATGGTAGAGAAGAGCTATAACCGATACTCCTCCGTCAGCAGCCTTATGAACCAAATGAAGCTCAGCAGCATACCTGTAGTAACAATATTCTTGTGTTTAATCTATGGCTTAAATACTAAAGTAAAAACATATATGCTTATAAAGACATACTGAACGCCATCGAGGTGATGCTCAGAAGGAGAATGCCAATGCATTTGTACAAGACTATAGTTTTTTCCATTCAACTCAAAGGCTCCTGCATTTCCATCATAATTCATCTGCACCAATTTGACCAATCATTGACCATGATCATAGTCAAATCATAGATTAATACTCAAATAGGAAACTTAAAAAGTCAAACTTAAACAAACATGTAGAAAAAAAATTATACATACTGCAACATTGAAGAGATTGTCAACAAGAGTAGCATTAACAGAAACATGATATTCGATGTCTAATGGCTTCAAATGTCGACCAGAAACACATTTTGACTTCACAATGTTGACCGGAGACTGAAATTTCCCTTTGGAACAGGCTGAGTATGTTGGGCTTAGACTCCCCCATTTTTTGGGGTTTGTTGGGCCCAAATAACCAAACTGTGGGCTTCCTCCATTCACTGTTTATCAAATATTAAAATTTACATATAAAAAAAAGAGTCAAAAACCAATCTCAAACACATGTAATGTAACACCTAAAATGCATGTTCAAAGCATAAATAAATCTACGATTGACATGATTTTGTACACTAAATTGTTGTATAACACAGTAATAATCTCGTTATTGATGACTTCTTAGATGATATAGTATCTATATCATGAGGAAGGGTTATTTAAGAACTCATAAAAAAAAAAGAACTCAAGAACCATTCTGGACCACATATTTCTCTTATCTTTCTCTCTTCAATTAAATAATAAAATTCATCCAAATCATTCAAAATGCTTTATCTCACAAACCGTAAATCGTTAGACGAAACAAAAAGTATGGGTAGTCTTAAAATTTCGTCCTCTTTCATTAGAGATCCAATTCGATATACTTTTGACGACTTTTTAATTTTCGTTTTTCCCCCCCTGTACTTGTGTACCTACACATGTGTAGGATCATTGTTTTCACATGTAAATTAGTAAATGAACATATGTACACAACAATGATGGTTAAGGGCGGAGCCCGTCAGTCCATGGCGGAGCCATAACGGCTAAGGGCGGAGCCCGTTAGGTAGATCACCCATCACCGGTCACCCCCTATGACCTATCACCCTCTATGACCTATCACACTATGACCTATCACCCTCAATGACCTATCACCCCCACCAGCTTTGGTTTATGAATATCCTTAAGGGCGAAGCCCGCTCCGAATCATAATTTTTGTTCAACCTACACATGTGTAAGTTATGTGTAAGTACCAAAAAGAAAACGAAAATTAAAAAGTCGTCAAAAGTATATCGAATTGGATCTCTAATGAAAGATGACGAAATTTTAAGACTACCCATGCTTTTTGTTTCGTCTAACGATTTACGGTTTGTGAGATAAAACATTTTGAATGATTTGGATGAATTTCCATATTTAATTGAAGAGAGAGAAAGAGAGAAAGAATGTGTGGTCCAGAATGGTTCTTGAGTTCTTTTTTTTTTATGAGTTCTCAAAATAACTCACCCCTCTATATCATAGTAATAATCTCGTTAAAGACGACTTCTTAATGTTCACGTAGTTGATAACTTTGTATCACAATGGTTTACTTCAAAGCGTGTGATGCACACTTAACTCGTTAGAGGTAGAAAATTTCACCTTGTACATATAAAAGCATGTAAACTTAAATTGTATTAACAATGGACCAAAATGGTACCGTAGACGCCCAAAGTGTGTATAGCCTCATTAGGTGTCTTAAACCAAGACAAAAAGACATTTGCAATTGGAAATAGGTAAGTTACAAACTAAGTTTTAACTTTATAATCTATGTACTATTGACAATTCCTATAAAGTAACCGTTATCTGTTTAGAATACAACCAATGTGTAATGCTAGAATTGCGCGGTATATATACATATACAAAGATAAAAGGAGCATACCGCGGTTGGCACATGTCGTAAGGATCAAGATCAATAAGAAGATTTGAACAACTTGACAATCCATGGATGAATGTGGAGATATATATTTGCCTATAGCTAGCTAGATGAATGGAAGATGGAGAAAGACATAGGGTATAATAGATTTATCACTTGCATATGACATGTTTGAATGTTATCTATATATAGAAACAAGAATGGTTTTGGAGGATAGCCAGAGGCCTTGATCAAAAGTTAAAAGCATGTGTACTTGTGGTATCATTTTCACTTTCAATAATTCTCTTCCTTATTTCCGAAAAAAGACAGGCATTATGTGTTAATAATAAATGAAATCATCATACTTATAAATAAATACAATTAAGCTTGTAAAGTAATGTAACATAAAATAAAGATAGTGATTGAAATGGAGAAAAGAAAACCGAAAATTATATTAATTATTATTTCAAACCAGTTTGTTACTTTTTAGAAACATTAATTTGTTTTTTTTTTCCCACCAGCCGCCACTTTCCAGGGGAGGTCTTGGGTTCGAGTCTTGCCAAAGGCAAACTTGAGATAATCAGGGGATTATTAAGTGGTTGAGAATCACCTGGACACTAGCCTGACTGGGGGATTAGTGGGTACCAAATGGTACATGGGATCAGGGGGTTTCCATCCAATTACCCTTTTAATTTGTTTTTATACATATAGCATTTTGACATTAACTCTTGTAAGTTGCCATCTCTTCATAAAAGGGGTGGTCGATCAGGAGGTTTTTCTCAAATCGAATCTCTATTAACTAAGTAAGACTTAAATGGAGGGCTAAGCGTTTTGCTGTTAACAAAATAAATAAAACTCTTGTAAGTTGTAAAAAACCTATCCCAAAAAATTATGAGCCATCCAACATGGGTCTTGAATATACTAGACCCATTTCATCAATAAGATTCACTTGTTAAGGCCGACTGCAATGTCTATTCATAATTCCAAAAAACACAATGTACATGATATTGATTTCTATATAAACAGATTTGAATAAAATGACAAATGATATCAGTTTGACGTTTTCTATTTGCTTTCGTTGTGTTGAACAATAATTTCATTGAGTTGGGAGGTTAATTTTAATACTGTATTTGTTATTATATTATACAAGGTTAATTGATGTTTAAAATGTTAAATTGCTTGATTTGTAGTTTTGGAACTCACATATATAGCCGGCCATATAGGGTGAAGTTTGTAAGCTTATGCTTCATATGTTTTCCTTACAAAACTTATTATTACTTCATGTATAAATGTGAGTTGTTATTTTTCATAACATTTAAGGTTATGGACTTATGGTTGAAACAAAATACTATATATAAGATAAAACAATCTCATAATAATAATATTAACATTCATGTACAATAATTTAACGTGAGTTGACTGTAACTCAACCAACTTTTATTTTTTTAAATAATAACGCATTTCGGATTTTTAATTATCACACATGGCACCTATCGATCATTTATTGAATTACCTATTCTAAGTACTAACTAATCATATTGCATATTTGCACAAGTACTCGATAGTTCATAAGTGATTTTATTGATCCTACCACTTGAACCGCCATCATCCCCTCTACCACTAAAAGTTCAATATAATAACCTTACCTCCATCCTCCCCACATAAACACTAAAATTCCATCATCCATACATAAGGTGGTCTCTTTGTTGTTGTTTTATTTAACTTATTATTTAGTCATTTTGTTGTCTTTTGATCATATGTTGGAATAAAGTGATGTGAAAGTTCTAGGCAGTAGGCCAAGATAATGAAGGGTTGGTAATCTTGATGGTATCCAATTCCATGTTTGACTTAATATAGATAGCTAACAACCAATTAGAAACCTTGCAAAATCTACTATAAATTAATAGTGTAGCATTCAAATCATCTTTGATTTTGTATGCGATAATTCTTTGAATATATAAAGATGCATGGTTTTGAGTTCATGATTTGTATATTTTTGGAGTGTTGCATTGTGCTCTAATGATGCAAGCCTTCATTCATTGTCATCTATGGTGGTATGAGCACCATTCATACGTATATTCCACATAAAGTGGTGGTCCAAAATTTATGATATAATACCAACTTTAGTGTGTCAAGGATATAAGATGAAATTGATTTATTTAACACTTAACATTTTTACAAAGTGTATGGTTGTATAATCTCCAACAAAATAATGCAACTATATTTAAATGTCACAAGTTTCTTCCACACTTCATATAAAAATTGAGTGAATTTAAAGTTTGAATGTAATATAAATTTATATCTAAATCATGTGTTACATACATATGTATGTCCACTTTGCTTTATTTTATGACTTAAATCCTACATGGCTTCGTTTGTGTCAAGTTTATGGAGCTAGCTTTTTTGTAATTAGATGATGTTAAAAGCTCATAAACTAAGATTGTTTATACTTTATTGTGTTAATGTGTAACAAAGTAATGTTTTTATCAACTTTACTTATTGACCTGTCAAGCAAACATCCAATGAAGAATGGGTTTATGGCAGAACAAAAAGCTTATTGTGTGGATAGGTCTTTAGATCTAAGCCTCAGATATGGGGACCCTACGCACCATTTGGTCCTCTTTGACTTACCAAAAGTTTAGTGCTAACATTTGTGAGGATGAGGACCAGAAAGAACACACTGTACCTCATTTGTAGTGCCCCAATTTCCATGTGAAAGTGTCACTTTTTGTACTTTGTGTGTTACTAATTAAACTGATTTGGGTTTTGCGATTTGTTGGGCTTTTATAAGGGTTTCTAAGTTATGAGAACATACTAAAAGCCCAACGGTTTTGGCCCAAATACAAGATGTATAAATACTTGTATTTTAGGACATTTGGCATGTGAAAAAGTGCAGCCTACAAGAGATACAATAAAAGAGGTCATTGGTAGATTCCTAGAGATTGAACGGGTGGATTTGTCACTATATCGGGACAATGACTTCATAGTATCAGAGGGAACATTTTGGACGGTTTGAATTTGTCTTAGGTGGTCTCCGGCTCGAGCCATAGGAGATAGTGTTAGGATTTATAACAATTATCATATACAAATAATCACGAGTACGCAGCGGAATAAATAATATGTAATATAATAATTAACAAAGATAAGTGAATGTGTACCTTTTAGCTTAGCTTCCAATAAACAAATAATAATAATTATTATTAGGGTTTAAAAGTAAAACCCCTCTACGATCGCACACTTGACACCACTACGTATGTATGCTACTACCCGATCACGAACTCACAACCCCTTGTGTTTATACCCTTGAAGTCGAAATAAGCAAAACCCAAAACCCTTTTGTTTTGTTGAGATCGGCCGAAACCAAGAGAGAAAGAGACGAGAGAATTGATTAGGTTTTTCCTTCTAATTGTCATACAAAAACCCTAACCCTTAACCTCTTTAAATAGGGTTAATTGTTAGGGTTTTAAACTTGGTGAACAAGTTTAGTTTTAGGCTTTTCAAAGTCTCTAAAACCGGCCCCCATTTAATTAGGATTAGGAAACTTCCTTAATTCATAATTTCCACTTAAGTCCTTCTCTTTTCAAAACGTTTAATTAATTACATAGTGTATTTGTGTCAATACGTGTGACCCCGTAGGCTTAAACATTTTCTGGACATGCGTTTATTTAACGTGATCATATTCCAACAGATGGAACGGGTGTCAGAAATATAGGTACAGTTTTTCCACTTTTGTCTTTAATTTGGTTTTATACTTCTTCATATTATATTTCGAGAGCATCATAATTATTGTATGCCTCCAGGATATCTAGAGATGACCCATTTGTGTTGCTCACTTGTTGGTGGTATTGGATTTTAAGTTGTTTGGAACTCGTGGTTTTTACTGTCGTCTTGAGGGTTTCCCAAGTTAGAAGCGTTGTGTTAATTGTGTATGTTGATTGTTATCTAGTTTCTATTTTGGGCTGCTTTAGAGCATTTGACATAGCATGTTTGTTTACTTCCTTGTGGATTCATACAAGTAGGGAAAGTTATACCAAACAAAGGTTTAATTCCACATTTATAGTTTACCATTTTGTGAATTCCCCATTAAAGTAGCATCAGAGCTAGGTTCTTTGTAGTTGAGTTGAACTAGTTTGAGCAATGGAAACTAATACAAGTAGGATGATTATGAATGGTTCTAATAATAATGTTTGTAAGTGAAAGATGGAAGACTTTCTATGTGAAATATTATAATTTTTCTGTGTTTGTTGCTGATAAATTAAAGAATATATAACAAATGTATAGTAGACTATTTTGCATAGACAGGTTTGTGATATTTTCGGCAATGGACGGATGATAAAGTTTTAATCCATATTATATGTTCGAAATACTGGAAATATTAAGATGTTTTTAATTAAGCCAATGCTTTCGTTAAAGTACCATGATGGGAATCTTGTTACATATAACTTAAATACATTTCAGGGTAGGTTAATTAGGGCTTCAAAATGTAACCAGATATATACAGCAATATCATGTTGGGGATATGCAGTCAATAACGAACAAAACGGATATTAAACAATCACTGAAGGCACGATACGCTTTCAGATTGAATCAATTTGGTGGTTCATCCCAAATTATTCAACCGGATACAATCAGTGATTAAGAAGTTTCTGTATGTTTTTGTGTTTGAGTATGTGTATAAAACAGAGAGAATTCTTAGAAGAATTCGTATGTATACGAATATAGGGATTTTGGCCCATTAACTGTATTTTAAGATAGTTTTCAAGCTCGACCCCAGCCAAAGTTTCAAGGGAAAAAAAAGATTGGTTGCTTTATTAAGTACAGTAGTATAGATAATCAGAATGTTTTTCTTGTGTGTCACGAATTTAATTCGTGACACACAAGAAAAACATTCTGATTATCTATACTACTGTACTTAATAAAGCAACCAACTTTTTTTCCTATAAACTTTTAAGCCTTTAAAAAACCCATAATACCCCTACTTTTTCAAAAGCTTTCTTTTTTAATTAACCTTATATTAAAATACCCTTAATTAAATAATATACTAAATCTATCCCTCAACTCTTGAAAAAACTACACTACCATTTTTATATCAATTACCTTTATATCAATAACCACACCGCACACCACCCCGCCGCCAATACCACACCGCTACCATCTTCCCCGCGCATCGCGCATGCTTTCGTCTTGTAACACCCCAACAAGGCGGAATCATGAGGGTTACATACTAAGCACAGCACGACATGGAAATTAAGTAGAGACAAGTCTAAATGCATTAAAAGGATTAGACAATCCATGTAAATCAATTCAATTACAAGTACCGGATCATACAAAAATGCATAAGGAGCACACCCATCAAACGTTTACAAAAGATAGTTCAAAAGATGGTAAATGATCCTAAGCATAACCCATAAACGGGAACTATGAATCACGGATCCAAGAAGTAGTCCAAGTCCAATCCTAGCACATGCAATCAAGAAATCATCCAATACGTCTTTGGTTAACCTGTTCACCTGAAAAGTGTACTAAAACGTGTCAACATAAAGTTGGTGAGTTCGTAGGTTTAAGTAATGAAAATCAAGTGTCGGGATATCAACCGTCAACGATATACGAGGATTAGAATACCTAATCACGTCCAAGGAAACCCTAAAAGGTTTCACGTTATCACAAGTCAATACAAGTCAACGTCAACGTCAAATAATCGTCCATATATATATAATATCGTCTTTACGCAGGTTAAACAACCCGTATCCACGGTTATGATCATGCCGGGTGTGGATTCGTCAATCCACCGTCCACGTCTTACATAATATATAATAAACGTCTTAATATAATATCGTCATAATATGGCAATGATCATACCGGGTGTGGATTCGTCAATCCACCGTCCACGTCTTACATAATATATAATAAACGTCTTAATATAATATAATATAACGTCTTTCGTCACATATAAACGTCCAATAACACGTATCACAAGCAAACAATTAGATAACTAACGTCTCGTTTCATATCATAATCAATTGTATCAACCGACAAGCGTTTAACGATAAGTACACTTTCCACCCCAAAATAAGATGAACGTAGGGGCTACGAAACTCACCTTTGCCTTAATTGTCGAGTTTTGAATGAGTTATAAGTGTTCGTTGAGCGTCACGTGTCCAATACCTATTAATATACATAATACGTTTATGTTACAAGCCTTGTATCGAGTTTTAGAAGCATCATAACACTTTGAGGGGCTCCCGGGACTTTATTAAGACACTAGAGAGGCTAGGGTAGGGTTTAAAGGAAGGTTTGACTCGAGCCTAGAAGATTCGAACCAAGGCTAGCAAAACAGGAAAATGATGGATCGGGCTTGGCGTCTCATACGCCCCAAGTGGCGTAATGGACGCTAGGAAGGAAATGGGTGAGCGTAAGGTACGGTGATGTTGGCGTAAGGGACGGTGGGCCAAACCCCAACCGGCGTCTGATACGGTGGTAACCACCGTCTATTACGGTGGCTTGGTTAAGCCTAAATTGGCGTCTCATGCATCAATTCTTGGCGTAAATCAGGAGATAGCAGCGTAAAGTCCATTTGAACGAAGCAGACCACCGTCTCATACGGTGGGTGAGCCGTATGAGACGCCACCATGGAACAACCAGCGTCTCAGACGCCATCATTGGCGTAAGAGACGCCATCCACCTGCACTTGGCGATCTGCACATGTTCTTGAAGTGAAGCCCGAACCAAACAACCCATTTTTAACATTTTTAACTTGAAATCGATCTAAGGAGTCCCAAAACGCATTTTCATACATAAATAAACATTTTTATACACCAACAAACATAACCCAACCCAAAATCGTGATTCCTAACATCATTGATATGCCCAAATTCGGATTTAAATATCAAAACCCTAATGACCCATAATTCGGTTTTTAAGGTTAAATCCGGCCAAAATTCGTGTGAATGGACCAAAAGTAAGTTTATTATCATGAAATGATGCTTGTGAAAGAGATTTACCTTAACAAAATTTCCTTCAAAAAGCTAACTCCGAAATTGAGCTTTAAATGGTGATTTCTTGCACTTGATGGGCCAACTTTTTGATATGATGGTTACTTGATGATGAAGATGATGAATTTATGACTAATCTAGCTTAGGTGACATTTAATGATGTGAAGAATTTAGAGAGAGAGAGAGAGAATTGTTCTTGCATTTAAGAGTGTGAGAGAGAAAGGATAAGGGTAATGAATGTGAGTGGATGAGGAAGAGAGAGTGTAAGAGTTTGGGAGAAATGGGTAGGGTTTGGGTCTTGGGTCGGTTCAAGAGGATCAAACGGGTCGACCCAATTACATATCTAGTCAAATTGATAATTCGTCTTACGTCACAATTAAATACACACGACCTATTAACCCGATCATATAATCCGTCTAGCATATTATACGTCACAAATTCGTCAAAGAGGCATTAAATGATTCAACTAATTATATTAATTAGTCGTTTAGCTCATTTAAGTCAACGGGTCAATTTAAATAAAATTTCACTAAACCGTGAAATCAAATTAAATTTAATCACATTTAATCACCTTAATTACAAGTCAAACTAGTCAAAATTTACAAATGTTACATCATTCCCCCGTTAAAGGAATTTCGTCCCGAAATTCTAATCTAACTAGACTCGTTAAACAAATGGGGATACTTGGCTTTCATAGAGTCTTCACGTTCCCAAGTAAATTCGGGTCCACGTCTAGCTTGCCATCTCACTTTAACGAGTGTATACCGAGTGTTCTTAAGCTTTCTAGTTTGCCGGTCTAGAATCTCTATCGGTTCTTCCACGAATTTCAACGTTTTATCGACACGAATTTCTTCAAGAGGCACGTGAAGTGTTGGATCCGCCAAACACTTCCTAAGATTACAAATATGGAACACGTTATGAACTCCACTCAAATCTTGAGGAAGTTCTAATCGATACGCCACCGGGCCAATTCGTTCAAGGATTTTAAATGGGCCAATATATCTCGGGCCCAACTTGCCACGTTTCACAAACCGAACCACACCTTTCCACGGGGATACTTTGAGCAACACATAATCACCAACTTCAAATTCGAGAGGGCGTCGTCTCACGTTTGCATACTTCAATTGTCTTTCACGGGCTACTCTCAACTTTTCCTTAATTTGTGAGATCACCTTAGTCATTTCAATAACAATTTCGGGCCCAATGAGTTGGCTTTCACCAATCTCCGCCCAAGCTAATGGTGACCTACATACTCTCCCATATAAATCTCTAAACGGCGCCATTTGAATGCTAGCATGGTAGCTATTATTATAGGAGAATTCGACCAACGGTAAATGCACATCCCAATTGCCACCAAACTCGATGGCACAAGCTCTTAACATGCTTCAAGCGTTTGAATCGTCCTTTCACTTTGACCGTCGGTTTGAGGATGGAACGCCATACTCATATCAAGTTGAGTACCCATTGCTTTTTGGAACGCCTTCCAAAACTTTGAAGTAAATCGGGCATCCCGATCGGTTATTATGGAAATCGGCACTCCATGTTTGGATATCACTTCTTTGATGTACAAGCGTGCCATGGTGTCCAATTTATCATCTTCCCGGATGGCTAAGAAGTGAGCCGACTTAGTGAACCGGTCAACTATCACCCAAATGGTGTCCCGATTACTACTCGTTCTAGGTAACTTCGTGATGAAGTCCATGGCAATATTTTCCCATTTCCACTCCGGTGTTACCGGTTGAACTAGTAAACCGGGTGGTTTCTTGTGGTCGGCTTTTACTTGCAAACATGTGATGCATTCACTAACGTATCTAGCAATGTCTTTCTTCATTCCCGGCCACCAATACAAATCTCTCAAGCCAAAATACATCTTGTCGGAACCCGGGTGAACCGAGTAGGCCGACTTATGAGCTTCATTCATCAATTTCATCCGAAGCCCACCAAAAACGGGGATCCACAATCGTTCAACAAAGTACAACCCATCATCGTCTTTTCTATCAAATTGTTCTTCTAAGCCATGCAATGCTTCATTGATGACGTTTTTCGGCCTAGTTGCCAACCTTCGTGCTTCAATGATGGAGTCACGAACACTCCTTTGCACGGTAAGGCTCATGGCTTGATGGGTTGCGTTTCTTATTGTTTAAATTTATAAAAATGTTGTACCTTAACGGACAGGGGACCCGATCAGATGTAGTATAGTTTAGTGATAAGAACAGGATCGTTCGCAGGGACGCGTTGCTTTACCTAATCTAGTAATACATGTAATTCTAGCGGTTGGGGGTTGTCACGATTTCCTATTAAACTAATTAAAATACTGAAAAGTAAATAGAAGCCGCAACCGCTTATTCAGCGAGAGGCTTAGTCTGAAAATAGTTTGAAAAAGCAAATAACAGTAATTAAATTAAAATACTTGTTTGGCATCTCAGATCTCATGGTACGACCAAATATCATTCTACCTACTTGCTAGACTGTTGGAAACTTAATCACGACTCAGATTCTCGTTAGATTCACTTTGCCTAAGTAACTAGTACTGTCCCTAGACTCACACTACTCTATAAACAAATTCTCGTTAGATTCATTGTTTAAGCATTAATGACCTAAAGTTTGTGTTACTAATTCGTCTTTAAGTTACCCGGCTCTTAAGCCATGACCAGATAATAATTCTCTCTGGTGATTACAGTGCTCGTTTCCAAGTCACTGGATCGCGTCTGATATTGTTAAGCATCATGTTCTATTCATCCTAATTACTATGGTTCTGGATCCCTCGGTTACAAGTGAATCACCTTTTACATCTAGTTAAAGACCGACTAGTGTTTTCCATCCTTGTGTATTAGTCCTAGTGTATGATTATAGACCGATCATCAGAATTAAATCAATACATGCAGATATAGAACCGATAATAATATGAAGAACTAGTAAAACATGGATCTACGACAAACAGTAAGACACACTCCAACAGATCTAACAAATAAAATAAAATAGATAAACGTCTACATGATCACATCGATCCAAACAAGTATTCAGCCTACTAGCCTACCATTATTAAAGGAATAACAAAGTCTGAAAAGATGAAAGACATTGTTTACCAACTAAAAGTAAAATAAAAGAGTAGATCTAGGTTGAGGATGAAGATCGGAAGGCGTTAGAAGCTCCAAAACCTCCTTGGGATCTGCAAAGTTGACCTAGGGTTTGATATGGGCGGCTAGGGCTGCTGAATCGGATCTCTCTTCGGGTTTTGAGGGCTGCTTCGGCTTAAATAGTGATTTAGGTCGGTTGCTGAACTGGGCCGCCCAGCGGCGCTGGTTGGGCTCCAGCGGCGCTGGGCATGGGCCAGCGGCGTTGGCAAGGTGCCAGCGGCGCTGGCAGCTCCTGCTGCTTCTCGTATCGCTTCATTCGGCTCCTGAATCACCTCATTGTGTCTTGTAACTTCATAGGCCTTCATCTTGAGCCACTTGATGCCATTTACCCTCACTTGCATCTTCCGTGAACCTGCGTAAACATAGAATCCATTAAGTACCGATAGTTCCGGAATATTAACTCATTTAAGACATAGAAATGAGGCCTTTCGATAGGGGTTTTTTTATCACAAAATGGACGCTCATCATGGCTCTAATTCGTCTACAACATTTACTTTACCCGGGCGATACCAGATAACGCAATCGTAATCACTAAAGAGCTCAAGCCATCTTCGTTGCCTCATATTCAATTCACTTTGGTCAAAGATGTGTTGAAGGCTTTTGTGATCGGTATAGATCACACTCTTGGTGCCATACAAGTAATGTCTCCAACACTTTAAGGCAAACATGACCGCTACCAATTCTAAGTCATGAGTCGGGTAATTCTTCTCATGCACCTTCAATTTCCTAGATGCATAAGCAATCACCTTCCCCCGTTGCATCAAGACACAACCCAATCCTTGCCCGGAAGCATCACAATAAACAACAAAATCATCGGCTCCATCGGGCAAGCTTAAAATGGGTGCATCACACAACTTGTCTTTCAACAATTGAAATGCTTGTTCTTGTTTCTCGCCCCAATCAAACCGTCTTTCACGTTGATTCAACAAAGTCAAGGGTTGGACAATCTTTGAAAAGCCCTCAATGAAACGTCTATAATAACCCGCCAAACCAATAAATTGGCGAATCTCGGTTGGCGTCTCGGGTCGTCTTCAATTCTTCACCGCTTCAATCTTGCTTGGATCCACATGAATTCCTTCCTTGCTCACCACGTGACCAAGAAAGTGGACCTCTTCAAGCCAAAATTCACATTTGGAGAACTTGGCATACAATTTCTCTTCCCGAAGCAACTCTAAGACTTTCTTCAAATGTTCGGCATGATCTTCTTTAGTCTTGGAGTAGATAAGGATGTCATCAATGAAGACGATGACAAACTCATCCAAGTAGGGCCGACACACCCGGTTCATCAAATCCATGAACACCACCGGTGCATTGGTTAACCCAAAAGGCATCACCGTGAATTCAAAATTCCCATAACGTGTTCGGAAGGCCGTCTTAGGAATATCATCTTCATGGACACGTAGCTGGTGGTAACCCGACCGCAAATCTATCTTGGAAAAAAAACGAGCACTTTGGAGTTGATCAAATAAATCATCAATCCTTGGAAGGGGATAACGATTTTTCACCGTGAGTTTGTTTAGTTCTCGATAATCGATACACATACGGAAGGAGCCGTCTTTCTTTTTGACAAATAAGACCGGTGTACCCCACGGTGATTGGCTAGGGCGTATGAAACCCTTTTCTTGAAGTTCTTTGAGTTGGGCGACCAACTCTTACATTTCGGTCATGGCTAAGCGATAGGGTGCTTTGGCCACGGGAGAAACATTTGGAATGAGATTAATACGGAAATCGAGTTGACGAGATGGAGGCAAACCCGGTAGGTCATCCGGAAATACATCCATGAACCCATTAACCACGGGCACGGTTTTTAATTCGACTTTTGTGACGTTAACATTATATACTTTTCCTTCCCACGGCTCGGTCGTCTCGCTTTGAACTATCAACTCTCCACCACTTTTCAACGGAATTCTCACTACCCGACTACCACAATCTATAACCGCATTCATCGCCGACATCCAATCCATACCCACAATTACATCAAAACTACCGATATCGAAAGGAACAAGGTCTATAAGGAACGAGTGGTCACATAACTCTAAAGTACAATCACGAACAACTTGGTCAATTTTCGTTAACCCGCCATTTACCATTTCAAGTTCAAAGTAATACGACAACGGACTAAGACTAGCATCAATCAAAGGCACGAAATCATTGGAAATAAGGCTAAAATCGGCACCGGAGTCAAATAATACGGTGGCATATTGGTTGTTGAGAAGAAAAGTACCTGCCACGACGTTTGGATCAACACGGGCCTCGGCCGCATTCACGGCAAAAGGTCGTCCACGGGGAACAAGTTGTTATGGAGCTTGTTGTTGTTGTTGGCCTTGATTTCCCCGGTTTTGATTGGGACCGACAATTTGAATTTAATTGGGATGCACGGTCACTTGATAACAAGTACCTGGAGCCATTGGGGGACGTCTCACATTTAGAGGAGCAACATTCAAAGGAGCAACTCGACGGTTAGTAGGACAAAACTTTGAAGTGTGACCCGGTTGGTTGCAATGGAAACAAACATCACATCTCATGGTGGGCCAATGATGACGGTTACACCTAGGACATAAAGGACTTGCCCCGACATAACCACCTTTTGGAGGACCCACCGCCGGCACAACCACCGCATAAACTTTTCCACCACGATTATGGTGCTTATTATCACGCCTCTCATCTTTCTTGGTGCCACTTGACTCGGCCACCTCTTTCCTCTTGCCATCACCCTTACTCAACTTACCACCCCTTACAAGCTCCATTGTCACACTAGCGGTGCGGTTGATTGCTTCTTTGATTGTCAATGGCATGGTAGGGTGAGCAACAAGCACTCTCACCTCATGAGGCAATTCCACAACATACTTCTCTAGGTTTGATAGAGAATATGGAATGTGGTTTGATATCTTTAGGAATAGGGAGCAAGTGTGTAAGGAATGGTGCTTGGAAGTTTATTCCACTATTAATGTTGAAAAGATTGATTCAACCACGAATGTCCATGATGATAAGGTAATCTTCTTTCGCTGTGTGGGGCGAATACAATTGAGTCGCCCATATTGAGATTGTTCCACAAGATGCTAGTTTATTTCTTTGTCCAGCGGACTAATCACCCGGACAAACTTTATATTGATGACTTGTGGTTGTTGAGGTTATTTCAGGAGGGAGATCATTACAAGACCGCTTGTGCCCCCTATGTGCTTGCTAAACATATGGGGACGAAGGGGGTGCGAGACAGGGGTTTAGTTTGTGGCCATTTTATCACGAAAATGGTCAAACATTTTCAGTTAGAGGATGATAGGGCTAATGTTGGGATGAATTTGAATTGGAAACCAATGAAGCCTTTTACTTTTAATGATTTTCATCGGTTTGGTTTGCTTCGCCCTAGAGCTCATAAGAATGATCTTTATCAGTTAGCTGCTTTTGGTGGGGCTGCCACCGATGATGAAGAGGAAGGTGAAGGTGGTGATGATGATGAGGAAATGGAAGAAGAGCCACAGCAGGAACCTAAGCAGCAGCCAGAGCCCGCACGACGTACTAAGCGTCGTGCCACTACTACTCCTGCTGCGGGGGCATCTTCTTCTTCTACCGCCCCTGCAGGTACTTGGGACTTTTCTACGTTGGAAGCCACTGTGAACAACATGTGGAATTCCCAACAGCAGTTTCAGACTCAGATGGATAGTGATTTTAGATGGATTGGTTCGGGTGTGGGGCGTGTGATGCATGATCAGCAGCGTTATCAGCCGATGTGGGAGGCTCAGTATAGGGGTGTGGAGTTCCAGCGACCTGAGCCTATTCTAGATTATCGTCCTCCCAGTATCTTTATTCATGAGCATAGGACTGGAGGTGGTTTCTTCTACCCACCGGAGCGTCAGTATGAGTGGGCACCTTCCCACGATCTTGGGGGAACAGGGCCCGATCACCCAGTTTCTTTTGGTTCATATGCAGGTACTCAGGGCGGAGATGCGGCTGCTGGTGGTCCAGACACTAGGAGTTTTGCCGAGCAGATGGCTGATCAGTTATTTGCACCAGGGCCTATGCCTGGTTACCCTCCTCAGTGATATGCTATGGGATGATGCTGCTGCCGTCTATTGGTTGTGATGACTTGTATTATATGTTTGAACAATTTTAATTTCCGTACTTTTCTTAATTTCTATTTGTTTGGTTTGTATCCACCCTACGGGGTGATGAGACATCGTATTTTATTTTCCATTTCCGTTTGAATAAGTAGGATTAGAATGATGCATGCTTTATGATATATATGTTGGCTTTTAATTGTGTGTTCATGTTGGATAGCAAGTTTTTCATATGCATATGCTGGCAGTAAGTTCAGCGCCCATATTCTGAATAATCACTCAATGCCTAGTCGTGATGCATAATCTTTTAACCATAGGCTTGTACTAGGTTCGTTCCTTCACCGCCATGGCGCAAGCACCACAACGTTAATCAGAAGAGGACTTTAAAGGGTTGTAATTAACTCTGGGCTAAACAAGGTATTTAAAAAGGGTATGGAAATTTGGGTAAACAAAAGGTGTTAAAAAGAAATAACACAACATTTAACAAAGTTTCACATAATAGTCTAATCCATTAAATCCCATGTCATTAGTTGCCAACGGTCGAAAACCCGAGAAGCTGAAATTGCTACTAATGACACCCGAACCAGTTGATTATACAATAGACGATTAAAAACCGACACCATTGTGGTGTATGACATTAAACAACTCAATCAATCAATACTAACCATGTTGACTTATACAAACTTGCCAACCCGAATATGATAACTGAAAAATATAACATTATAATCCTTTGTTGGTGTTATTGATGAACCAACTAACAAAAATGATTTGACCAAAAGTGAGAAATACCAACTGACAGCCCAAGCTCTTTTTTATTTTTTTTTTTTTTTTTCTTTTTCTGTTTTTCAATTCTTTTATTCTTTTTTTTTTTTTGTGAGCTACTTTTACTCTGACTAATTGGTATTCTCTAAATAATATTGAAACAGTGACAAATCATGTACTCATATGCTCAAATGAACGATCCAGACTTTATCCAAACAATCATGACGAAATCAATCTATTCTCAGTAACCGAGAATATTCCAACCCGACATAAAGGACAACCCCAAACCATCCACTAGCATAGGCAACTAATGACCCACCAGGACTTCGACTATCGGTATGGCTAGGAAAGGTGTATATTTAAGGTGGATTTAATAACAAAGAACAGGCTAATGACAACAAGTTTTTTTATTGTTTCTTGCACTAAAAGTGAGTGCAACATAAGGGTTTTAACAGGTGGTTCACTAACCAGTGTAGTTCTAGAACATACAAAGAACAAATGGTTTTATCCTAAATTTGCCTCTTCTGATAAATAACACGGAACGATCAACCAGGACAAGTTCTAGAATCAACGCAATCACCGGCACACTCATAGCAAATGAAAATAATCCGGAAATGGAAAACCAACCTCAAACTTGCACATCACAGTTCAGAGCTCTAAATAGAACCCTTACTCTTGGATAAATCCAAAAGCCTACGAGAGGGACAAATTTACAAGGCTAATAATTCCAAAACCGTAACACCTAGCATAACTAGCAATGAATCAATAATCTCACAATTTTGGGTGTTTTGGTGCTATAAGCGTGCTAGTCATATTATTAATCCAGAAGGGATTGCCTAATTAATCAGTCAAAACACATTCCACATATTAAACTTTGTACCAAGGGTGTAGTCAAATTGCTTATTAATATCTATAATTAAGTGACAAAAGCAATTAACTACAAGGACAAGCATGCAAAAGTTTTAAAATCCTCTAAAAATACCCGACTTTTTCCTATTTACCACCCCCCCACACTTGAGTTGGACAATGCCCTCAATGTCCAATGAACTAAGGAAAACTATGGGAAATAGGGAAAAGTAAACAAAAACAAAATCAAGAACAAGAAAACTTGTCGGGTATGCCGTGTGTTCCATGCCTGAATCATGCCAACAAGAATATGGGCGCTGAACTTACTGCCAGCATATGCATATGACAAACTTGCTATCCAACATGAACACACAATTAAAAGCCAACATATATATCATAAAGCATGCAACATTCTAATCCTACTTATTCAAACGGAAATGGAAAATAAAATACGATGTCTCATCACCCCGTAGGGTGGATACAAACCAAACAAATAGAAATTAAGAAAAGTACGGAAATTAAAATTGTTCAAACAAATAATACAAGCCATCACAACCAATAGACGGCAACATCATCATCCCATAGCATATCACTGAGGAGGGTAACCAGGCATAGGCCCTGGTGCAAATAACTGATCAGCCATCTGCTCGGCAAAACTCCTAGTGTCTGGACCACCAGCAGCCGCATCTCCGCCCTGAGTACCTGCATATGAACCAAAAGAAACTGGGTGATCGGGCCCCGTTCCCCCAAGATCGTGGTTAGGTGCCCGCTCGTACTGACGCTCCGACGGGTAGAAGAAACCACCTCCAGTCCTATGCTCAGGAATAAAGATACTGGGAGGACTATAATCTGGAATAGGCTCAGGTCGCTGGAACTCCACACCCCTATACTGAGCCTCCCACATCGGCTGATAACGCTGCTGATCATGCATCACACGCCCCACACCCGAACCAATCCATCTAAAATCACTATCCATCTGAGTCTGAAACTGCTGTTGGGAATTCCACATGTTGTTCACAGTGGCTTCCAACGTAGAAAAGTCCCAAGTACCTGCAGGGGCGGTAGAAGAAGAAGATGCCCCCGCAGCAGGAGTAGTAGTGGCACGACGCTTAGTACGTCGTGCGGGCTCTGGCTGCTGCTTAGGTTCCTGCTGTGGCTCTTCTTCCATTTCCTCATCATCATCACCACCTTCACCTTCCTCTTCATCATCGGTGGCAGCCCCACCAAAAGCAGCTAACTGATAAAGATCATTCTTATGAGCTCTAGGGCGAAGCAAACCAAACCGATGAAAATCATTAAAAGTAAAAGGCTTCATTGGTTTCCAATTCAAATTCATCCCAACATTAGCCCTATCATCCTCTAACTGAAAATGTTTGACCATTTTCGTGATAAAATGGCCACAAACTAAACCCCTGTCTCGCACCCCCTTCGTCCCCATATGTTTAGCAAGCACATAGGGGGCACAAGCGGTCTTGTAATGATCTCCCTCCTGAAATAACCTCAACAACCACAAGTCATCAATATAAAGTTTGTCCGGGTGATTAGTCCGCTGGACAAAGAAATAAACTAGTATCTTGTGGAACAATCTCAATATGGGCGACTCAATTGTATTCGCCCCACAAGCCCCTTGCCAAGCCTTTCCTCCTGAAATCCTACGGTAGTAATCTCTCTCATCTCCCAAGTCCTTATGGAACCCCTGGGTCTTCCTAATAGCATAACTCAAAACATTCCTAAAAATAGGATCATCCAACATCTCCGCGGTGTACATACCCGTGCACACTCCAAACTCAGCAATAGACATGTGCCTGTTTAAACCCCCACAACGAAAGAAGATTACCTTATCATCATGGACATTCATGGTTGAATCAATCTTTTCAACATTAATAGTGGAATAAACTTCCAAGCACCATTCCTTACACACTTGCTCCCTATTCCTAAAGATATCAAACCACATTCCATATTCTCTATCAAACCTATTACCATCAGGATCAGTGCCCCCACCCATAAGTTGCATAAAACCACTAATATCCCACCGAACATTAAGTAAATCAAGCATTGTACTTTCCATATACATGGGCTCGATAATATACTTGTTATACAAAGTGGCCAACCGATTAGTGTATCGAGTCTTAGCCTCTGGAGAAGCATGGGGAAATCGAAGCCAAGGGTGAACTGGAATGCCCATAGCAACGGCCTCATCAGTAAGACTAGTCTCAGCAGGTGCAACAGCAGTTGAGGCTCTAGCTTTGCCTCTTCCTCCACGGCTAGAACTTGCGGGTTCCTACACATACAAGAAACCATTAAAACATTCAAACCCCATTGAACATATTTATATATAAGCATAAACTAGGCAGGGCTGAAACCAGACCAGTTACGACGCAACCTAACTGTTTGTTTTGCAGTTGCGGCGCAACGCACTGTTTTCTGGGCACGGGTCGAGCTGCATCAAGAACAACATTCAAAACCCACAAAACTTCAAATCTAATTAATCCTTAATTATACTAGGGTTTAACAACCAAACTAACAAAACTCATTAACAAAACCCTAATCAACTTGATTAAATCACTCTTATGAACAATCATCAAACTTTTCAACAAATTAAATCCAGTCCACATTGTTCTTAGTCCTCTAAATAACAAATTCGAATTTTAAGAAACAATTAAAGCATAAAGCCATATAAATTCGAATTCCTCCATGAACATCATTAAATTTAACGACTTAAATCGAAAAGAAAGGGAGAAGAAACACATACGAAATTGAACCAAGCCCATTGCGGCGCAATGACACTAGTTGCGGCGCAATGGGACCCCCCATACTTACCTTCGTTTTCTCCTTGAAAACGACTTACCGGAAGGCGTGAGAGTGGCTACCACCTGCAATTCTTATTAAAACACAATACCAAGTAAACATAAAACAATTTACTGAAAACAAGAAACACGGGTTGCCTCCCGCGAAGCGCTTAATTTATTAACGAGTCTTTAGCTCGACTCAAAGTCCTTCGAGTTCACTTGTTGATGGCATAAAAGCCAATTTCGAACACCTCCGCATTCTCTTCATCTTCTTCATGGTAATGCTTCAAGCGGTGTCCATTCACAATAAAACTATTATTCGGGCCAATCAACTCCACATATCCGGACGAATAACTCTTCTTCACCACATAAGGTCCTGTCCACTTCGACTTGAGCTTTGGTGCTTTGAGTTTGTACTTTGACTGAAACAAAAGTACTTTGTCACCGGCTTTAAACTCCTTTCTCTTGATCTTGCTATCATGCCAAGCTTTTGTACGTTCCTTGTATAGCATGGAATTGTCATAAGCTTACAACCTCATCTCATCCAACTCGTGCAACTGCAAAAACCTTTTCTCACCTGCTAAGATCAAATCCATATTGCAATTTTGCAAAGCCCAATAGGCTTTGTGTTCAATCCCAACCGGGAGATGATAAGTTTTACCATAAAGAAGCTTATAAGGGGTAGTACCAATCGGCGTCTTGTAGGCGGTTCTAAACGCCCACAAGGCATCATCAAGCTTCTTAGCCCATATCTTGGGGTTATCATGCACGGTCTTTTCAAGAATACGCTTCAAGGCCCTATTTGTGTTTTCCACTTGGCCGCTTGTTTGAGGGTGATAGGAAGTGGAGAACCTATGGGTCACTCCATACTTCCGTAAAACCTTAGCAAGCTGGTGATTCGCGAAATGTGTCCCGCGATCACTTATTAAGGCCTTTGGTACACCAAATCGACTAAACAACTTTTTCAAAAATTCAATTACCACTTTAGCATAATTAGTCGGAAGGGCTTTAGCCTCGGCCCATTTGGACACATAATCAACGGCTACCAATATATAAAGAAACTTATTCGAAGGGGTAAAAGGACCCATGAAATCAATCCCCCATACATCAAAAACCTCACATACCTGAATCATTTGTTGAGGCATTTCGTCTCTTTTAGTAAGATTACCTTGGCGCTGACAAGCATCACACACTTCCACCAAGGTCTTAGCTTCCTTGAAAATGGTAGGCCAGTAGAATCATGCATCGAAAACCTTCTTACCGGTTACCAGACAGTCCATAATGACCACCGGTTGGACCATAATGACAAGCATCCAAAATCTTCCGGTTTTCAGCACCGGACACACATCTCCTGATCATTCCATCTGCACACATTCTAAACAAATATGGTTCTTCCCAGAAATAATGTTTAATCTCAGAAAATAATTTCTTCTTTTGTTGAGATGACATATCCTTGGGAATTACATTAGCACAAAGATAATTAGCAATATCTGCATACCATGGGAATTCCTCAGCTTCCACCTGCATCAAATACTCGTCAGGAAATGCATCATCAATATTATGCTCTTGCAACTCCTCTAGGTGAGGGTTTTCGAGCCTACTTAGATGTTCGACTGCCACATTCTCAGCCCCTTTCTTGTCTTTAATCTCAATGTCGAATTCTTACAAAAGCAAGACCCAACGAATAAGACGAGGCTTGGAATCTTGTTTCGAGAACAAGTACCTTAAGGCAGAATGGTCCGTGTAAACAATAGTCTTGTTGAGAACTAAGTAGGGACGAAACTTGTCAAAAGCATAAACCACGGCCAACAACTCTTTCTCGGTCACTGTATAGTTTTGTTGGGCCGGATTAAGGGTCTTGCTAGCATAGGAAATAGGGCGGAAATGTTTATCCTCCCTTTGGCCTAACACGACCCCTAAAGCAAAGTCGCTAGCATCACACATTAACTCAAAGGGTAATGACCAATCGGGTGTAGACATAATAGGTGCATTGGTCAATTTGTATTTAAGTGAGTTAAATGCATCAAGACACTCTTTATCAAAATTGAATGGGACATCCTTTTCCAACAACTTGGTCATTGGCCGGGTGATTTTTGAAAAATCTTTTATAAACCGACGGTAGAACCCGGCATGACCCAAAAAGCTTCTAACCGATTTTACATTAGTGGGCGGAGGTAATTTAGCTATAACATCTATTTTGGCTCTATCGACCTCTAATCCCGCCTTAGAAACTTTGTGTCCCAACACAATCCCCTCTTTCACCATAAAATGACATTTTTCCCAGTTCAAAACCAAGTGTGCCCTTTCACACCTTTCAAGCATTTTATCAAGACTATCAAGACACTCTTTATCAAAATTGAATGGGACATCCTTTTCCAACAACTTGGTCATTGGCCGGGTGATTTTTGAAAAATCTTTTATAAACCGACGGTAGAACCCGGCATGACCCAAAAAGCTTCTAACCGATTTTACATTAGTGGGCGGAGGTAATTTAGCTATAACATCTATTTTGGCTCTATCGACCTCTAATCCCGCCTTAGAAACTTTGTGTCCCAACACAATCCCCTCTTTCACCATAAAATGACATTTTTCCCAGTTCAAAACCAAGTGTGCCCTTTCACACCTTTCAAGCATTTTATCAAGACTATCAAGACACTCTTTATCAAAATTGAATGGGACATCCTTTTCCAACAACTTGGTCATTGGCCGGGTGATTTTTGAAAAATCTTTTATAAACCGACGGTAGAACCCGGCATGACCCAAAAAGCTTCTAACCGATTTTACATTAGTGGGCGGAGGTAATTTAGCTATAACATCTATTTTGGCTCTATCGACCTCTAATCCCGCCTTAGAAACTTTGTGTCCCAACACAATCCCCTCTTTCACCATAAAATGACATTTTTCCCAGTTCAAAACCAAGTGTGCCCTTTCACACCTTTCAAGCATTTTATCAAGACTATCAAGACACTCTTTATCAAAATTGAATGGGACATCCTTTTCCAACAACTTGGTCATTGGCCGGGTGATTTTTGAAAAATCTTTTATAAACCGACGGTAGAACCCGGCATGACCCAAAAAGCTTCTAACCGATTTTACATTAGTGGGCGGAGGTAATTTAGCTATAACATCTATTTTGGCTCTATCGACCTCTAATCCCGCCTTAGAAACTTTGTGTCCCAACACAATCCCCTCTTTCACCATAAAATGACATTTTTCCCAGTTCAAAACCAAGTGTGCCCTTTCACACCTTTCAAGCATTTTATCAAGACTATCAAGACAACTCTCAAAAGAACTACCAAATACCGAAAAGTCATCCATGAAAACTTCCATGGAAGTTTCGATCATGTCTTGAAATATTGCAATCATACATCTTTGAAAAGTTCCAGGGGCATTGCAAAGACCAAACGGCATTCTCCTATAGGCATAAGTGCCAAAGGGACAAGTGAAGGTGGTCTTTTCTTGGTCCTTAGGGTCAATGGGTATTTTGAAGTACCCGGAGAACCCATCCAAAAAGCAAAAATACTCGTTACCGGCGAGCCGTTCGAGCATTTGATCAATAAAGGGCAAAGGAAAATGATCTTTGCGGGTAGCATCATTTAACTTCCGATAGTCTATACACACCCTCCATCCCGTGACAGTCCTAGTGGGAACCAATTCATTTTTATCATTTAAAACTACGGTCATCCCACCCTTTTTCGGCACACAATGCACCGGGCTTACCCATGAACTATCCGAGATGGGGAATATGATTCCCGCATCAAGCAATTTGATTATCTCTTTTTTAACCACATCTTTCATATTTGGATTCAATCTACGTTGTCTTTGCACAACCGGTTTGACATTATCAATAAAGTTTATGGTGTGTTTGCAAAATTCTGGACTTATACCCGGGATATCGGAAATTTTCCATGCAAAGGCCTTTTTATGGCCTTAAGGACGGTCATAAGTCTAGATTTCTCATCCTCCAACAATGAGGACGAGATGACAACGGGTAAAAGAGATGTACCTTCTAAATATGCATATTCAACATGATCCGGAAGCGGCTTAAGTTCCAAGTCGGTAGGAGGATTCTCAACCGATGTTAGCACCCGTGTGCTTTCACTAGTCGTGATCTCTTCAAAGGTCTCATCTTCCGGTGGAGTTTCATCCACACTTAATGCCATTATCTCTTGCACCATATCTCCAACCATCTCTTGCTCTTCTTCACTACAAGCAAGCATCGCTTCTCCTTCTTCCATGTCTAGAAAATCCTCGAGCTCCTTCTCCAAAGCATCTTCTTCTTCAATCACATCTATCCTGAAACAAGTCTCATCACAAGAGTAAAGATGCTTTAGTGCTCTGTCAACATTAAAAATAACTCGGTCATCACCGACCCCTAAGGAAATCTCCTTAGCCTTAACCCGGATGATAGCATCCGCTGTCATAAGGAATGGGCGGCCAAGAATGAGAGGGACTTTAGCGTCCGCTTCCATCTCGAGAATAACAAAATCGACCGGAAATATCATGTGCCCCACCTTAATTTGCAAATTTTCCGCTATCCCCATGGGATATTGGAAAGAACGATCCGCGAGCCTAATGCTCATGCGGGTAGGGGTCAACTCTCCTAAAGACAACTTTTTATAAACAGAATAGGGCATCAAATTAATACTGGCCCCTAGATCGGCCAATGCCTTACACAAATATTCACCAAAAGAACAAGCAATTAGAAAACTCCCTGGATCTTCAAACTTGGGAGGAATCTGATTCTTGATAATAGCAGAACATTCGGCGCTCATAACTGCAGTCTTTGCCTCTTCCAATTTCTTCTTATCACTGACAAGTTCCTTGAGGAACTTAGCATAGTTTGGCATACCTGCAATTAAATCAACTAAAGGAACAGTTATATTAACAGACTGAATAAGATCAACAAATTTCTTAAAATGTTCCTTGATTTTTTCTTTCCTCAACCGTTGAGGAAATGGGATCTTCGGTTGATATGGCTTCACCGTCGGTTTCTTAACTGTCTTGAATGGAATGGCCGGCCGGTGTCGGCACGGCTGGTTCGACTCCATCTCAATCTCGTCATCCACAGTCTCATCAGCTTCATTGACCTGCACAAGCGGGGTAGAATCATCAGGTAAAGGATTTGCAGAATTATAAGTCTTACCTGCCCTCGTAGTGATGGCATTCACTTGCTCATTCCGAGCATTAAGAGGGGTATACTTCTGCCTTGTTCCTTGATTATTCGACTGAGGCTTAGGGTTCTGTTGAGTGTTGCTCGGTAGAGTACCGGGCTGCCTATTTGAATTCCCTAGCCTTTCAAGCTTCACTTCCAAATCCTTAATGGTAGCTTGATGGTTTTTCGAATTTTGATCCAGCTTGTGCCCCAATCCGTCCAAACGAGTAGTCAAAGCATCCAATGTGGAATGCATCTTCTTTGAATCTTCTGCTACTTGCTCGTTTGTTGCTCTCTGGGTGCTGATGAAGTCTTTCATAATGTCTCTTAACTCTGAATTCGAACTTTGCTGACTGCTAAACCTGCTAAACCTGTTGCCACCATAACCAGAATTATTAGTATTAAAATTAGAAGAGGGGTAAGAAGTACCTGACTGTCGGTTTTGATAACCGGTGTTTTGGCTGAAATTCCCCTGTGGTTGATTCTGAACGTAGTTCACATCTTGAGGTGGTTTCTGGGGGCAATCCTCGGTGTAATGCAAATCCCCACAGTGATCACATACGTCAGCCATGACCTTCACATCTCTTTCAAGGTTGGTGAATCTGCTATCTTGATTGTCAAACCTCTCATTCGTTTGCTTTGAGAGAGCCTTAACTTCAGCGACAAGCTTTGAATCTTCACTACTCTCAACCTTAGCCACAGTGCTTCTACTGGATCTCCTAGCTCGGTCCTCATCTCTGGTTGAACACTCCTTCGCCATATCTTCAAGAATCTTGTATCCTTCATTCGGGGAAATGTTGTTTAGACTACCCCCAAATGCATAACCGAGCTCCCTCTTAGTCTTTCTATCCAGTCCATCATAGAAAATCTCAAAACTCACTTCAGTACCCATATTGTGTCCAGGGCAATTCCTTAGCATTTCATTGTATCTCTTCCAAGCATCTACAACATCTTCACCACTGTCTTGAGTAAAGGCCCTGATTTGATTTTCCATCTGCCTTTGAGTTATTACAGAATAAAACTCATCAATAAATCCTTCCCGGAGTTCAGCCCAAGTGGTGAATGAATTATCGGGTAACTCCTTAAACCAAGCAGATGCCTCTCCAACAAGAGTTAATGGAAAGAGTTCTAATTTAACCGCTTCAGCTTGCCCTTGACCATACTGATATAACCTGCAAATCTTCTCAAACCTCTCAAGATGTGCATAAGGGTCAGTTCTTTGAATCCCATCAAACTTGTCCTCTTCAACACTTTTAAGGTGATTTCCTTTCAAAGAAAAGTCTACCGAAATTGCCGGAGGGCGAATTGCAGTGCCCCGGTTAGCCGGTATGTTTCTTATTCATTCCCCGTAAGGACGGGTGTTCGGATCTCTCGGTTGTTCATCACCCATTCCGTTTCCCCTTGGTTGTTGATCTTGATTTCTGTTAACCCGAGGAAATACAAGTGCACTCGGTTCAGGTGTTTGAACTTTATCTTCTGGGTCCGAGTCTTCTCCTGTTCTAAAGATCCAAGCTGCGTCTTCCGAACTATTAACCACTTTCTCTTTCAAGGCTTGGTCTGGTGGAGCTTGATTTGCGGTTTCTGAATCTATTTTGACTGATGTGGATGGTTCCTGGTTATCTCTTGACACAAGTCGATGTCTGACTTTCCCTGGATTAGATAATGGGCTAAGCAAAGGTCGGGCAGAAGCTCTTGTGTTCATCAACTAGCAAGAACCTGCACAATCACCACAAACAAACCGTCAACCGCACCTGTGGTATAATTGAAACGAAATAATATAAAATCTATCTAGTAAAGCAATAACTCTCTCACAAGTGAGAAAGGATCAAACTACAAAACTAAACAATTACTAAACAAAAGTCCCCGGCAGCGGCGCCAAAAACTTGATGTGTAATTTCTAGTCTTAAATTTATAAACACGAAATACCTAGCTACTGTCTACTACACACTTGCGGGCAGTGTACCCGATCGTATGCAATATAGTTGACTTGGTAAATCCGAGGTCGAACACAAGGACTTTGTAAGCAATTGTTAAAATAAAGTAATTCAGAAGAAAAGGGGATTTTGTGACCGAATTGTCACGTTGCAATTAGTTAGAAAATGGTTAGTAATCCCTCAGGATTATTCGAAAAGAATCCGGTATGACCGGGGCAGGGTTCGTCCTCAAACGATAGAAAAATGATTTAATGACAATAATAATTAAAAGGGCACCTACTTGGATCAGCTTACATGCCAATCATCGGGTCTAAACATTACTTGCATTGTTGAACGACTTAAAAGGTAGACAAGATGAACTTCCGTTATACTTGAAACTTTAATTGCTCGAAATATAGTTACCGCTTCCGCGAATAATTTCTACTCAAAACAATTAAGCATTAAGAATCTAAGTTGATTTTATGATTTAATCTTTAAAAGCTTTCTTCCGAACTGCTTATTCACCTAATCAGATTCCTCTATTATAGATGTTTACACACTCAAAATGAATTTAATTGTTTAAAATCCTTATCGCTAGTTTCTTCCGAACTCCAACGACTTTAGGTTAATTATAGACCGATTAACCATTTCATAAACCAATTGACAATGACATAGATTTCTTCCGATCTTCTAATTACAATTATCAATCAATAAATATAAAAGAGAAAAACAATATTTAAACTCAAATAAATGCGGTTCTTCGATTAAACATGAAAATCTTGTTCAACAATTTCAAGTAACATCAATCGACCCTATGACATGTTCACTACCCAAGCGGGTGCTGAGAAATTTAGCTACTCATAATGAAAAGATAAAAACAAACAATAATATATGAAAACATATTGTACCGAATGTAGAAATCATTTCAAGAATGATTAACAATAACGAAATAAATCTCCAATCGTGTTCTTGATCTTCAAAGATGATTCTCTGATGAAAAACCCTTCAAAAGTCTCTTGAAATCGGCTGGAGTGCAAAAGGTTAGGGTTAAGGAATGATTAAACAAGCCTTAAATAGTTTCCAAAAACTTCAGATTTTCGACCCCCATTGCGGCGCAACTAGGGTAGTTGCGGCGCAATGGGTCTTTGACTCTGTGTTGACTTTGACTTTTGTTGACTGAGGCTGGATTAGAACTAAAGGTGTTGCGGCGCAACTAGCTACGTTGCGGCGCAACTTAACTTTCTGGAATTCTGTTGCGGCGCAACTAGCGGTTGCGGCGCAATGCCTTGTTTGCCAGCTTTGACTTTTGTTGACCAGCTGCAATATTCATCCTAATGCTTCAGAAATCATCCGTTAGCACTTATTTCACCTCAAGAATGTCGTTTTCTCCAGAATTACGCTCAAGTACCTGTTATTTCCCTAAAACCCTAACAAATACCATAACAGCACCAAATGTATACTAAAACGACTCATAAACCATGCAAAATCAACTACATTCATTGTGGGAAATGGTATAAAATACGGCACATCAATACTTCTCAACCTTCTTATCTTCGGGCCTTACAAGATGGGGAATAAGCTTAGAGAGTTGGCCAAAGCGGCGAGTGTAACCCTCATAGTCTCCTCCCTTCATGGTAAGACTAGAAAATTCTTCTTGCAACTTTCTCATCTCGTGTGCCGGGCAATATTTAACGATTATCATCTCCTTGAAGTCTCCCCAAAGTAGGTTGTTAGCCCCATCAATCCCCAATTCATCCACCTCCAAGTTCCACCATTCAAGGGCATCACCCTTCAGCATACCGGTGGCATAAGTAATTCTTTGCTCATAGGTGCAACCACTACGAGCAATGATTGATTCAATTCTCTCTAGCCACTCTAAACAACCCGTGGCACTACCTTCCCCACCAAACTCCGGAGCTCCACAAGCTTTGAAATCTTTAAACAAACACCCTTGGTGGTAAGCATCATGACCTCTTGGTTGAACAAAAGCTTCTCCTCCATTCTCTTCACCATTTACATCAACATTTTCATCCTCTTCATTGTTTACTTGAACCGCTTCAACTTCCGGTTCTTCTTGTTCACCCCTAGCTTGCATGGCCGCCGAGATTCGGGCCACAGGATCCGGCATGAGATCATTTAAAGCTTGGGTAATAACCTCGGTTGATACCGGGGGATTGGCACCACCCCAGCCACCTCGGCCACCACGACCACCACGGCCTCCCCGACCTCACGACCACCTCTACCTCCACGTCCTCCTACAACTTCTTCTTCTTCTTGAACACGACGATTGCGAACAACTCTCCTTGGTCTCACCATTATCCTGAACACACGTGTTAGGTTAGCAAGTTAATTCTCACAATTCACACACGTTGTATCCGAAATCAATTACCACGTAACAAGCATTTTACATCTAGGCTACCCTAAACCGTCTATCATGCATATTTCTACGGGGATATTATCATGGCAATAATCTAATGCATCATCGTTCCATACAATTTCTCAATCAACATCACAATTTCAAACCAATTAACACAATTATAAAGGGGTCAAGTCATAACAAGGCGGGTAAAGTATAGTCTGAATCTAACATCAACATTCAATGCATTAAAGGTGTTTGTATACAGGTGATACCAGCGGCTTTCCCTCCACACCGTTAATATATTGAATGGATGTCGGGACTCGGTTCCGTTATGCCCTCTAAGTATGGGTCGGGTATGTATACAGGGTGTACCAGCGGCTAACCCTCCACCCAACCAACACTCATCAAACATACCGGGTTACCTACTATACTTTATCCACAATGCACAATCCACGAGGTCATTAACTTTCATATGACATAGGGTAACCATAGATTCGTTGATCAGGCTCCTCTAGGGTTACCGAGTGTCATACTCCGTTAATGCCATCATTTCACTTTGCTAGGGTCAAACAATTCAAGGAAATTTCAAGAATATATGTCAACGTCAATTCGACAAGCCATGGTGATATCCCGGCACTAATACATATGTCAATCAAGTCATTGATGGTGGTTTTTATTCTGCTTTTAAATTTATAAAAATGTTGTACAAGTAAATATCTCAAACTAACCACACAATTACGGGCAGAGAACCCGATCAGATGTAGTATAGTAAGTGATAAGTACATGATAGTTGGCAGAGACGCTTGCACTACCTTATCTAGTAAAATGATTCTAGCGGTTGGGGGTTGTCACGATTTCCTATTAAATAAATTAAAACTGAAAAGTAAATAGAAGCCGTAACCGCTGTTAGAAATCCAAAAATGGTGTTAAAATGTAATTATTTTAACAATGGAAGGAGTATTAGTGAAAGTTAGTCAAGTGTATAAATACTCCTTTCCATACCCAAAATTGTAAGTTTTTTCCCCCATTTCCTTAATTAATCACAATAATTCAACCTCAATTCTCTCTGATCTTCATCTTCAACCTCCAAAACACACACTACACCTTTTCACACACTAACTCCATTTTTGCACAAATCAAGCTCAAATTTCTGTTAACAATTGGTATCAGAGCAAAATCAGTTAATCTGAACGATCCATAGCTCGATTTGTTGCAATTTTCTTCAATTTTCGAATTTTTTTTCAAAATCGTTTTCACTGTTCATCAAAATTCACACTCTCAAATTACATAAAATCACAGTTATTTGTTCACCAATAGATTCGTGATAGTTGTAAACATAATCCTGTCAAGTTTCAAGTTCCAATTCGATCTAAATCTCGAGATTGAATTTTTGATTTTGGCGCGATTTTTTTGGGTTTTGAATCTGTTGTGTTTGGTGTTGAATTTTGTTCATAGATTTGTTGCGGAGGTGAAAACACACAGTTTGCAAGTGATTTCATGTTCTAACTCCTAGTAATTCGAAAGTTATTGAAGCTTTTAAAGTCATTAATGGAGTTTTTCATGGAAAACTGTTAAAATGATGAAGATGAACCTAAAACGATCTTCACTAAGACGATCTTCATAAGATCGTTTTGGTATTTGAAAGTTAATTGTAATACCTGTGCTGTGTGGATTGTTGAGTTGAGAAGTATTTGTTTTTGGCTAACTAATCCAGAAGGATTGGTTTGGTCAATACAAATTCTTGAAAAGAAAACAAGACGATCTTCACCAAGATCGTCTCATTATTCTGAAACCAAGACGATCTTCAACAAGATCGTCTCATTTCTTTTGAAGTTAAGACGATCTTCAATTCAAGACCGTCTCATTTCCTGATCGTTTCACTTTTCATACTTAGCCAAATTTCACCAAAATTTCCAAGACGATCTTCAATCAAGATCGTCCCAGTTCTTCAAGACCGTTTCATTTTTCATACTTAACCAAATTTTTATCAAATCCTAGGACGATCCAGGACGATCTTCACACAAGAACGATCTCACCCAGGACGATCTTCACAAGATCGTTCCAATTCCAACTCCAATTCCAATTCAAAAAAAAAAAAAGTCTTTTGGCGGGAAAAAATTTTTGCCCAGGATCTAAAAAGGGATAATTCATGAAGATTTGAAATTTGATAGCGTTAAAAAAAATTTTAGGCCAATTTTCATCCGTTATCGACGCGGTTTTGGCGAAAATTTTTAAAATTATCAAATTTTTCCTATGATCATGATATCCAAAGTTTACATGAAATTCTAAGTTTCGTGAGAACATATTTCGGCGAAAAAATTTGGAGGGAAACCTGAAGTACAAAATCTCCAAATTTCAATTTTAATTCTTTCACTTCAATTTCAATCACAATTACTTTTTCATTTCATTTCACCCTTTGCTAAACAAAATGTCAAGTCCAAGTATCTCAAATTCAGTCAAAGACGATTTCGTTTTCAATTTGTGGTTAACTTCTTCACCCGAGAAACCAACTTCATCTGAAGAAAAACTTCATAAAGGTGGACTGTGTTCATGTTGTTCGTCAAAACCTTATCCAAATCCTTGTCAAGTGATGAAGATATTGATTCATTCAACTGCAACTGAAAATGTCAAATTTCAAGAGGAAGTAGTCACGTTACAGGCCAAGAATGTCAAACTGAAAGAACAAATGATCTACGTTCAAGCTGTGAATGTGAGGCTTAGAAATGAGATGAAAGAACTTCAAGTTGAATTTGGAAACATTGCAGTTTGGAATGAATTGACAAACAAACTTTGAAGAAGAATGATGAGTTGATGTCACAAATGAAAGCTGCGATAAAAGAACTTCAAACAGAATTGAAAACTTCCAACAAGAAGCTGAATGATAGTATCTTGGAAAGCAAATCAAGAGAACTTATTTTGCAAGAAAAGATTTCAAGTTTTCAATCTCAGTTGAAAAATGAGACATCCAAATTCTTAACCATGGAGAGCAAGTTTATTGATGAGATGAACAAAGTTGAGAAAGAGAGACAAGATGTTTGCAACAAAATCAAGACTCTTGAAGAGAATTGTTTGCAATATCAATCAAATGAAACATCTCTACGAAAGAGAATCTCTGAACTTGAGATGGAATTGCAAACACAATCAACATCTTGTGACACTCAAAGTGATGATGGCTCAGTTTATCATGATGCAAGTCCAATATTTCCAACTGAACTTGATGCTCAAAAGAAAGTTTGCACTGAGTCCATCCCAAAGAACTCAAAGATCAAAGTTTCATCACCTGCTGAACGTAAAGCTTCTCAATTTACTAACTATGCCTTATTCAAGGATAGAAAGTATTCGTCGAAGCCTACTATAGATGGAACACAGACTCTCATTCCATTTTTGTCATTTGAAGACAATACCAAGTTCATCTCCCAAGCAAAAGCTCAGTTGACCAAGATCAAATGGAAACCTGTCTACAAACCAAAGTCAACTGAGTCAAAGACAATCAAATACTCACTTTGGCAACTCTATGAACTTGCACCAAAACCAATTACCGTGCAAGAAGTGAATGTCTTTGCATCTCCACTGCGTCCACAAAAACTCAACTTTTCAACAACCTCGAGTTTTCACCTACCATGGACTGCAGATTCTATTCGTCGAATCGATGACACGTACATTTGGAATGTCAAGACAAAAACCGTTGGGCCTACACAAAAATGGGTCCCAAAGGTTGTTCATAAGTGATTCGATGAAATGGCTTATACACATGTCAGTGTATAACCCGGGCTAAAGATGTTGTTTATTGGACTACTACTTCATAATGGTTGATTCCCCAGTTTCGACTTCAAAGAGACATGATGAACATGTTGCCACACATTCATCATGAGGGGAAGAAAGAGGATAATAAATTGAACAAGTGTGTGTGCTTTCTTGAATTTTGATGGGGAGAAAGAAGAATTCATCAGTTGAGGGGAAGAAAGATAAATTGTTGACTAAAGTGATCCCCAAATTTTTCTTTGAAGATAGTTATCGCCAACGTGGTGGGTACGCCGCGGGTACACCCTATACATAAGCGTTGGTGGTACGCAAATATGACTGTTTGATCGAGGGGAAGTTTGTGATGAAAAAGATGTTTGTCTAAATGCTTCAAGAGAAAGATTCATTAATTAAGGGGAAGTGTGACAAAGTTAAGATTGTCAAGAAGAGGCTTTCATGTTCAAATCTAAAGAGCCAAGATCAAGTTTCCGCAATGCTCATACTCTGAGAAGTTCAAGACTTAAAGATACATCTTTAAGGTAAGTGTGAAGATTAAAGACGTAAAGCCAAGTTTGATGGAAGATCTTGAAGACAATGAGAAAGCTTCGAAGACCTTCATCAACAAATTCGTATTTATAGATGATATCGTGCATGAATTACATTTCAACACCAAGGGGAAGAATGTTAGAAATCCAAAAATGGTGTTAAAATGTAATTATTTTAACAATGGAAGGAGTATTAGTGAAAGTTAGTCAAGTGTATAAATACTCCTTTCCATACCCAAAATTGTAAGCTTTTTCCCATTTTTCCATAATTAATCACAATAATTCAACCTCAATTCTCTCTGATCTTCATCTTCAACCTCCAAAACACACACTACACCTTTTCACACACTAACTCCATTTTTGCACAAATCAAGCTCAAATTTCTGTTTAACAAAGAGATAATGAAGTCGAGACTAGTCTGAAATAGTTTGAAAAAGCAAATAACAGTAATTAAATTAAAATACTTGTTTGGCATCTCAGATCTCATGACACGACCGGATATTACTCTACCTACTTGCTAGACTGTTGGAAACTTAATCACGGCTCAGATTCTCGTTAGATTCACTTTGCTAAGTAACTAGTGTTGTCCCTAGACTCACACTACTCTATAAACAAATTCTCGTTAGATTCATTGTTTAAGCAATTAATGACCTAAAGTTTGTGTTACTAATTCATCTTTAAGTTACCCGGCTCTTAAGCCATGACCAGATAATAATTCTCTCCTGTGACCACAGTGCACGTTTCCATGTCACTGGATCGCGTCTGACATTGTTAAGCATCATGTTCTATTCATCCTAATTACTATGGTTCTGGATCCCTCAGTTATAAGTGAATCACCTTTTACATCTAGTTATAGACCGACTAGTGTTTTCCATCCTAGCATATTAGTCCTAGTGTATGATCATAGACAACCATCAGAATTAAACTAATATATTCAGATATAGAACCGATAATAATATGAAGAACTAATAAAACATGGATCTACGATAAACAGTAAAACACACTCCAACAGATCTAACAAATAAAGTAAAATAGATAAACGTCTACATGATCACATCGATCTAAACAAGTATTCAGCCTACTAGCCTACCATTATTAAAGGAATAACAAAGTCTGAAAAGATGAAAGACATTGTTTACCAACTGAAAGTAAAATAAAAGAGTAGATCTAGGTTGAGGATGAAGATCGGAAGGTGTTAGAAGCTCCAAAACCTCCTTGGAATCTGCAAAGTCGACCTAGGGTTTGATGTGGGCGGGTAGGGCTGCTGAATCGGCTCTCTCTTAGGGTTTTGAGGGCTGCTTCTTAAATAGAGTCACAAGTCGGTTGTTGGGCCGCCCAGCGGCTGGATGGGCTCCAACGGCGCTGGGCATGGGCCAGCGGCGCTGGCAGCTCCTGCTGCTTCTCGTTTTGCTTTGTTCGGCTCCCGAATCACCTCCTTGTGTCTTGTAACTTCATAGGCCTTCATCTTGAGTCAGTTGATGCCATTTACCCTCACTCGCATCTTCCGTGAACCTGCGTAAACATAGAATCCATTAAGTACCGATAGTTCCGGAATATTAACTCATTTAAGACATTGAAATGAGGCCTTTCGATAGGGGTTTTTATCACAAAATGAACGCTCATCAGTCATCACATAACAATCAAGCCAACAAGTCATGAGAAACCTACGAACTCTGTTTAAACAAGTTTCATGCGTCATACAATTCACGTTGCACACATAATTCCTATCATGCATGCTAATATGAAATGTGGGTGCAATGGCTATAGGCTAGGTCAATCCACCTAATTCTCTACAACCACGGCTCTGATACCATTCTGTAACACCCTAACAAGGCGGAATCATGAGGGTTACATACTAAGCACAACACGACATGAAAATTAAGTAGAGACAAGTCTAAATGCATTAAAAGGATTGGACAATCCATGTAAATCAATTCAATTACAAGTACCGAACCATACAAAAATGCATAAGGAGCATGCCCATCAAACGTTTACAAAAGATAGTTCAAAAGATGGTAAATGATCCTAAGCATAACCCATAAACGAGAATTATGAATCACGGATCCAAGAAGTAGTCCAAGTCCAATCCTAGCACATGCAATCAAGAATTCATCCAATACGCTTTTCGTTAACCTGTTCACCTGAAAAGTGTACTAAAACGTGTCAACATAAAGTTGGTGAGTTCGTAGGTTTAAGTTATGAAAATCAAGTGTCGGGATATCAACCGTTAACGATATACGAGGATTAGAATACCTAATCACGTCCAAGGAAACCCTAAAAGGTTTCACGTTATCACAAGTCAATACAAGTCAACGTCAACGTCAAATAATCGTCAATATATATATAATATCGTCTTTACGCAGGTTAAACAACCCGTATCCACGGTTATGATCATGCCGGGTGTGGATTCGTCAATCCACCGTCCACGTCTTACATAATATATAATAAACGTCTTAATATAATATCGTCATAGTATGGCAATGATCATACCGGGTGTGGATTCGTCAATCCACCGTCCACGTCTTACATAATATATAATAAACGTCTTAATATAATATAATATAACGTCTTTCGTCACATATAAACGTCCAATAACATGTATCACAAGCAAACAAATAGATAACTAACGTCTCGTTTCATGTCATAATCAATTGTATCAACCGACAAGCGTTTAACGATAAGTACACTTTCCACCCCAAAATAAGATGAACGTAGGGGCTACGAAACTCACCTTTGCCTTAATTGTCGAGTTTTGAATGAGTTATAAGTGTTCGTTGAGCGTCACGTGTCCAATACCTATTAATATACATAATACGTTTATGTTACAAGCCTTGTATCGAGTTTTAGAAGCATCATAACACTTTGAGGGGCTCCCGGGACTTTATTAAGACACTAGAGAGGCTAGGGTAGGGTTTAAAGGAAGGTTTGACTCGAGCCTAGAAGATTCGAACCAAGGCTAGCAAAACAGGAAAATGATGGATCGGGCTTGGCGTCTCATACGCCCCAAGTGGCGTAATGGACGCTAGGAAGGAAATGGGTGAGCGTAAGGTACGGTGATGTTGGCGTAAGGGACGGTGGGCCAAACCCCAACCGGCGTCTGATACGGTGGTAACCACCGTCTATTACGGTGGCTTGGTTAAGCCTAAATTGGCGTCTCATGCATCAATTCTTGGCGTAAATCAGGAGATAGCAGCGTAAAGTCCATTTGAACGAAGCAGACCACCGTCTCATACGGTGGGTGAGCCGTATGAGACGCCACCATGGAACAACCAGCGTCTCAGACGCCATCATTGGCGTAAGAGACGCCATCCACCTGCACTTGGCGATCTGCACATGTTCTTGAAGTGAAGCCCGAACCAAACAACCCATTTTCAACATTTTTAACTTGAAATCGATCTAAGGAGTCCCAAAACGCATTTTCATACATAAATAAACATTTTTATACACCAACAAACATAACCCAACCCAAAATCGTGATTCCTAACATCATTGATATGCCCAAATTCGGATTTAAATATCAAAACCATAATGGAAACCCTAATGACCCATAATTCGGTTTTTAAGGTTAAATCCGGCCAAAATTCGTGTGAATGGACCAAAAGTAAGTTTATTATCATGAAATGATGCTTGTGAAAGAGATTTACGTTAACAAAATTTCCTTCAAAAAGCTAACTCCGAAATTGAGCTTTAAATGGTGATTTCTTGCACTTGATGGGCCAACGTTTTGATATGATGGTTACTTGATGATGAAGATGATGAATTTATGACTAATCTAGCTTAGGTGACATTTAATGATGTGAAGAATTTAGAGAGAGAGGGAGAAATTGTTCTTGCATTTAAGAGTGTGAGAGAGAAAGGATAAGGGTAATGAATGTGAGTGGATGAGGATGGGAGAGTGTAAGAGTTTGAGAGAAATGGGTAGGGTTTGGGTCTTGGGTCGGTTCAAAAGGATCAAACGGGTCGACCCAATTACATATCTAGTCAAATTGATAATTCGTCTTACGTCACAATTAAATACACACGACCTATTAACCCGATCATATAATCCGTCTAGCATATTATACGTCACAAATTCGTCAAAGAGGCATTAAATGATTCAACTAATTATATTAATTAGTCGTTTAGCTCATTTAAGTCAACGGGTCAATTTAAATAAAATTTCACTAAACCGTGAAATCAAATTAAATTTAATCACATTTAATCACGTTAATTATAAGTCAAACTAGTCAAAATTCACAAATGTTACACGTCTAGTGTTACAAAATCAAAGATGTGGCTATTGTTTTTTTATTTTATTTTTAAAAAGTAACATTAAGTTTATTTTTACATGTTTTCACATTTTCATAGTTCTTGGACTTCTTGGGCCACTAATGCATCACACATTAAACACACACACTTATACGGCCCATAAAGTTTCATGTAAAAAACTGTTGTGATCCCAAAAAATTCGGACCTTTTATTCTTTTAAATCGAGAGTATGAGACATAAAAATGTGACCAAAAAAGTTTCATACAAATAGTTGCATCAATCTGTTTATTTTTCTCTTTATCTTCTTCTTAATGTCACAGTCTGTTTTGTAGGTTTTGGTAAGTCTATCAGTAAAAATGAAACATTACAAAAAAATAAATATAAAAACCAATGGTATTAAATCATATAAGCCAATATAAAGTTTGGGACATTAATGATAAATCATTTAAAAATAAACCCATGACTAAACTTGATACTTTGGATAAATAATTTACTTGAAAATAGCTCAAAACAAAATTAATAAATAAAATTAGTCCAAAAAACAAAAATGAATCCAATCAAAAACTTTGTAAAAATTTTTTTAACCCTCAATTTTTAAAATTCGTGGATCTGTCTAAAGGATACAAACATAAGTCATTTGAAAACCTGAATAGTTTGAAATCATTCTCATAAGCTAATATATCTCACGTTATGGGTATGTTTGGCAAGAAGCTTTTAGGGCTTCAAGCTTCAAACTTTTAAGGAAAAGCTCCTACTTAATTAAAAGCTTTGTTTGTTTGAAAGAGCTTGAAGCTTTTAGGATCGGAGAAAAAGCCCAAAACTCAAACGCTTGATGTGCTAGCGTTTAGATACAAGCTACAAGCTTTTGGCATAATATTTACTTAAATACCCTCCCAATAAATCTACAGCTTAAGAATATGTTTATCTCTTTCAACCTTTTCTTTCATACGGCCATATACACAATCAAAACCCTTATATGTTAATCTCTTTCAGATTGTCATACCTCACGAATCCTCTTATCATATCAGTTATTGAGCAGGTTGGTCATTCCTTTAATCAATAGCTTCTTTCAGTTTTTTTTCCTCTAGTTGCATGAAGTTATGAATTTATGATTCAGTTCTAAATAAAAAAAAAATAAAAAAATATTCATAATTGTTTCTATATATACGTTTATATAAATGAGCAATCGTCAAGTTGTTATTGTTCAAAACTAATCATGAAACATGCGTATGCCCACATACACAGCCATGGCACCTTGCATTCTAGTTGATTTGTAATAATATTAACTACATAAAATTTGTTTACTCGTGCACTGCAAAGATTCAAACGAATACATTAAGGTGGGATTGAGTATACACATAAGCTCGTTGGTGAAGAAGAAAGCTTACTTATCTACTATTATGTGTTTTTACTTATTCCCTTTATTGTCATTTTACACATTTTATCAAAAGTTTCAGCTACCTTGCCAAACACCTAAACAATTTTAAAATACTTCAGCTAATAGCTTTCAACTACAGCTACCAGCTAACAGCTTATAGCCACCAGCTACCAGCTAGTTTTGCCAAACATACCCTATATCTTGGCCAGACGAGATTTTGTTCTCCTTTTCGATCGGGGTTATAAGATGGGGGAAAAGGTAAACATTTTTCAAATTATGATGGCTAAATAAGACATAATAAATAAGTTGTCAGAAGAAAAATAGATTGTTACGGGATAAAAGGTTAATGTATAAATGCCGCATCATCATGTATCAGACATGTCATCAACACCGTTAGCCACATAAGCAACTTACCTAAAAGAGAAGTGATATTGCTACAACAAATTTTAGCCATCTACAACAAATCCTGCATAATACAGTTGTACACTGCGTAATAAATTTTGTATCTTTGTTGTAGATGGCAAAATTTTGTTGTATAAAAATCACCCCCCTACCTAAAATCTTTAGCTATACAGGGTAAACGGAAAAAAAAAATAAGCAAAAGTAAAGTTTCAATCATAGATGGAGTCCACATGTGAAGTTGAGAGACACTTGTTTGATCCTTAGTGATGCTTAAACATGTGGGAAGTAAAGGTATTTTATCGACATCATAAACCTTACGGGGTCGAATGATGACGATTCAATGTGGTTCCAGGACAAGGTGTTCTTGTTGGAACCACGTTAGTTTGGCCGTCAGTGATCATCTATCATTCCTGATATGATAATTGACGATAACTGAAATCCCTATGTCTAGTAAATATATAATGGGCGTATTTACTCTTAAAGACATACTATAGGGTTTCCATTAGATGATTGGAACTATGAGGACTAATGTTACACACATTAAACACCAGAGGGGTTGAATATGTAAATACTCTCATTATAAATAGAGAGTCATTAACCCTAATTTAATGTTAATGAAGAATCACATAATCACACCCTAATCCCTCACTAAATTCGTGTGTGTATTCCTCTCTAAAATTCGTGCATAACATCAGCCAAATTTATCATCCCATTATTACTCAATCATCTTGTTTTGGGAACCTGAAATCAATAGCAATCATGTTTGATGCTCTTACAGGTTCCACAGGACGATCTGGGATGTTTTATCACTCGAATCGAATCATGTTTATTCCAACATGTGGTATCAGAGCCGCGTTACAATAGATCTATCATGATTTGGTTCGAATTTGATGAATTTCGTGAAATTAAAATCTGCAGAAGAAGAACTCGTGCTGACGTCATCACGAATTCGTGCTGACGTCATCATGAACTTATGTCCA
>CM067167.1:156579556-156630531 GCA_034093135.1 Erigeron breviscapus | reverse complement strand
TACTTCAAAATTTTGGAAGGCATTTCAGAAATCTATGGGTACTCGTCTCGGTTTGAGTACGGCGTTCCACCCGCAAACTGATGGTCAAAGTGAAAGAACGATTCAAATGTTAGAAGATATGTTGAGAGCTTGTGCTATTGATTTTGGTGGTAATTGGGATGTGCATCTTCCTTTGGTTGAATTCTCCTACAATAATAGCTATCATGCTAGCATTGGAATGGCCCCATTTAAAGCATTATATGGGAGAGATTGTAGGTCACCGCTAGTTTGGGCAGAAGTTGGTGAAAGCCAACTCGTTGGGCCCGAAATTGTTATTGAAACGACGAAAGTGATCTCACAAATCAAAGAAAAGTTAAGAGTGGCCCGAGAACGACAATTGAAATATGCTAATGTTAGACGACGACCCCTCGAATTTGAAGTTGGTGATTATGTGTTATTGAAAGTTTCCCCGTGGAAAGGTGTGGTTCGTTTTGTGAAACGTGGCAAGTTGGGGCCACGGTACATTGGCCCGTTCAAGATCTTGGAGCGTATTGGTCCGGTTGCATATCGATTAGAACTTCCTCAAGAATTGAGTGGAGTTCATAATGTTTTTCATGTTTGTAATCTTCAGAAGTGTTTAGCAAATCCAACACTTCACGTGCCCCTCGAAGAAATCCGTGTTGATAAAACGTTGAAATTCGTGGAAGAACCAATAGAAATCCTAGATCGACAAACTAGAAAAGTAAAGAATACCCGATATACGATTGTCAAAGTGATATGGCAAGCTAGACGTGGACCCGAGTTTACTTGGGAACGTGAAGATTCTATGAAAGCCAAGTATCCCCATTTGTTTAACGAGCCTAGTTAGATTTGAATTTCGGGACGAAATTCTTTAACGGGGAGAATGTAACATTCATGATTTTTACCGTTTGACTGTGCATGTAATTTGATTAACTATTTAATAAACGAAAAATTTGGGCCTAATTGTGTTCGTTATCTGTAAATTGGGCCAATTATAATGTCATAATTGGATTTCTAGGAATTAAGCCCATGTCAAACTATGATATTGGCCCATTACATGTGATGAAAATTATAAAATAAACGATGATTGAGTAACTGTAGTAACAGGGAAGAACGTATATACGAAACCTTAAGTATAATGTACGGTTTCAATAGTGTCGGTGGAACAACAGTGTCGGTGGCACAGTGTCGGTGGTTATCTAATAATTTCATTAATGGGACAAAGACCGACATAACTTTATGTAAAGAATAATATTTGTGAAATCTCCGTTGTCTGTTATTGATCATGAACCTAATCCCTTGACTGGATAAATACCCCTATTAGTCTCAAGGGTTATCTATCTCTATTATTTCTTATATTTTCTTTTCTCTGGAACCACAAAAACAAACACACACACAGACCATTTCTCCTACTCTTTTCTTCTTATTCTTCTTCTTAATTTCTGATCTAAATCATCATCATATAAGTATCAAATATCTCAAATTTGGCTATCCAAGTTCAAGAAATCTTCACTTTCAAGTTCATTCTCGGAGTTGACTTTTCTTTTGGTAAGTCTAACTTAACTCAAATTCACCATTTCATGATTGTTAACATGTTTCTAGTTATATCAAAGTGTTTTTGGGTCACGAATCGGGTCAAAATGCAAATAGAGTTTCATTAGGGTTTTGATATGATTTGGATGAATTTGATGTTATGATTCGAGTTTATGAGGTGGGTTATGTTTGTTTATGTCCAAATATGTGGATTTAGGCTTGAAATTGGGTCCTAGATCATCCATGGTCAAAAATGGGGTTTTGGGTTGTTTTGGATCGTTTTTGGCTAAGTTTCTGCAGCAGATTTCTGACTGCGGCGCAGTGGGAGGTGCCAGACCCCACTGCGGCGCAGTGAAAATCTACTGAACCAGTGACTCTTTGTCAACTTCAAACGCTTATAACTTTTGATCCGTAAGTCCAATTGAGTCATATGACCTATCGTTGGAATCGTGAGAGAGTCTACTTTCTCATGGAAAAGTCCTTTTGATCTGAATCCTTTTCCATTTCTAAAAATGTCGGGTCAAAGTGTTATAGTTCATGTTTGGGAGAGTCATTAAGGTGTTGTGGGATTGTGGTGTGACTCAAACTTACTTAACCAACTTGTGTAGGGTTATAGAGTTGATTTTGATGTCACTATGATATATATTAATAGGTTGGGGACACGTGGCGGTTGTTGGACGTTTATAACTCGACTATAACTTGTATTTAGTTTGCATATCCAATCAAGGTGAGTTTCGTAAACCCTCCCTACTCAATTGAGATTCGGGCCGAAAAGTGTACATGCTTGTTTAATTGTTGATTGTTGATTTGATTTGATTGATTGTATGATTGAATTGTTTATGTGGACATGTTAGCGCATTGGTTACTATGTAAGTCGCACCGTTAGCGCATTATTTATTATATAAGTCGCATCGTTAGCGCGTTACTCGTTATGTAAGTCGCACCGTTAGCACATTGTTAATTATTAACTATGTAAGCCGCATCGTTGTTGATCGTTATTGATTGTTATGGAACGTTGTTGAACGTTATATGGAATCGTTATTATTGAACGTTTGACTTGTATTGAATTGTGATAATGTGAAACCTTATAGGTTTTCCTTGGATGTGATTAGTTCTCCTAATCCTCACTTATTGTTAACGGTTGTTATCCGACACGGTTATTCCTTGTTACTTGTCCCTACGAACTCACCAATTTTATGTTGACGCTCTTTAGTACACTTTTCAGGTAATCAAGTTAATCAGAGACAGAATGGATGAATAGATGCTTGCATTGCTAGGGTTTGGACTATCTTTGGACTTTCTGGATCCGTGATCTTTATTTCCCTTTAACGGGTTATGCTTAGGATCAACTACTATCGTTTGAACATTTTTCTTTTAAGTATGGATTGAGTGTGTATTTTGATGAATGTTGATTATTGTAATGAACTTGTGGATTGTTTCAATCTATTGAATGCATATAGTTTGACTCTACATAATTCCCATGTCATGCTGTGCTTTTCTAAGTGATACCCCATGATTCCGCCATGTTGGGGTGTTACAGAAAATCAGAGAATAAATTAAAATGGTTGTTTCTAATTAATATGTTAATTAATTATTGTCCAAACGAATTATTTTAGTTTAAAAATATCTTACCAAATATCTTACTTGGTACTAATATGATACATAAACTGTTGCGTTTTATGGTTAGATTCCAAACTTGGTGTTTTAAGAATAATGTTGAGCTTATATGACAAATAATTTTTCTTTAATACGTAAGATTTTTGCTTAGTTATCATATTGTGTTCTTCCTTGTTATGAAAATTTTGAATATCAAAGTTTAAATATAGAACAATATTAAGTGAATATGAAAATTTCAAATTCAAGTTTGAAATGTTTTGAGATTAATTTTTTAGATAATAAATGTCCATGAATTTACTGTTTATATTTACCAAACATGTAATTTACAAATCGTTTTTCTTATGTATACTTCAAGTGTCAATTCAACATGATAAAAACTTTTTTTTAACCATGTGTAACACAGTTACATGAGTTTAATCTAAGTATTGTATTTTGTATGCATGTGATAATGTAACTCACAACAAAGTATTTGTTACAAAAATCTTAACTTTTAAAGTAAACAAACAAACTAGTATTGAATCTGATTTGGTTAAAAAAGGCCAACTTGTGTGCGCCATTGATTTGATTCTCTCATGGTAAACAAAGACACGCACACTTTTCATACACCACATAAAACTCACACTCTATATATCGACGTGCATTAATGCCAGCCTTAGTCCCACTTCAAATACAATCCTTATATTCCCACATAAAATCTTCATGTTCTTCTCCACAATATATGCATCATCAACAACACTTAGAAAAAACACACACATTAACTACATTTTTTGTTCATTACATTACATGCATTTCAATAATGGATGCCCACAAAAACCATAATCTTTTAAAGAGACCCCATGAAGATTTCATTGGCAAGAACCATGATGATGAACATGAAATGATCATTAAAACTACTTCATGTAATTTGTTGGAGGTTGAAAAAAAAAGTGAAGTAGTGGTTGTTGAAGAGAGTGGAAGAGACAAGTTAAAGAGACACCGGGTTGAGATGTCGGGTCGGGTTTGGATACCAGATATATGGGGACAAGAAGATTTGCTCAAGAAATGGATAGATTGCACTGTTTTTGATTCATCTTTAGAAAAGAATAGTATAATGTCTGCTAGACAAAGTTTGATTCAAGAAGGAAGATCAACACTAAGGACAGAAAATAGTTGTTGATTTTATGTTGGGATTAATTTATACACGTTGTTTTGAGATTTTTAATTTAATGGGATTTTGTTTACATGTTGCTTTGTAGATTACTCGATACAAATATTGAAATCAAGATATATATTAGGGCTAATTGCTTGGGAAGTATCTAAACTTTGACACTTTTGTTATTGTGAGGCTCGTACAAAAAAAATGCTTTTAAAGGGCATTGGAACGGCTGTTATTACTTTTGTGGGGTTTCGTAGTAGCATCGATTTTTATTTCTATTTTCAATTTCAGATTATATAATTTGATAAAATTAACGATGTGTACTGCCATGTAAGACGCCAAGTCATCACTTTTTAATTTGTATCTAATTCTAAATATGGTATTAGAAATCTGGCAGCATAGATATTGACTCTGGTGAGTGCATTCCGGAGCCACCAAGAAGCAGCATAGCTGTTATTATGACATTTGTCATGAAACAAAAGACTAAAAATACAACATGTGCACCCGTTGGGCCGTCCCCCATCTATATATTAAACAAACATGTTAGCAACTTCACTAATAGTATGAGCTGATGAACCTTTCTTTTTATCTCTATAGCAATTACACCAAACAAGAGTACTTGTTGTAATTAAAATTATGTAAAGTGCTAGTGTTTAAAGTACATATCTTCTCCGGCAACTCATTTACCGGCAACACAATTCCCCCCACCCAACTGGCCTAAACTCAAATTCACTTCGCTTTCCCTTTACTCATACACCCAATCAAATCCTGATGTGTCTCAATATATACATATTTCCCACATCTTATTTGGATGATTTATACTCGTTTTGTAGCCATTTATACTTGTTTGTGGCGCGTTATGTTGTTTGCTAGTGGTCTCAGGTCTACAGCAGATACATTGCTCATAAAGGGTAGAAAATAGCTTATGAATGATCCATATGCGCTAACGGATGAAGCACGATGAAGAACGAAGCTGAAATGGAAATTCTGGGTTACATCGCGGCGCGACCAAGATCTCTCGCGGCGCGATCCTTCACAAAATCTGTAACACCCAACTTTATAAAAAAATGGATTTCAAATTTTTTTTTATAAACAAACATTTATTGCGGAAAGGTCCCTTTTATACATAGTCATTTCCTAACGGAAATGTCAACCAAAGTTTTTGGTGTTACTTATTGCATCACACGATACTTTAAGAAATCCATAACAAACCACACGACCAAACATTATTAAAGTCTATATGATATAATACAAATAGACTAGCAAATGAGGCAATCTATGGCATCAATAAGTCTTCATCTATCCATGCCTCACACTTAGCAACTTCACTGCTTAACCTGAGGATACACAACATTTTCAAAAACAAGTGTCAGCTTAAAAAGCTGAGTAAGATAACCACAGGTTGTATAAAACAGTTGCCAATTAAACCATTTTATAAAACATCATACGCATGTCAAGCATATAACCATCATGAATCATCACATATCAAAATATAACACAATAGGAAGATTATATTCCTACATGTGCCTAGCAACCTCAATCACCTCATCAATCAACAACAATCACAGTCAACAACTCAGGTTATGCCAATTTCAACTATACATAAGTAATCAACAACAGGTTGTGCATAGGCGGTCATTCAACCTTTCAAGGAACCTTGCACCCGACATGATGGGTTGTCCTTTCGGGGTCCATCGGCGTCGTTAAGGATAGGCATAACCAAATTCCGGAGCAAACCGTTAGCAACTCAGTGATCGGTCCTAATCACCCGGTATACTCAAACAACTTTGACCATGTCGTCAGAGGCATCACGTTTACCCCGTCCGACCAACTCAGCACACTAGTCCCACCGAGGAATAGTATGGGTTAAGCTTAACACTTTCAACTGTATATTTATACTCGAGTTTTAACAACCATTTCAACTATGTATTGTGTCAACTATTACAATTACATCTTTTTAGGGCCCTTATCGTGCAACCGTGAATCATGGCAATCCTACATGAGTCTAGTGTACTACATGTATAGGCCAATCAACTATCAAGAATGAACTCATAATCTTAATCAATCATGCAAGCAACCAAAACATCGTTATTCTATCAAATCAATCATATCCTTCATCGTAAGTAATAGCATGCATAACATTAATAATTAAAGTTAACTAAGGCATAGCATGCATAAACACCCACAGTAAGCCCTCCCAAAGTTCCCATAACTTAACAAGCGTATGAAGGGCTTTACCAATCGTTAATTATAAAAACTAAGTTTTCATTGTGTTCCTCGTGTCAAAAAGGTAGTTATCTTACCTCGGAGAAGCACACAACGTAAGTTACCGAGCTTTGTACGTATCCCTGACCACCTTAGTGTTGTAGAAGAAGATCACTTAGACGTACTTAGTCTTGTGTGATTATAGAGAGATTTTAGAAGTGAATATATAAATGGTGCGAGTTTTATAATTAAACTGAAGTCGCTATTTATAGAAAATAATTTTAGAATATGCTTTGGAATATGCTTAGCATATTCTTAGAATATACCTTAGAATATGCTTTGGAATATGCCTTTGGCATATTCTTTGGAATATGCCTTGGCATATGCTTTGGAATATACTTTTTACCTTTACCATTTAAAATTTACTTTTTACTTTTACTATTTACCGTTACTATTCATAGTAACTATTCACAGTCACTATTCACGAATACGGTACTATTCATAAATACGGTTACTATTCACGAATACGGTACTATTCACAAATACGGCACTATTCACGAATACGGTACTATTCACGAAATACGGTACTATTCACAAAACTATTATTGATAGTATAAATATGAAAAGTATTTCCAAGCAACTCTCTAATAACTATTTGAGCTCTATATGATCTTTATCGGGAATACATACTCTTCTTTAAGCACGTCTAGACCATGTTAATACATTAATGCACATTTCATAAATTACATATATGCATTAAATCATCTAATGACTTAACGACAGTCAACGAAAAGTTTGGGATGTTACAGAATCTGCCTCGCGGCGCAACCATGGAAGCTCGCGACGCGACAAAAACCCCTGTATTGAAATGCTCCAGTTTTTGCACTTCTCGCGGCGCGATGGTAGGGGCTCGCGGCGCGATGCGCTGAAGGTCTGACGGATTTTCTCTCTCCTGGGTATAAATACAAGCCCCCACTCAACCCTGAACCTAATCTTGGACACTCCAGCCTTAACATTTTGTCAAGATCTTAATGAAGTGATTTCTTCTACTTAAACTTGTGTTCTTGGTGATATTTGTGTTCTTCGATAGTGGTACTAGTTGAATGCAAGTATTATTTAGTTGTTTGTCTATGAATAACTCTTGCTAGGTCATGGTATGATAGTAAAGGATACAAGTCTAATAGAAATTACTTTGTTAAGTGGATTTAACGGTTGGTGGTACCACGTTTCTTTCACAAAGATAAAAATTGTTATTTAAATAATCAAACAAACTAGTTAGTTCGAGAAATTGTAATAGGGTTGGTGGTACCACTTGTTGCAAGAAATTGGATTGAATAGGTGATCGAGTCGATTTTACAAACGGAGTGCACCCGGTTGTGTTTTTGTCTTATCACGATTATTATCACCAACACATATGAATTTTGAGCTTAACCTATATGCAACCTAGACTTTTTGTGTAGCGGATTCGACATAGATGGCTTTTTAATTATTTGTTTACAACTCACACTCTTTTCGCGTGCTCTCGATTAATACCGGTTGGGTACTTTACTTTACTTGTTGATTACATAGTTTTCAGAAACGCAAAGTGACAATTCGGTCACACCAAACTTTTTACTTGTTTCACATTTTTACAACCTTTAGTACAACAATCAGTCCTTGTGTTCGATCCTGGTCTTGCCAGTTAGCTATATTACATACGAACGGGTACACTGCCTGTAAGTGTGTTGTAGTCAGTTAGCGGTAGATCTTGTTATAAATTTTAAACTAGATTTCACACATCAAATCCCCACATGCCAAATTCATACGCTAAAATACAAAACAAAACAAACATATTTCCGGTCATCACTTCCGGCTGTCCCACCGGAAATCTCGTCTGGTCATTACAGACCATCGCTTTCAGGCCACCTCCACTAACACACATCATCCCACCTCCACCATCTCTCACACATCATATTGCTTTGTGAATAAACAAAAAATTTATTCATACCGCCGTCGCCGGAAAATAAGTCACCCCTTAAAATTGTTACAAACTGCCTGCCATAGACACATCGATGGGAGAGATGTTGAAAAGAAAAGAACAAAAAGAAAGTGTTTGAGCCTTAAAGGTAGTGGTGGCGTGAAACTTTTTAGTGTATCGTGATTTTGGGATCTAAAAGAAGAATGGAAACAAACAACCATCTAGGAGGAAAGATAATATTTTATAATTAATATTAAATGTTCAATATATATATATATATATATATATGGCTGCCAGGTGGTTAAAAAATAGCTATAACCGGCTAATTAAAGTCCACATCAGCAAAAATAGGTCACAATCCCATAAAGATGTTTTAGTCGTTTTCCTTCCCTTGAATAGCATTTTTTTTTGGAGCCTCACAAAAACAAAAGTGTCAAAGTTGAAGTACTTTTCAGACAATTAGCCCTATATATTACTGGTAAGTTTTAAATATAGCTCAACAATTGGCATTTGTCAATATTTTTCTTGAAGAGATTTTGAGCTATGATTAATTTTGATTTGTTGTATTTTTGAATTATTTGTTCTTTAAAAGATATTTTGAAATGTTGTTTTTAGGCTTACAAACAAGAGGTATCAAAGACGTAGTTTGAGATGGAATTAAATCTAACATTTTCCTAGTTTTTATTTTATGGAATTAAAATTCATCATTTTCTTAATTCTTTTTGTTGGGTCGAAAATCGACTAAGTATAATTTGTTCAGAAATAGTTGAAGTTCAGTAAAGATACTTGTACAGAATTCTAAAGCACTTCTTCAGAATTGGTTTACTGAAGCTTCACTTCAGTTCAGATCAGCCCAAACTGAAACCGTTCATTCTGAAGTCAAAGACTGAAAACTGAAATAAGAGAATCATCTCAGAAGCAGGGCAAAGAAAAGATTCTACCTGATCGAAGACTGAAGCATCTCAGTGTAAAGTACTTACAACACTTTACACTGATTACGAGGAAGTCTTTTTACTTTACTAACCTTTAACTGGATAAAAAGGTTTATCCTTTGTCAAGTACAAGGTTATGTAAAAGGTTGGGAATAAAGTATGAAACGTCACATCAAAACTGACTTTCACACTTAACCAAAAACACGCATGTTAAGGAATTAACTTTAATTCCTTAAATGCTCCCAACCATATTTGTACGGCCTGGTCCACATCAGCTTGAACCTTGCCTATAAATATAAGGCTTCTCACAACTTGCAAATGGCTTGAAACTTTGGCATTGCAACTTGTGAGATATACTCTAAGTAATCTTAAGAGTATTTCCAAGTTATTTAGATCACTTGTATTTCAAGGTTGTTTAGATACTTACACATTTGTGTTTATCTTTGTTCCGCAACAACCTTTGTATTTTATTTAACATACTTAATAAAATACATTTGAAAAGTACATCGTGTCTCAATGCTACATACTTGATTATATATATTATTTATATAGTTTCAGCACTTATTGTTTCTTGTCATTTACACTCTGCATTACTTTATTGTTATTATCCATAATCTGGATCGCATTCTGAACTGATCTTATTCTAGATCAGAATTGCTTGCCAGTCGGGTTTAATCATCTAATTTGGGACTCACATTTGGTATCAGAGTAGATAGGTTGAATTTTTATATTCTATAACCTTGATCTGTAAAGATGACTAACCCTGGAAACAATGAAGACCCTAATGCTAACCCTAATGTCAATGCTATTAACCCACCCCCTGTTATTAACAACAATATACCATTGCACAATGTGCATGTACACTTTCCAAACAATCCTGTTCCCAAGTTTGATGGGAACAGTGAAAACTTTATTACATGGAAAGTTTGCATGCTCAAGTATATTACTGGTGTTGAAAGACATTTGACATTATAAAGAAGGACCCTTTGTTCCCATGAATGCCTCTACTGTTGTCAGAACTGCCGATGGGACTCCTAGGATGACACCTAAGGAGAAGGATCATTGGTCTGAAGAAGATCATAGGCTGGTAGACCTTGATACCAAGCTGCAAAATATGATCTTGTATGCAGTTCCTGAAACCCTCATGCCTACCCTTGTTTTACTTGAAATTCAAAATTAATGTGGGAAGAGTTAATGACTCAGTTTGAAGGTACTTCTGAAACGGTTGTCACAAGAAAAGTTGCTTTAAACAAAAGATATGAAGCTTTCTTTGCCATCCCAGGTGAAACTTTAACACAAACCTACATCAGATTTACTAATCTGGTGAATCAACTGAAAGCCCTGGGTGTAACAAAAGACAAAGAAATTTTTCTTGAAAAAATTTGTGATATCCTACCTTGTAAATGGGAAAACCTGATCTTAGTTTTGAGACAAGGCAAAACCTTGCATAGTCACACTCTTGCTTCCTTATATGGAGCCTTCAGGTATACTGAAGAGAACAAAGCTGAAAGAGCTGTGGCTGAGCAAGATGCTAAAAATCATGCTTCTACCAGTTCAGTCGTGGTTCAGTATTCTGAGCCACATGGGACTTTTTTACTATCTTCTGAGAGTAACAATACTGACTCAATGAAGAAGATGGTCTCTGAATTGTTAAAAACTGGTATTACTGAACATGTTTCTCATGATTGTGATGAGGATGACAATGATGATCTGGTTGCCATGCTGGCTAAAATGTTTAATCGTTTTAAAGCCAAATCTAATCGATCTGGCAAACCATTTGCTTCCAGCGCTTCTATTGACAAGTCTAATATTGAATGCTTTAAGTGTGGCAAGAAAGGACATTTCATGAAGGAATGCAGATCTAGTCAACCCTCTTCGTCACAATCTGGTCCTAACCATTCTATTTTTCAGAAATCTATTGATAGCTATAAGGCTAAGTACAAGAAGTTGAAAGCCCACATAGCTCTCATGGCTGAAGATAACTCTAACAGTTGTATGATGGCTAAGACTGAAAAATGGGAAGAATCTGATGAATCATCTGATGATGAGGAAGAAGTGAAGGACATGTGTTTCATGGCTAGAGAAGATCATGGTCATTTGGTCAAGACAGATGTTGAATCAGGAAGATGGGTGGATATAATCATGAAGAAGGTTAGTGATTTTGGTTTTGAGAATGATGAGGAACATAAACTCGACCTTTTGGTTCTTTTAGAGGCTGACATATCATATGTCGAAACTGTGCGTTCAGAAAGTTTAAAAATGTTTGAAAATAATACTTCTGAACTGAATGCCAGTCAGGCCAGACTGAAAGAACTGAAGGATGTTTAGTTGGCCCTGAAAAGTTATCAATCTATGGTTGCCACTTTGGAACTGGAAAAGGAAGAACTAAAAACCATCCTTGAAAAAGAACATAAAATAATCAAATCTTGGATGAAATCACCAAATCCAGATGCTGCAATTAAAAACACTTTTGCTAATCAAAGAGTAGCATATGAATCTGGTGATCTTCACTTGGCATCTATAATCACTGATTTAGATGCACTTCCAAAAAAATGACACTAGAAATTATTTTCAAACCAATTGGCAATCAGAAAACTGTGACTGAAAAGGCCCAGGAACAATCTGAGGGCAAATCTGAAATAGCTCAGACCACTGCTTCAGAAAGGAAGGCTAAATTCAAAAAGCCTTCTCCTCAGTCTTCATCTAAGGCGTCAAAAAGCCAAAAGAAGAAGAAAAATATCTCCCCCACTGAGCCTTCTACCTCAGATTCGGGTAAGGCTCGGGTGTCTAATGAAGAATCAATTTTGTTAAGGTTAGAGAGTCAATTTCAGTTGCTAGCCAGACAAGTGCAAAGTTGTAATTCACGTTTGAAAAATGTTGAAAGCACTCCTCTTCAACCTAAACAAAATGCAAAACCTTTTTCAAAACCAATTAAGCAAAAATCTGAGAAGAAAAAGGTAGTAAACCCCATCAAACCAATTGTTTTTGTGTCATCTGAGATTATGACTGAGATCCCTTTTGATCCTTCAGTTCCTCTGAAACAAAGAAATCTGGGACGTCTAAGGGAGAGTCCAGTGAACCCATCAGCAGATGGGTTCCCAAAAAGAACTAATCTTTATTTGTATGCAGGGAGACCAAAAGAAGTACATATGGTATCTTGACAGCGCAGCTGGCAGAACCATGACTGGTAACAAACCCTGCTGGAGGAATATAGGGTGCAAGAGGGGCCCTCAATAACTTTTGGGAATGATGGAAATGGACAAACTGAGGGATATGGTATTTTGAATAATGGACAAGTCAAATTTACACGTGTTGCATATGTGAATGGTTTGAAATATAACCTGATCAGTGTCTGCCAACTGTGTGATGATGGCTTCAAGGTTTTATTTGACATTTGTCAAGGCACCATATTCAACAGGGATTGGAAGGTAGTGTTGGTTGCACCAAGAAAAGGAAACATCTATATTATAGATATGGAAAGTTCACCCAGTGAACAATGTTTCTATACCAAGGCAGATGAGGACACAAATTGGTTGTGGCACAAGAGCCTATCCCATCTGAACTTCAAAAATATCAACAAAATTTCAAGAAAGCAGCTTGTTGATGGGATACCTCAGATGTCTTTCAATAAAGATAAGCCATGTCCAGGTTGTGAAATGGGTAAGCAGAAGAGAGCTACATTCAAGACAAACAAAGTTTTAGCATAACTGAACCTCTTCACATGCTTCACATGGACCTCTTTGGACCAGTGAATGTTCAGACCAGAGCAGGAAAGAAGTACACCCTTGTAATCGTTGATGAATACACAAGATATTGCTGGGTGATTTTTCTCAGAACAAAGAATGAAGCTGCTGCTGAAATCATAGCCCTCATCAAACAAATTGAACTCAAGCACAAGCGAAAAGTTTGTCAGCTCAGAAGTGACAATGGCACTGAATTCAGAAATGCCACTCTGGAGTCCTTCTGCACTGAAACTGGCATATCTCAAAACTTCTCCTCAGTGCACACACCAGAGCAGAATGGTGTTGTAGAAAGAAAGAATAAAACGCTGATTGAAGCTGCTAGAAGTATGCTCAATGAATCTGGACTCCAAAGAATTTCTGGGCTGAAGCTGTTGCAACTGCTTGCTACACTCAGAACAGATCTGTCTATGTCAAAAGACACAAGAAGACTGCCTATGAATTACTCAGAAATAGAAAGTCAAATATTGGATACTTCCATGTATTTGGATGTCCAGTATATATTCTGAATGATTCCAGCCAGCTTGGAAAGTTTGATGCTAAGGCTGATAAAGGATACTTCTTAGGATATTCATCCATTCGCAAAGCCTTTAGAGGCTATAACAAGAGACTTGATAAGGTTGATGAGTCAATTCATGTAACCTTTGATGAATCAAATTCTGCAATCTTCAATAAACCAACCTCTATACCACCCTCAGAAAGTCCAATATGTTTTGGTGAATCTGATCCCATTACTGAATCTGATCAGTCACCTGAACCTGCTTCTGAACATCTCAGTTCAGAACCAACAAGAATCAAGACAAGCAACATTCCATTTTATCCTTCAGTCAGTTTTAAACTACCTTCTGAACTGACTATTGGATCAGATGTGCGTGCTGCTTCACCTCAGATATCAGTTTCCACTGAACAACCTCAATATGAAGAATTTCATGATGCAAGTCATGATCTGCAGGAAGAAGAAGAAGCTGAAGATGTATTTTCTGAAGCTCCTCCTGAAGTTACTCAGAGGAATTCTTGCACTGATATCGTTGTACACCCTGGTCAATACTCTAAGTGGACAAAGGCACATCCAATCGAGCAAATTATTGGAGAGTCCAGTAGAGGGGTTCAGACCAGAAGAGCCACTAGCGATCAATGCTTAAATGTCAGCTTCTTATCACTGATTGAACCGAAGAAGATTGACGAGGCTATGCAAGACCCAAGCTGGGTTGAAGCCATGCAAGATGAGCTCAATCAGTTCAAAAGGAACGATGTGTGGGAACTTGTTCCTTGTCCCAGTAACCTGAAGAAGGATCCAATTAGGACAAGATGGGTCTTCAGAAACAAGATGGATGAAGATGGTCATGTCATCTGAAACAAAGCAAGACTTGTTGCAAAGGGTTATGCACAAGAAGAGGGAATATATTTTGATGAAACTTTTGCACCAGTTGCTAGACTTGAAGCTATCAGAATAATCTTAGCTTTTGCAGCTCATCATCAATTCAAAGCCTATCAAATGGATGTCAAAAGTGCTTTCCTGAATGGAGAGTTGGAAGAAGTCATTTATGTGTATCAACCACCAGGGTTCATCAATGAAGAAAGACCTCATTGGGTGTACAGACTGAACAAAGCTTTGTATGGTCTGAGACAAGCACCCAGAGCCTGGTATGATACTCTAACTAAACATCTTCTGAAAAACGGTTTTAAAAGAGTTGCAATAGATAATACTTTATTCATTTTGCATGATAAAAGTGATATCTTACTAGTACAAGTCTATGTTGATGATATTGTGTTTGGTTCTACAAATGAGAAGATGTGTGAAATTTTTCTAAAATCATGTCTTCTGAGTATGAAATGAGTATGATGGGTGAACTGACATACTTCTTGGATCTTCAAGTTAAACAAACCAAAGATGGTATATTTATAAACCAAGAAAAGTATGTCAGAGATTTACTAAAGAAATATCAATTTGATTCAGTCTCATCAAAAGATACTCCTATTTCTGCTCTATTAACTCGTACTTTGGATTCTGATCCACATGGAAAACCAGTGGACCATACAAAATATCATGGAATGGTTGGTTCACTGATGTATTTAACTGCAAGTAGACCAGACATAATGTTTGCAACATGCCTTTGTGCTAGATTTTAGTCTGATCCCAGAGAAGCACATGCTAATGCTGTGAAAAGGATTTTCAGATACCTTAAAGGTGTCCCCAGACTTGGTCTTTGGTATCCCAAAGGCTCAAGTCTAGATCTAATGGGTTATTCAGATTCTGATCATGTAGGTTGTAAGATAGATAGGAAAATTACCACAGGTGGTTGTCATTTCCTTGGTGGCAAATTAGTAAGCTGGACCAGTAAGAAACAAACTGCAGTGTCACTCTCCACAGCTGAAGCTGAATACATTTCTGCAGCAAGTTGCTGTGCTCAGATTTTGTGGATGAAGAACCAGCTGACTGACTATGGTGTTACTTACATAAAGACTCCAATCTTTTGTGATAATACCAGTGTCATCGCCATATCTCACAATCCTGTCATGCACTCCAAAACCAAGCACATCGATCCCAGGTATCATTTCATTTGAGACCATATTATTAAAGGTGATATTGAACTACATTTCATTCCCACTGATAAACAACTCGTTGATGTTTTTACAAAACCATTGGATGTCAAAACATTTAAACATCTCATCAGTGAGTTAGGTATGCTAAATCCTGAATAGCATCACCTCAGGGGGAAGTGTCAAATATTTTTGTTCTTAAAAAGAATTTTTCTCTAAGGGGGAACTTTGCTTTCTGAAAAATATTTTGACTGAAATGTCTCAGATTTTCTGAATGATTTCAGAATAAGTTTTAAACTGAGATGGTTCAGATTTTCTTAAAACTGATCATTCTTAGATTTTGTTGAGTCATTTCTGAAATCAATCAGTTCTTTGTAATGTCTTTTGGATACTTAGTTGTTGTGTGGACACGTGACAATTACTGTATAACGTTTGAATAAAAGCACCTTTTGCTGACGTGTCACACAAGTTGCGCCGTAAATGTAAAAGCAATAATCACTTTTTCATTAAGAAGGTTGAAAAGTTTTCTAGAAAGTGGGACCCAAGTCGTCTTTGTATTAAATGCGAACGTGTGCCCAAAATTATTTAGGATTTCAAACCCGATCAAAATTGATTTCAAATTAAATAATATTTTTTTGTGGGTTTGAATTTCAAAAACTTTTTCATTTTATTTATTTTGGAAAACCTTATGTATTCCATCATAAATATAAATATCCTTTTTCGAAAACAATTCCTTCATTTATTCATCTTTTCATTTACTCCCAATCATCATTCTCTCTCATTCTTTCTTCTTCAAAACTCAATACCCTAAAATCATTATTCATTTTCCAGTTTTCCCTTGTAGAAATGGCTAAACCTTCATCATCTTCTCAAATTAAATCACTCATCACTTTTGATTACAATCCACCAAAAGCAGTCAAGCCAAGCCCGGCATGGCCAAAGGGTTTTGCTCCTTCAACCCTTCGTTTCAATATGAACAACTTTGTTGCATCCTTAAATATAAAATCCGCAACATTAATGGGAAGGATAAACAAATATTGGGAGGAGTCTCCTTTCTATTATGCCTTGACTGCAAATCCTCAGGCAATGTATCATAGATATTTGCTTGAATTCTGGTACACTGCTATCGTCAGCAAGTATGAAAAATCCATTGCTTTCACTCTAAATGATGGCACCAAGCAGTGTGTCATTTCTCTTGGTGGGTTCAGGGAGGCCCTTCAATTGAATTATATTCAACCACCTTCAGTCTATGCCAAAAGACTGAAAGGAATAAACTTCAGAGAAGTTTTGTTGGAAATGGGTCATGATAGCATGGTTGATGCTAACAATGAACTGAAGACCTCCGGACATATATTTTTGTCTGGATTTAGAAATTGCTGGAGGTTCTTCTGGACTCATATTGTTGAGTGCCTAGGGGGAAATCATGGTGGCTTGGACCAGATTTCATTACCCCAAGTGGAGATGGGTTATTATTTGTGGAATGGGATACAAGTAGACTTCGCTGAGATGCTCTTCTCTCAGTTGATTGCAAAGTTGAAAGGGAAAAGAAGTCTACATATTGCTTTCCCAAGGTTCTTAAGCATCTGCTTCATGCATATTCTTGGTGATGCTTACAATAATGGAGGGCCTGAGCTTTCAGTACCATAGTTCTGCAGGGACTTCACAAATGCATCCACTTCTGAAGAGGAACCTCAGATCTCTGCTGAAATGCTTCAGGTATTTGCTAAAACTGTTCCAGAAAGACCATCTGGCACAGAAAGATCACTGAGCGGGCCACAAAAGAATGTGGGACCCATCGGTGCATCTGGTGGTAAAATGTTGAAGCTCTTTAAAACCCCAAAGGCTTCTTCCACCCAACCACCACCCTCCTCTTCCATTGACCAACCTGAGGGCCTCCCAAAAGGACCCTCAGGATCTCCAAAGGGCGTTTTAAAAGATCGAAAATTTAAGAAATCATTCTCCTTGCTCAAGGACTCTAGTACCGAAGCCAACCCTTCTGGTTCTTCCCAACAAGAACCAGAAGAATCGAGTCAAAGGGAAAACCCACAAGCAGCCATCTCCAAAACTTCTTTAGGAGGAGATGGTAAAGAAAATATTGGTGTGGCCGCCCAACACACAATAGAGTTAGAGTCAGCACGTGCACCACCTGGCAGTTCACAAATCTTATACTTCTCTGAAGCACGAACTGATGAGGTTTATGAGATGACACTTTTGGAAACTGAAGTTCCAGACTCTACGGCCGATGAAGTGATTCTTGATGATGGTACGAGAATCATTAAGGCAACCCCTGTGTCTACTGTCACTGGCGATGATACTTTGGTTGAGCCAACCCTTCATCAATCTGGTGACGATGCATCTGCAGCAGCAGTTGTTGAACCAGAAGCTGGTTCAGGTACCAGTGATCTGAACCAGGGCATATCTGATCAGACTACAGTCTTGACTGCTTTCTGGGATGAAGATGAGCCACTTCAGGGGAATCTTGATTCCCTTGCTGACTTTGAGTTTGACGAGGAGTTATTGGAGGATAATCAGTCTTCTGATTATGAGCCAACCTTCAACCTCGCAGACGCCCCTCCTCCCCCAGAAATCCAAAATCTTGAACAACCATATCGCCCACCGCCTACAAGTCACCAACATCCATATTTTCCACCTAGCTCAACACCTGCCTATATAACTTCTCCACGTTTTCAACCACAACTTCAACACCTTCATCCACAAATTCACCAAATACCTAAGCCCATCAATTATGATGACCCAGAAGAAACTGAACTGGACTCTGAAACTCATTCAGATGTTCCAACTGATGTTCAGTTAGAACAAGTATTGGGTGGGCTTGGTAATATCCCATTTGTTGCTTCTGCTTTTGCACAACCACCTCCTCCTTTGAGTGTGGAAGCACAGTTAGAGAAAACAAATACCGAAGTCCAAAGCCTACTTTTCAAGGTGGAGGACTTAACTAAATCTCTAACTGCCAACACGAGTTCCATTGCTGATATGAAAGGTGCTCAGGTGTTCTTTGGCACTGAGTTGACCAAAGTAGCTAGAAATGAGGGACTCGTGACTGGGAAATTGAATGAGCTGGTCCACACTTGCAACAAAGTTAGCTCGGCTATAAGGGAAGCTTCAAACTGACCAAGAGGGATGTTCAGAGTTCAGTCGTTGCAAATCTGACATCCTCTGTAGAACTTATCAAACAAGAGGTCTTGGCAGTTGGGAAGGAAGTGAATGAATTGATGAATAAGTCCAACTTGAATGAAAAAGAACTCAGTTCTTCATTGGGTGTTAGTGTTGTGGAGAAACTGAAGTCTGAGGTCGCGCTCAGGAATTGGTCTCTTAGATTTCAGCTTCAGTTTCAGATAAGGTAAATGTTGAGGTCAGAAGCTTGGTCACTGAACTCACAAGGGATACATCAAAGAGAGTAGACAAGGCAGTTGAAGAAGTACAAAAGTCTATCTCTTCCCTTGATGAGACTGTCAAGGATCAATCAAAACAGTTAGAAGAAATTATGAACTTGTTGAAGAAACAAGTTGTTTCTCCCACCCCTCCTTCTTCTATTCCAGATGAAGATAGGAAGCTGCTGAAAGAAATTGTTGAAAGGGGGAACTCGAACCTTAACTCATCATTCAGGTTGAGGGCTCAGTTTTCCACCATGGCAAAGGGCATTTCAGATTGCCTAGAGCAGCAGAGTTGGGAACCTCTGAAGTTGATGAAGAAGGCCATTGAACTATATGCTACCATGCCTTCTGAGGTCCCTAAAGGAGGAAAAGGTCAAGTGCCTATTGGTCTGCTCTCAAGTACTCAAGTAATAATCGAGGCAACCAAGAAGCAATCTGAGGCACAAACTGGTAGTGCTTCAGTTCAGGGGGAACAAAGGGTTTCTGAAACAACTGTTTCTGAACCTGCAAGGAAAGACAAGGGAAAAGCCCCAGTAGTTGAAGAGCCCAAGTCTAAAGGGTCAAAGGGTTCTGGGCTGGTGGTTGGTGAGACTGTGGATGAGCATGGTTATCCAATTCATGATCAGGTAGCAGATGAAAAGAAACTGCTCGAACTTCAGAAGAGAGTTTTTAATCAGTTTATAGCTTGGAGAGAAAACAAGGAAAAAGAAAGGGCACAACATCAATCGATGGGAACCCTGGATCACATTGATGCTGCAGCTCTTGGTCTTTCATTAGAAAGATGTCGGAAAATCAAAGAAGATCCAAGAGTGCAGAAAGCCATAACTGATATGGCTGATTATGAATATGGAAGGATGTACTCACCTCTAGAACAGAAGCTGGAAAGTCTCACTTTCAAAATGTCTATTGAAGACTTGGTGAAGAATAGACAAAGTGAGATGGAAATCAAAAGAAAATCAATTCTAGCTGAAGTTGCCATGGTTGAAAGAGAAAGGAGCAGTCCACCAACAAAAACCAGACTAACTGGACATCGATCAACAAGAAAGCATGCTCGTGATGCTGACCTCTCTACATTCAAACCAAATTCTGAAGATGCTGTTGAAGTCCAAAGAAAGCATGAAAAGGACCAGTATGATCACTATATGAAGCATCGATCTAATCCTGCCAAGATTGTTGACATGGAAATTATAAAGGAGGATGGATTGAAACTATTTGATTTGGTTGTGAAAAGAGAAGGGGGAGAAGCTGAAGAGTACAAACAGGTCTCAGTACATGAGTTTGGTATTTCAGAACACAGAGAGATGATCCAGATTCTGAGGGGGAAACCAAAGTCTCATCTCATTGGCGCATGGTTATCAAGAATACAACAAAAAAATGCAAGCCAAGGTAGAGGTTGAAAACAGATTATTTGGAAGAAAGGATCAGTCTCCTCTGAAGAGGAAAGCTTCTGAAGAACCTTCTGGCTCAAGGCCTTCAAAAAAGTAGTGTTCTTCTTCAGATCGTCATGTACAATTGTAACAAACATCTCAGTTTGCACTTGTATTCTTGATTTACAATTGTAACAAACATCTCAGTTTGTATATATATGTTGCATATTGTACTCAACAAGTAGATGATAAGTTTAAGTTAGAAAAATCACAAAAAATTCTAAGACATCAATGATCTATAAGATGTACTTAGAAAATTTTTACAACTTAAACAAAACTTGTATTTCAGAGTTACAAACATGTATAGATAGAAGTCTGAGATACATGCACTATTTCAGAACAAATAGGGGGAATTTGTTGGGTCTAAAATCGACCAAGTATAATTTGTTCAGAAATAGTTGAAGTTCAGTAAAGATACTTGTACATAATTCTGAAGCACTTCAGAATTGGTTTACTGAAGCTTCACTTCAGTTCAGATCAGCCCAAACTGAAACCCTTCATTCTGAAGTCAAAGCCTGAAGACTGAAATAAGAGAATCATCTCAGAAGCAGAGCAAAGACAAGATTCTACCTGATCAAAGACTGAAGCATCTCAGTGTAAAGTACTTACAGCACTTTACACTGATTACGAGGAAGCCTTTTTACTTTACTAACATTTAACTGGATAAAAAGGTTTATCCTTTGTCAAGTACAAGGTTATGTAAAAGGTTGGGAATAAAGTATGAAACGTCACATCAAAACTGACTTTCACACTTAACCAAAAACACGCATGTTAAGGAATTAACTTTAATTCCTTAAATGCTCCCAACCATATTTGTACGGCCTGGTCCACATCAGCTTGAACCTTGCCTATAAATATAAGGCTTCTCACAACTTGCAAATGGCTTGAAACTTTGGCATTGCAACTTGTGAGTTATACTCTAAGTAATCTTAAGAGTATTTCCAAGTTATTTAGATCACTTGTATTTCAAGGTTGTTTAGATATTACACTTGTGTTTATCTTTGTTCCGCAACAACCTTTGTATTTTATTTAACATACTTAATAAAATACATTTGAAAAGTACATCGTGTCTCAATGCTACATACTTGATTATATATATTATTTATATAGTTTCAGCACTTATTGTTTCTTGTCATTTACACTCTGCATTACTTTATTGTTATTATCCATAATCTGGATCGCATTCTGAACTGATCTTATTCTAGATCAGAATTGCTTGCCAGTCGGGTTTAATCATCTAATTTGGGACCCACACTTTTTGTATGGAATCAAAATTTACCGTTTACCCTTTAAATTTTTTACAAACTTATTTTATAGACTTTTCATCTACTGGTTAAGGTTGTATACAATTGAGTCTATTGTCAATACCAAATAACAAAAAGAAAGCCTCTTCCGTTTTTAACATGTGTTTTGAGAGTTTGAACAATATTACATTTGGTTAGTATTTTAACTTTCACTTTCTAAATACATTATACATATCGACTTCAAAACCCACGAAGAAATTTCAACTCCAACTATAATGATCCATTTTATATAGTATCCCATTTAAATATTTAATTCAACTTCGTGTTGTATGCCCATATTCGTATATTTGCCAAATCATGTAATCTTTAGGGCTTTGCCGATGTCGAGGAGGTCTTGATTGAGTTGTTTTCAGAAACGGACCAAACACGGACGAAAAGTTTTTCGTTAATTTCAACCTCGGTAAAAGATTCAACTTTTTTTGGATCGAATATAGAAGATTTAAGTGAATGGCATGTTTTTACAAAAAAGAAATGTGACCATATAAATTGAATTAAACTATGTAAATCAAGTAAGGTTGGTTGTTGACACTCTACTCCAAATTGCTCTTTTGGATTGTACCCAATTTTATTTATTATTATTATTATTTTTTTGGACGGCAAATTTTGTACTCTTTATTTGAGTTATGCAGCTACTTTTGACAAATTTTCACTGCCTCTCGCATGTTTCGAACCCACGCCCCACAGAGGAGAAACCCAATGAGAAAAACTCCCCTGACCACCAGGCTATGAACCTGTTGGCTAGATTGTACCGAATTGATCATATAAACCTGACCATCAGCAACCCCTGCCACACCAACCCCAAAAACGTTAACCATACCCAAACTCCTTAGAGAGCAACAACAAAACTTGTTTTCAATACGAAAATGTTACAACCAACTCACAACGTGTCCACCAGCTACCTCCTACCCCCACTACACCCACCCGACTAATCTTTTACAAATGGTGCTTATATCGCACTGTGTAGTTTCCAGCCACTCATTAAGGAAATACTCATGACTCGCTAAAAGGTACAAACATACAAGCACACCATTTATTCCTAGCGAATCTCTGTACAGCAAATAATCACCTTTGATCATCTATATTCTCATTTCCTACCTTCTAATAACATTGAACAACACCACGAAGAAGATAAATTTTCCCTAATAATTAAAAATTATGAAGGTTTGTTGGTAGGTACATATCTGGGGGGTTGGAGTATATGCTGTTGGTAGAAATAGAAATAGGAATCCCCAAAAACATGTGTACACAACATATGACTTCCTTTTTCAAAAACAAACAATTTAAGACTTGGTTTCAAACTACCACCCATTTTTTTGTCTTTATTTGTCACAGTCTAATTTGGGCTATATTTATTTCCAACTTATGAAAGTGAAAAACCACATGCATGCATTTGGGCTTACAATTTAACCAAAAAAATGCATTTGACTAAGATATGTAGGGTTTTATGGTCTACCATTTTCCCAAAGATACAAACAATTAAATTTAATCGTTATTTCAATTATTATATCCTATATTCATTATTTTTTAAATCTAAACATTAAGTACAGCCGTACAGGTGTCAAAACAGTTGACAACTATCACCCAAATAAAATAATATTTTATTTTATAATTTTCTGGAAAACATGTGTTGTTATAAATACAAGTAACAATGTCAGAATCTTTCATTCATAATTAACATTACAAAACAGACCAATATTTTAGTCAAGATTATACCACCTCAATATCTTAGTCCAACTACTTACCAAAACATAATACATAATATAAGGCTAAACACACATAATACATAAGGTACCATACATAAACATTCTTGTCCGAAATTACATACCTAATATAGAGCCAGATTTTGGATAAACACACATAATAAGTTGCATACAAATAGAATACACCAAGATGAAGTTCTTACCAAATGTCAAAGTCTGCCAAGTCTCCAAGAATACATTTTTCAGGATTTAGGTGAAAAAACAGTGAATCACGAACCTCTTTGCCAGTGTCCTTAACAATCTCCCCCCAGTTCACTTTCATCACCAGATGTGTATCATCGCCTGGTCTTCGTATGTCCCAGCGGATTTTCAATTGGGCATGGTACAAATGATTTCTAAAGTGAAGGTCAGCCCTATGATACTTTTGAAGCAGATATTTACGAACAATATCTTTTGGCACAGTCTATAAACAAAACAAATTTAGGAAAACATAATCTTTTAGATCATGGAAGAAGAAAATTAGGTGCAATTTTTTTAAATGCATAATAATAATTATAAGAAGACATTAGTAAATACCAGCCAACGTTTCTGAACGTTATGTTTTTGAATTTCCAAGGCAAAACTTCCTTCCAGTGATTTTTCTTTGCTATCACTTTCATAAGTATCATCAAAGCTTTCTGAGTCACTGTACAAAACTATCATTTGTCACGAGGGGAACAGAATGAAGTTCCAACATGACTATCAACTTTATGTAGTCCTATAAAAAGAGTCAATAGCCATAAATTAGTTGCTTCTGTAAAAATCAACTACGTGAAAAACAAAAGCATGAATTTTGGATTCTTACCAGACTCTAAACTTTGCACACAAATACCTTCTTTCCTGAAGACATCAACACTAAAAGTACCATCTAGCATGTTTGTCACTTTAAGCGTGTATCCATTTCTAAAGTTGTTAATTGAACAAAACTCCCAATTTTTCCCCCCTCAAAACCAGCAGCTACAGTAAAGGGAACTAAAGAACCTTCAATGGAATATTCTACTATATCATATAAAACATCAACTACAGCTTCATGTTCTGGCCCAGTTAACTTGCAGTGTCTGGTATCTGGTATTTCAGTAGTTCCATTCAATGAAATAAGGAAAGTTTGAGGGAGTCTCTGAAAGCAAGCATCACACCGAGTGTGAGACCAATGATGACAAATTACACCGAGGGCATAAAGGAATAGCCCCGGTGTTAGCCTCCCTTGCCGGCGCAACCCCCGCAAACACTCTTCCACCTCTAATTGGCTTCTTATGCTGATGCCTCTCGTCTTTCTTTGTGCCACTAGATTTGGGCACATCCTTCCTCTTACTATCATTCTTTCCTAGTTCACCACCTTTCACAAGCTCCATGGTGACACTAGCGGTTCGAGTGATGGCTTCATTAATAGTTAGTGGCATGGTAGGATGAGAAACAAGTACCCTCACCTTATGGGGCAAACCAACCACATACTTCTCCCCCTTGCGGTCTTCGGGTCTAACCAAGTGGGGTATGAGTCTAGAAAGTTGGCCAAAACGGCGAGTGTACCCCACATGATCGGCTCCCTTCATAGTGAGGCTAGTAAATTCTTCTTGTAATTTCCTCATTTTGTGCGGTAGGCAATACTTGGCAATGATCATTTGCTTGAAATTCTCCCAAGGAATGGAGTTAGCAAGATCAATTCCCAAAGAATCCGCTTTAACATTCAACCACTCTAGTGCATCACCCCCTAACATGCCGGTGGCGTGGGAAACTCTTTGGTCATGAGTACATCCACTTCTAGGAATCACGGCTTCAATCTTTTCTTAGCCACTCCAAACAACCGGTGGCCCCACCTTCTCCCTTCCACTCCAGAGCTCCACAAGCCTTGAAGTCTTTAAAAATGCAACCTTGGCGGTAAGCATTATTGACACTTTGTTGAACAAAAGCTTCTCCCCCATTCTCTTCACCATTCACATTCACATCTTCATTTTCATTTTCAACATGAACCGCTTCATCTTCCGGTTCTTCTTGTGCACCCCTATCCATGGCCGCCGAGATTCGGGACACAAGTTCTGGCATAAGCTCATTGAGAGCTTGAGTGATAACCTCGGTTCTTACCGGGGGATTAGAACCACCTCGGCCACCTCGGCCACCACGACCACCACGACCTCCTCGATTACCCCCACCACCTCTACCACCTCTACCGCCACGATTTCCACCTTGATTCTCTTGAACAATGGGCTCTTCTTGCTCGTTTTGACGCCTATAGTTAGTGTTAACTCTCCTTGGCCTAACCATCTTTCCTGAACACACGTGTTAGATTAACAAGTTAAGTTTCACAAATCACACCCGAATATCAAAATCGACCTTCAAATAGCACACAATTTCCACATTAACTCCTTCTAAATCATTGCAAGAATATGATTATCTCTACGGGGATATTATCATGGCAATAATCTAAGGCTTCATCGATCATACAATTCACAATCAACAACACAATCACAATCAATTAACATCATATAAAAGGGGTCAAGTCATAACAAGGCGGGTAAAGCATAGTCCGAATCTAACTTCAACATTCAATACATTAAAGATGTTTGTATACAGGGTGTACCAGCGGCTAACCCTCCACACCGTTAATATATTGAATGGATGTCAAGACTCGGTTCCGTTATGCCCTCTGAGTATTAGTCGGGTATGTATACAGGGTATACCAGCGGCTAACCCTCCACCCAACCAGCATCCATTAGACACATCGGGTTACCTACTATACCTCATCCGCAATGCGCAATCCACGAGATCATTAGCTTCCATATTACATAGGGTAATCATAGATTCGTTGATCAGGATCCTCTATGATTACCGAGTGTCATACTTCCGCTAATGCCATTGTTTCACTTTGCTAGGGACAAATAATAAATGGTTCCAAGATTCCACACATCAACATTCATCACAACGATCCAACAATTCACGGTGTATCCCGACACTATTACGATCATCAATTAATAAGTTTATCAAAACCCTACGAACTCCGATCAAATAACTTTCACATTCCATACAATTCACATTGCACACAAAATTTCCTATCATGCACGCTAAATATGAAGTGTTTATGCAATGTTATAGTCTAGGTCATTCCACCTAAATCTCTACAACCTGGCTCTGATACCATTCTGTAACACCCCGACAAGGCGGAAACATGGGGCATTAATAGAAAAGCTCAGCATGACACGGAAATTAAGTAGAGGCAACTAAATGCATTCAAGGATTAGAGCAATCCATACATAATTCAAGAACAAATACAAGTATTGGATCAAATAATGCACAGGGAGCACAACACCACCAATAGTTTACAAAAATAGATCAAATGATGGCTAACGATCCTAGGCATAACCCATAAACGGGTGCAATGAATCACGGATCCACAAAAGTCCAAGCTCAATCCTATCACATGCAATGCAATCATCCATCATGCCTTTGATTCACTTGATTACCTGAAAAGTGTACTAAAATGCGTCAACATAAAGTTGGTGAGTTCGTAGGTTTTGACTATAAGAAACAAGTGTCGGGATAACAACCATTTAACCTTGATACGAACATAATTAGATCATTAAACAATCATATAACCTTGAAACCTTGATTTGGATCGATAAACGATCACATAACCTTGAAACCTTGATTTGGGTCATTAAATGATCTCATAATTTGGATCGATAAACGATCACAAAGCCTTGAAACCTTGATTGGATCATTTAATGAACCTCATAACCTTGATACGAACACATAACAACCATACAACCTTGATTCACAAATTAAACGAACACATAACTTTAATACGAGTATATAACAATCATACAACCTTGATCACTTGCATAAACGACACATAAACTTGATAAAGTAGTCAATCGATCATATAACCTTGATTTCTCAAATAAACGAACACATAACGATCAACAAACCAAGAAACTACGTTGTACACTTTTCACCCCAAGATCACATAAAGAAAAAGGGGTTATGAACTCACCTTTGCCAAGTGATAAAAGTTAAGTATGAGTTATAAGTGTTCAATGTCCTCCACGTGCCCTCAACCTATCAATATACGCACATACATATTAAAAAAACATTTTTACATGTTCTTTTATTATCATAACAAACCCTAGACTTGAACCCCCGACTTTAAGTGATCCTCTAAGCTCAAATACGACGCAAGAGGGGTCGATAAATGATCAAAGGAGAACTTGAATCTATCTGGGAAGTGTTGAAGTAAAGTTAAGGAGAAATCTGAGAAATTAAGAGTTAAGGAGTACCGTAAACTACGGTGACCTCCACCGTAAATTACGGTGACACAAAAGTAAGGAGCGTAGGTTACGGTAAACTTGGCGTAGGGTTACGGTGCGCTAGACATACAGCAGCGTAAGGTACGCCAGAATCAGCGTAAGGTACGCTGGTTTTCAACTCAACGATTTAGCGTCTCATGCATGCATTCTTAACGTAAACAGAGGTTTTTGGGTGTAAGGCAAAATTTCCATTTGCGGAGCACCGTAACCTACGGTGATCCTGCATAATTGGCGCCAAGCAACCACCAGTCACCGTAACCCACGCCACCTATGGCGTAACAGATGTCTACCCAGCCAAGACCCAGCGTAAGACACGCCAAGAAGTGGCGTAGCCTACGCCACACCTGACCTGAACGAGCAGCAGCAGAAAAACAAGCTAAAACACGACCCAAAACCATTCTAACCCTAACTTTTGACTTCAAAACGATCAAGATGGCTTCATAGCTCAGCTTAATACTTACACGAGCTTAAGTAAGCATAAATGAACACAATTAAACGAAACCCATGTCCTAAATTCCTTTCATTTTATAATTTTGATGTTAAAAATCCTTGTTTGACCCGTTTGGAAGTTTAAAAATCGTAATTGACTTAGAAGTCGGTTTTGAGGGAATTCAAAACTCATTTGAAGTGAAATCAACATGCTTGACCTAAATAAGTATAACCCATAACATAATTTCGACTCAACCATCAATCCAAGCTTGAAATCGAATTTGACCCAATTTGAATAATATGAAACCCTAGATTTGACCTAATTGAGCTTTGACCCGGATTTGACCCAGATTTCTTATTATTTGACTTAATGACATGTTTATAAACATAAATGGATGGTTTTAAGATGAGTTAACTTACCAAAATCTTCCACCAAAAGCTAAACCCGAAATTTGACTCAATTTGAGCTAATACTTGCACCTTGAAACCCCAATTTTTGATATGTTGATGAAATGATGTTGATGGTGAGAAACCCTAACAAAATATTACTTGAAACACTTTTGTGTATTAAATTCTAGAGAGAGAGATGTAAGAAAAGTGGGTGTTCTTGCAATGAATAAGAGGGAGAAAGAATAAGGGAAAATGGGATTGGTGGATGGGAGGTGCTTGATTGCAAGAAGATAGGGTTGGGTCATGGGTTGGGTGTTGGGTCATGGGTTCAACCCATGGATAGTCCATCACTATAATATTTCTTACAACTTGCCTAGCCTCAATATTTAAGCAAAACGATAAATCAATCTCGACCAAATAACCTTGACTAGCACATGAACATAATTAAAACGATTGTCTAGTCATATATACACATATATACACCTTGAGCACGATTAAATCACAACTAAATTTGGTCATATACTAATTAATTAATGTTAATTAGTCGAATGTACACAAAATTAACGGGTCAACAAAAGTCAAATTTCTCGAATGTTACATTTTTCTTGAAGTTCTTTGAGTTGTGTAACCAACTCTTGCACTTAGGTTATGGCTAAGCGATAAGGTGCTTGGCCACGAGAGAAGCATTAGGAATAAGATCAATATGGAAATCGAGTTGACGAGATGGAGGCAAACCCGGTAGGTCATCCGGGAATACATCCACAAACTCATTAACCACGGGCACAATCTTCGATTCAACTTTTGTGATGTTAACACTATATACTTTTCTTTCCCACAGTTCGGTCGTCTCTCCTTGAACCACTAACTCTTCACCATTTTCTAACGGAATCCTCACTACTTTACTACCGCGATTTGTAACAGCATTCAATACCGACTTCCAATCCATCCCCACAATTACATCAAATCTTCCGATATCGAAAGGAACAAGGTCCATAAGAGACGGGTGGTCACATAACTCTAAAGTACAATCACGAACAACTTGGTCAATTTTCGTTAACCCGCCATTTACCATTTCAAGTTCAAAGTAATACGACAACGGATTAAGACTAGCATCAATCTACGGTATGGAATCATTGGAAACAAGACTAAAATCGGCCTCAGAGTCAAATTATACAGTTGTATATTGAATGTTGGGAGAAATGTACCTACAACGACGTTAGGATTAACACAAGTCTTGGTAAAAATCACGGAAAAAGTTTTTCCACGGAGAGCAAGTTGTCGTTAAGCTTGTTGTTGTAATTGGCCGATAATATTTGGGCACTTATTTCGGTGGTGATCTTGACTACCACACTCATGACAAGTACCTCGGGCCGTCGGGGGATTTGGAGCATTGACCGGAATAGCATTCAAAGAAAAGCACGACAATTGACGGGACACATCTTGATATTTAACCCACTCGATTCTCTCACGTCCTTCACGATTACCACGACCTCTACGACCACCTCTACTTCTTTGATTTCCCTGATCAACCGGTTTCTCTTACTCGTCTTGGCGCCTAAAATTCATGTTAGCTCTCCCTGGTCTAACCATCTTTCCTCGAACACACGTGTTGGATTACCAAGTCAATCCTCACCATTCACACACGAACATTCGCAGTCAACCGTCATATAGAAACAATTCAAAATTTGACTATCCTAAGCCATTACAAGAATATGTATCTCTACGGGGATATTATCATGGCAGTAAACTATGTCATCATCATTTCATTAACCTTCTAACCAATTACACAATTCCAATTCAACCATAATCAAATCATTCAAATCAACCTTCAAATCCAAATATAACAAGGCAAAGCATCATCGTTTCATTCAATTCCCAATCAATATCGCAATTTCAAACCAACTCGCATAAATATAAAGGGGTCAAGTCATTAACAAGGCGGGTAAAGCATAGTCTGAATCTTAACTTCAACATTCAATACATTAAAGGTGTTTGTATACAGGTGATACAAGCGGCTTTCCCTCCACACCGTTAATATATTGAATGGATGTCGGGACTCGGTTCCGTTATGCCCTATAAGTATTGGTCAGGTATGTATACAGGGTGTACCAGCGGCTAACCCTCCACCTAACCAACACTCATTAAACATACCGGGTTACCTACTATACTTTATCCACAATGCGCAATCCACAAGATCATTAACTTCATATGACATAGGGTAACCATAGATTCGTTGATTAGGCTCTTCTAGGGTCACCGAGTGTCATACTCCGTTAATGTCATCATTTCACTTTGCTAGGGTTAAACAATAAAACTATAACAATATACGTCAACGATCATTCGGCAAGTCACGGTGTATCCCGACACTAACATATACGTCCATCAAGCCATCACATAACAATTAAGTCAACAATCATGGAAAACCTACGAACTCCGTTCAAACAAGTCTTACGTCTCATACAATTCACGTTGCACACATAGTTTCCTATCATGCATGCTAAATATGAAGTGTGGGTGCAATGGCTATAGGCTAGGTCAATCCACCTAGGTATCTACAACCACGGCTCTGATACCATTCTGTAACACCCCAACAATGGCGGAATCATGAGGGTTACACAAATAGCACAGCACGACATGGAAATTATGTAGAGTAATACTAAATGCATAATTAGGATTGGACAATTCATGCAAACCAATCACAAAACAAGAATGCATTAGGAACACGCCCAACAAACGTTTACAAAAGATAATTCAAAAGATGGTAAAGGATCCTAAGCATAACCCATAAACGGGAACTATGAATCACGGATCCAAGAAGTCCAAGTCCAAGTCCAAGCATGCAATCGATCAAGCAACACGTCATTAATTCATCTGTACCTGAAAAGTGTACTAAAACATGTCAACATAAAGTTGGTGAGTTCGTAAGGGTAAGTAATAGGAATCAAGTGTCGGGATAACAACCGTTTAACCTTGAGTCGATCAATAGATGACCATATTACGAACATATAGATCATATAACAAACATATAACCTTATTAGGTCATAACAATCATGTAACGAGCATGTAACCTTGGATTAATAACCAAACGATCATATATCGAGCTTGTAACCTTGGTTAAATAACCAAACGATCATATATAACGAGCATAACGAAACATAACGATCAGAACGTATAACCTTCATTTGGTTATAACGAACATAACGATCATAAAACGTATATAACGATCATAACGGATATATAACCTTCATTTGGTTATAACGAACATATAACGAACATAACGATCATAAAACGTACATAACGATCATAACGAACATATAACCTTGAAACCTTGATTTGGATCAATTAAATGATCACATAATTTGGATCGATAAACGATCACAAAACCTTGAAACCTTGATTGGATCATTTAAATGATCACATAATTTGGACCGATAAACGATCACAAAACCTTGAAACCTTGATTGGATCATTTAAATGAATCTCATAACCTTGATACGAACATATAACAATCATACAACCTTGATTCACCAATTAAACGACCATATAACGATCAAACAACCAAAGAAACACGATGTACCTACACTTCATACGACTCTGCATTCAAGGAACCATAGATGCTTATATATAGGGTCACCCGCAGCCTTCCCACCACATCTATAACTCTTTGAATGCATCATCGTCTTCCATGTATGTACATCTATCCTAACCACAACAAATATTCATAATCGAAAGCATAATCAATCGAGCAATAAGTCAAAACGTCCATCGAACGATCAATAAATCAACTAATCAACAATCAAACAAGTATGTACACTTTTCAGGCCGAATCTCAATTGAGTAGGGAGCTACGGAACTCACCTTAGCCTCTAGAAGTCGCTAGAAAGAGATTAAGCGGGTGAGCGGGGAGCACAACGATCACAACCTATTACAACAACATTTTATCACCACAAGGTATCCCCAAACGACAAGGCCTAGCTAGCTAAACTATGCCACAATCCCCCAAGGATGCTTTAGAAGTGATTCAAGAACGTTTAAGCGACAAGGGAAGAGTTTTAGTTAAATTCGGTTCAATGACTTAGCACCAAAATTTGACTTGAAAATCAAAGTGTTTAGAAATGTGTTTAACCAATTTTGTTGACCTTAGAATGATGATATAAGACTAATAAACAAGTTTTGGATCATTGAAAGTCGACCGATAACCGAACAAAAATGCTATGGGAAAAGGCAGTGATTTGCGGACGATATGGCGGATGGTCTGATGAACACGGATCATCCTCCAATTCCAGAACATCATCCGCAGTTTTCAAAGAACAAGAAACGGGTTTTGACCTCAAAATTGACAACCTTAGAAGCCAAATCCGGTTACCAAACTTTAACACAATCAAATACAAGTATAACTAAGCATAAGCATCCATTCTTTTCACAAACTGTTAGGTCGGAAATCGACCAAGTATAATTTGTTCAGAAATAGCTTGAAGTTTAGTGAAGACGTTTGTACAGAATTTTGAGGTATCTCAGAATTCCTTCACTGAAGCTTCACTTCAGTTCAGATCAAGGCAAATCTGAAGCATTCATTCTGAAGTCAAAGACTGAAGTATGAAGAAGAGAATCATCTCAGAAGCGAGCAAAGAGTGATTCTACCAGATTGAAGACTGAAGCATCTCAGTATAAAGTATTAACAACACTTTACACTGATTACGAGGAAGACTTTTTACTTTACATACCTTTACCCAGTTAATAGATTTATCTATTAATAAAAGGTACAAGGTAAAAGTATGGGTTTGGAACATAGTACTATAAGTCACATCAACTGACTTATATACTCTTCCTAGTTGAGCACATAAGGAATTAGGTTTAATTCCTTAAATACTCACAACCACATTTGTACGATCTTGTCCACATCATCATGGACTTGGTCTATAAATACAAAGTCTTCTCACAACTTGCAAATAGCTTGAAACTTTGGCATTGCAACTTGTGAGATATACTCTAAGTAAACTTACAAGTATTTCCAAGTTATTTAGATCACTTGTTTTTCAGGATTGTTTAGATACTTACACTTGGGTGTTTATCTTTGTTCCGCAACAATCCTTGTATTTGTTTATATATCAATAAATCAAATACATTAGAAAGGAAACAACGTGTCTCAATGCTACATACTTGATTATACATATATATATCTTATATAGTTTCAGCCATTTAGTTCTTGTTATTTACTTTAAGTCAATTGCTTCTTGTTATCCATATCTGGATCGTAAACTTAACTTGTCCATCAAGATTAGTTGTACTTGCCAGTCGGGTTTAGTTAATCATCTATATTTGGGACTCACAATTGGTATCAGAGCCTTAAGGTTGAATTATATTAATTCATTAACCTTTGATCTGCATAGATGGCTGACTTTCAACAAGAACGTCCTGACCCTAATAACACTACTCCACCCTCTGTCATCAACAACAATATACCATCTCACAATGTACACGTACACTTTCCAAACAATCCTGTTCCCAAGTTTGATGGGAACAGTGAAAACTTTCAAACATGGAAAGCTTGCATGCTAAAGTATATTGCTGGTGTTGAAAGACATTTGCCCGATATCTTAAAAGAAGGACCCTTTGTCCCCATGAATGCTTCTACTGTTGTCAGAAATACCGATGGGACTCCTAGGCAGTCACCTAAGGAGAAGGATCATTGGTCTGAGGAAGATCATAGACTTGTAGACCTTGACACTAAGCTACAAAATATGATTTTATATGCAGTTCCTGAAACCCTAATGCCCACTCTTGTTTTACTTGAAAACTCTAAATTAATGTGGGAGGAACTAATGACACAGTTTGAAGGCACAAATGAGACAATTGTCACAAGAAAAGTTGCTTTAAACAAAAGATATGAGTCTTTTTTTGCTATCCCTGGGGAAACCTTAACTCAAACTTACATCAGATTCACAAATCTGGTAAATCAACTGAAAGCCCTGGGTGTAACCAAAGATAAAGAAATTTTGTTGGAAAAATTTTGTGACATTTTACCCTCCAAATGGAAAAATTTTGTGACATTTTACCTTCTAAATGGGAAAACTTAATCTTGGTCTTGAGACAAGGCAAAACTTTGCACAGCCACACTCTTGCTTCCCTTTATGGAGCCTTCAGATATACTGAAGAGAACAAAGTTGAGAGAGCTATGGCTGAGCAAGATGCCAAGAATCATGTTTCTACCAGTTCTGGTATAGTTCAGTATTCTGAACCTCATAGCACTGCTCTACTATCTTCTGAGAGTGACATTTCTGACTCGATGAAGAAGATGGTTTCTGAAATGTTAAAAACTGGTGTCTCTGGTAATGTTACTCATGATTGTGATGAGAATGACAATGATGATCTGGTTGCCATGCTGGCTAAAACGTTCAATCGTTTTATGGCCAAGTCAAATCGATCTGGCAAACCCTTTGCTTCCAGTGCTTCTATTGACAAGTCCAATCTTGAATGCTTTAAATGTGGCAAGAAAGGACATTTCATGAAGGAATGCAGATCTAGTCAACCATCATCATCACAATCTGCTCCTAACCATTCTATTTTTCAGAAATCTGATGACAGCTATAAGGCCAAATACAAGAAGTTAAAGGCACATATGGCTCTTCTGGCACAAGACAACTCTAGCAACAGTTGTATGATTGCCAAAACTGAAAAATGGGAAGATTTTGATGAATCATCTGATGATGAAGAAGAAGTTAGGGACATGTGTTTCATGGCACAAGAAGATCAAGGTCATTTGGTCAAATCCGATGTTGAATCTGGTCACTGGGTGGATATTGTAATGAAAAAGGTCAGTAATTTTGGCTTTGAAAATAATGAGGAACACAAACTGGACCTTTTGGTTCTTTTAGAGGCTGACATCTCTTTTGTTGAGACAGTGCGTTCAGAAAGCCTAAAAATGTTTGAAAATAATGCTTCTGAACTGAACGCCAGTCATGCCAGACTAAAAGAACTGAAAGGTGTTCAATTGGCTCTAAAAAGTTATCAGTCTATGGTTGCAACTTTAGAATTGGAAAAGGAAGAATTAAAATCCATCCTTGAAAAAGAACAAGCAATTATTAAATCTTGGATGAAAGCACCAAGGCCAGATGCTGCAATTAAAAATACTTTTGCATCACAAAGAGCAGCATATGAGTCTGGTGATCTTCATTTGGCATCTATAATCACTGATTTAGATGCTCTTCCAAAGGAAATAAACCTGAAATCATTTTTCCTAAAGTTGGCAAGCAGAAAACTGTAACTAATAAAGCCCAGGAACAATCTGAGGGTAAATCTGAAACAGCTCAGACAACTGTTTCAGAAAGGAAGGCTAAATCCAAAAATCCATTCCCTCAGACTTCATCTAAGGTTTCTAAAGACCTAAAGAAGAAGAAAAATTTCTCCCCACTGAGCCATCTACCTCAGATTCAGGTAAGGCTCAGATGTCTAATGAAGAATCAATTTTGTTAAGGTTAGAAAGTCAATTTCAACTATTGGCTAGACAAGTGCAGAGCTGTAATGCACGTTTAAAAAATGTTGAAACTCCTCCTCTTCAACCTAAACAAAACACAAAACCTTTTTCTAAGCAAACCAAGAAGAAATCTGAAAAGAAAAAGGTTGAAAACCCCATCAAACCAACTATTTTTCTGTCATCTGAAATAATGACTGAAATCCCCTTTGATCCTTCTGTTCCTTATGAACCAAAGAAATCTGAGACTGCTAAGGGAGAGTCTAGTGAACCCATCCAAAGATGGGTTCCCAAAAAGAACTAATCTTTGTTTGTGTGCAGGGAGACTGAAAGAAGAATATATGGTTTCTGGACAGTGCTGCTGGCCGAACCATGACTGGTTATCAGATCCTGCTAGAGGAATATAGGGTGCAAGAGGGGCCCTCAATAGTTTTTGGAAATAATGGTAATGGGAAAACTGAGGGATATGGTGTGGTGAATAATGGTCAAGTCAAATTCACACGTGTTGCATATGTGAATGGTTTGAAATATAACCTGATCAGTGTCAGTCAACTGTGTGATGATGGGTTCAAGGTTTTATTTGATATTTCACAAGGCACCATATTCAACAGGGATGGAAAGGTGGTACTGATTGCACCAAGGAAGGGAAACATTTATGTCATTGATATGAATCCTTCTACCTCTGAACAATGTTTCTATTCAAAGGCAGATGAAGACACAAACTGGCTGTGGCATAAGAGATTATCCCATCTGAACTTCAAGAACATCAATAAGTTGTCTAGAAAACAACTTGTTGATGGGATACCCTCTGTGTCTTTCAATAAAGACAAGCCATGTCCAGGTTGTGAAATGGGTAAGCAGAAAAGAGCTTCATTCAAGACAAAGCAAAGCTTTAGTATAACTGAACCTCTTCAATTGCTTCACATGGACCTTTTTGGACCAGTGAATGTTCAGACCAGAGCAGGAAAGAAGTACACCCTTGTCATCGTTGATGAATATTTAAGATACTGCTGGGTGATTTTCCTCAGATCCAAAAGTGAAGCTGCTGCTGAAATCATTGCTCTCATCAAACAAATTAAGCTCAAGCACAAGCGAAAAGTTTGTCAGCTCAGAAGTGACAATGGCACTGAATTCAGAAATGCCACTCTGGAGTCCTTCTGCACTGAAACTGGCATATCTCAGAACTTCTCCTCAGCCCACACACCAGAGCAGAATGGTGTTGTAGAAAGAAAGAATCGTACGCTGATTGAAGCTGCTAGAAGTATGTTAAATGAATCTGGTCTTCCCAAGAATTTCTGGGCTGAAGCTGTTGCAACTGCATGCTACACTCAAAACAGATCTGTTTATGTCAAAAGACACAAGAAGACCTCCTATGAAGTACTCAGAAATAGAAAGCCTAATATTGGATACTTCCATGTATTTGGGTGTCCAGTATACATTCTGAATGATTCAAGTCAGCTTGGAAAATTTGATGCAAAAGCTGATGAAGGATACTTCCTAGGATATTCATCAAATCGCAAAGCCTTTAGAGTCTTTAACAAGAGACTTGAAAAGGTTGATGAGTCAATTCATGTTACCTTTGATGAATCCAATTCTGCAATTTTTAAAAATTCCATTCCTGTACCACCCTCAGAAAGTCCAATAAGTTTTGGTGATTCTGATCCTATTGCTGAAACTGAACAGTCACCTGAACATGCTTCTGAACATCTCCGTTCAGAACCAGTATTAAACAAACCTAGCAACATTCCATTTTATCCTCCAGTCAGTTTCAAACTACCTTCTGAACTGACTATTGGATCAGATGTACATGCTGCTTCTCCTCTGATATCAGGCTCCACTGAGCAACCTCATTCTGAAGAATTTCATGATGCAAGTCATGATCTGCAGGAAGAAGAAGAAGCTGAAAATGTATTTTCTGACGCTCCTCCTGAAGTTACTCAGAGAAGTTCTTGCACTGATATCAGTATTCATCCTGATCAATACTCTAAATGGACAAAAGCACATCCAATCGAGCAAATTATTGGAGAGTCCAGTAGAGGGGTTCAGACCAGAAGAGCCACAAGCGATCAATGCTTAAACGTCAGCTTCTTATCTCTAATTGAACCCAAGAAGATTGACGAGGCTATGCAAGACCCAAGCTGGGTTAAAGCCATGCAAGATGAGCTCAACCAGTTTAAAAGAAACGATGTATGGGAACTCGTTCCTTGTCCCAGTAACCTGAAGAAGGAACCAATTGGGACAAGATGGGTCTTCAGAAACAAGATGGACGAAGATGGTCACATCATAAGAAACAAAGCAAGACTTGTTGCAAAAGGATATGCACAAGAAGAGGGAATAGATTTTGATGAAACTTTTGCACCAGTTGCTAGACTTGAAGCTATCAGAATATTCTTAGCTTTTGCAGCTCATCATCAATTTAAAGTCTATCAAATGGATGTCAAAAGTGCATTCCTGAATGGAGAACTAGAAGAAGTCGTTTATGTGTATCAACCACCAGGGTTCATCAATGAAAAAAAACCACATTGGGTGTACAGACTGAACAAAGCCTTATATGGTCTGAGACAAGCACCCAGAGCCTGGTATGATACTCTTACTAAACATCTTCTTAAAAATGGTTTTAAACGTGGTGCAATTGATAACACTTTGTTCATATTGCATGATAAAAGTGATATCCTTTTAGTACAAATTTATGTTGATGATATTGTGTTTGGTTCTACAAATGAGAAGATGTGTGAAAAAATTTTCTAAAATCATGTCTTCTGAGTATGAAATGAGTATGATGGGTGAACTGACATATTTTCTGGGACTTCAAGTAAAACAAACTGAAGATGGTATTTTCATAAACCAGGAAAAATATGTCAGAGATTTATTAAAGAAATATCAATTTGATTCAGTCTCATCAAAAGATACTCCTATTTCTGCTCCATTAACTTTGGATTCTGATCCACATGGAAAACCAGTGGACCATACAAAATATCGTGGTATGGTTGGTTCACTGATGTATTTAACTGCAAGTAGACCAGACATAATGTTTGCAACATGCCTTTGTGCTAGATTTCAGTCTGATCCCAGAGAAGCACATGCAAATGCTGTTAAAAGGATCTTCAGATACCTTAAAGGTGTCCCCAGACTGGGTCTTTGGTATCCCAAAGGCTCTAGTCTAGATCTAATGGGTTATTCAGATTCTGATCATGCAGGTTGCAAGATAGACAGGAAAAGTACCACTGGTGGGTGTCATTTCCTGGGTGGCAAATTAGTAAGCTGGACCAGTAAGAAGCAGACTGCAGTATCACTATCCACTGCAGAAGCTGAGTATATTTCTGCAACAAGTTGTTGTGCTCAGATTTTATGGATGAAAAACCAGCTGACTGATTATGGTGTTACTTACACAAAGACTCCAATCTTTTGTGATAACACTAGTGCCATTGCCATATCTCACAATCCTGTGATGCACTCGAAAACCAAGCACATCGACCTCAGGTATCATTTCATTCGCGATCATATCCTGAAAGGAGATATTGAATTGCACTTTATTCCCACTGATAAGCAACTCGCTGATGTTTTTACAAAACCTTTAGATGTCAAAACCTTTAAACATCTAGTCAGTGAGTTGGGTATGTTAAATCCTTAGACTGGTAATCTTGTTATGAACGCCTCAGTGACACTGATCTGGTTCACCAGTCTGAGCGATCCATGTAATTTTTGCTCGCCTAGCTATCGAACGCCTTTGTGATACTATCTTGGCACTTATTAATTCATGGATCATCACTTCAGGGGGAATGTTAAATATTTTTCAAACGTTAAAATAAACCTTCATTTTTGAGGGGTAACCTTTTACTCAGAAAAACGTATTTAACTGAAGCACTTCAGAAAATCAAAAATATTTCAGTTGAATTTTATTAACTGAGATGGTTCAGATCCTTTTGGAACTGACCATGCTCAGAATTTGTTTAGTCATCACTGAAATACATCAATCTTTTCAAGATATTTTTGATACTTGGTCAATTGTGTGTACACGTGACCTACTGCATACTATGTTTTCAACTTACGTTGGTCATGCTTATGTGTCACACAAGTTGCGCCGTAAAAGAGGAAGTAATGAGTACTTTTTCTGAAAAAGTGTTGCAGGGTGGGGTCACTCAAACGTCTCTGCATTAAATGCGGACTTGACCCCAGAAATTGTTTTTAATTGGAAAATCATTTTATATTCCATCTTAAATTCAAATTCCTTTTTCATTCTTTCATTTACTTCGTTTTTCATTTACTTCGTTTTTCATTTACTTTCCAATCATCAATCTCTCTCTTTTTCACTCTCAAATCCTTAACTCCTCATATTCCTTTCACTTTCATCTTTCGATTCTTAAAATGTCTAAATCATCATCTTCTTCACAACCTAAATCGCTCATCAATTTCAAATATACTCCATCGAGTGATGTGAAAACATCTGCCACATGGCCAAAGAATTTCACACCTTCTCAAATTCGTTTTAATATGAGCAATTTCTTGGCTCAACTAAATGTGAAATCCAAAACGCTAATGGGAAAAATCAATAATTTCTGGGAGCAATCCCCATTCCATTATGCGTTGACTGCTAATCCTCAGGCATTGTATCATCGATACTTGCTTGAATTCTGGTACACTGCTGTGGTGAGTAAAGATGAACAATCCATCTCCTTCACTCTCAATGAGGGCACCAAGCAGTGTGTTATCACTCTTGAGGGGTTCAGAAATTCCCTTCATCTGAACTACCTCGAACCTTCCCAGGTGTTTGCTAAAAGACTCAAAGGAGTCAATTTCAGGAGGTTCTAGTCGCCACCGGTCATGGCGATATGGAGGATGCTGATGGTAATTTGAAGACCTCCGGACACATTTTTATGTCTGGATTTGGCAATTGCTGGAGGTTCTTCTGGACCCAGATTGTGGAAAGTCTTGGTGGCAACCATGGAGGGTTGGACCAACTTTCACTACCCCAAGTTGAGATGGGGTATTATATTTGGAATGGGATACAGGCAGACTTTGCTGAGATTCTTTTCTCTCAGCTCATTACAAAATTAAAAGGAAAAAGAAGCCTGCATATCGCCTTTCCAAGATTTTTAAGCTTATGTTTTATGGATATACTTGGAGAAGCTTATAATGAAGCTGGACCTGAAGCTTCTGTACCAGAATACAGCAGAGATTTCTCAAAGGCATCCACTACTGAAAATGAGCCTGAACTCTCTTCTGCTATGCTTCAGGTATTTAATAAAACTGTTTCAGCCACACTAGCTGGTTCAGAAAGGTCACTAAGTGGGCCACAAAAGAATGTGGGACCCGTTAGTCGACCTAAAGATAAGGTTGAGACAATCGTTAAATCTGGTAACGATGCACCTGCTTCTGCAGATGTTGAACCAGAAACTGGTGCGGGTACTAGTGACCCAAACCAGAGCATATCTGACCAGATTGTAAAAGTGAATGCTTTCTGGGATGACGATGAGCTACCTCAGGAGAATCTTGATTCTCTTGCTGACTTTGAGTTTGACGAGGGATTATTGGAGGCGAATCAATCTGATTCTGAGCCAGCCACCATCCTCGCAAACGCCCCTCCTCCTCTCCCAGAAATCCAACAAGAACAAGACAATGAGCCTTATGTTCCACCACCACCATCTCATCAAAATCCAATTTTTCCACCAGGCACTACTCCTGCTTATGTCACCGATCCTTCATTTACTCCTTCACTTCAATTTCTTCACCCCAAATTCACAACATCCCACCGCCTATCAATTATGATGCCCCAATAGAGAAGGACTTGGATTCTGAAACAGAATCTGAGAGTCCAACTGATACACAACTCAATAATGTACTTAAAGGGCTTGGTAAATTGCCATTTGTTGCTCCTGCTTCTGCACAACCCCCACCTCCTTTAAATGTAGAAGCACAGTTAGAGAAAACACAAACCGAAGTCCAAAGCCTTATTCTTAGGGTGGAGGATTTAACCAAGTCTCTAACTGCCAATACTAGTTCTGTGGCTGATATGAAAGGTGCTCAGATGTTTCTTGGAACTGAGTTAACCAAGGTCACTGGAAATGAAGGACTAGTAGTTGGGAAGCTAAATGAGCTAGTGATGACTTGCAACAAGGTGAGCTCTGCAATCAGAGAAGCCTTCAGATTAACAAAGAGAGATGTGCAAGCTTCGGTCGTTGCAAATTTGACCTCTTGTGTTCAATTGTTGAAGCAAGAGTTTATGGCTGTTGGAAGAGAAGTGAATGAGTTGGTTCAGAAGCCCAATATAAATGAAAAAGAACTTGGGGCTTCTATAAGTGTTGGTATTTTGGAGAATCTGAAGTCTGAGCTAACTCAGAACTTAACTGCTCAGATTTCAGAATCTATTTCTGAGAAGGTTTGTATGGAAGTTAGAATGATGATTGCTGAACTGACCAAAGACACAAATGACAAAGTGGACAAGGCTGTAAATGAAGTAAAAGATTCAGTGTCCAAGCTTGAAGGTTCAGTTCAGAATCAATCCAACCAGTTAGATGAAATTCTAACTCTTCTGAAGAAAGAAACTGATATTGCTCCTCCTCCCCCTACTTCTTTCACTGAAGAAGATAGAAAGATGTTGAAAGACTTAAAAGATCAAGAAGCACTGAACCTTAATTCTTCATTCAGATTAAGGGCTCAGTTTGCTACAATGATAAAGGGTATTTGTGAATGCCTAGAACAACAAAGTTGGGAACCACTAAAGGCAATTAAAACTTCAATTGACCTTTATGCTAAGATGCCTTAGAGATTCCCAAAGGGGGAAGTGGTGTGCCTATTGGTTTGCTGGCGAGTACTCAAGAAATGATCGAAGCAACCAAGAAGCAAACTGAGGTACAATCTGGTAGCACCTCAGTTCAGGGGGAACAAGTTCAGAAACCTGAATCTGAAGCTGGAAAGAAAGATAAGGGAAAGGCCCAAGTGGTGGCAGAACCAACAAAGAAAAATGCTAAGGGTTCTGGTTTGGTTGTTGGTGAAAACGTTGATGAACAAGGCTACCCACTTCATGATCCAAATGCTGATAGCAAGAAATTAGAGACTTTGCAGAAGCAAGTCTCTAATCAATTTATTATGTGGGGAGAGAATAAGGAAAGAGAAAGGATTCAACACCAGAAAATGGGAACCCTTGATCACATTGATGCTGCAGCTCTTGGTCTCTCACTAGAAAGATATCAGAAAATCAAAAATGATCCAAGAGTGCAGAAGGCTATTGTCGAAATGCTCGAATATGAATATGGGGTAAACTACTCTCCCTTAGAACAAAAGCTGACCATCTCACTTTCAAAATGTCCATTGAGGACTTGGTGAAAAATAGAGAAAAAGAAATGGCCATAAAGAAGAAAGAGATTCTGGCTGGAGTTCTGAAGGTAGAAAAAGAGTTGTCCAGACCACCCACAAAGCCCAGAACTGGAACAAGGACTGCAAAGAAAGATTCTCGTGATGTTGTCTTTACTTCACTCAAACCAATATCTGATGATGCTGCTGAGATCCAAAGGAAACATGAAAAGGATCAGTATGATCATTATATGAACCATCGATCGCATCCAGCCAAAATCATTGATATGGAAGTTACAAAGGCTGATGGATTGAAGTTATTTGACTTGATTGTGAAAAGGGAAGGTAGGGCAGCTGAAGAATACAATCAAGTTTCAGTTCACGAGTTTGGGATTTCTGAGCATAGGGAGATGATCCAGATTCTGAAAGGGAAGCCTAAATCTACCTTGATTGGTGTATGGTTAGCAAGAATACAACAAAAGATGCAGGCCAAGGTAGAAATTGAAGGAAGATTGTTTGCAAAGAAGGATCATTCTCCACTGAAGAGAAAACCTACTGAGGCACCTTCTGGTTCAAGGCCTGCCAAGAAGTAGTTTCTTTTCAGTTTATCATGTACTTGTAATATATTTACATTTGTAACAAACATTTCAGTTTGTATATATATGTTGCAAATTGTAACCAATAAGTAGATGGTAGGTTTAAGTTAGAAAACCACAAGTAAAATTCTGAGACATCAATGATCTATAAGATGTACTTAGAAAATCTTTACAACTTAAACAAAAACTTGCATTTCAGACTTACAAACATGTATAGATAGAAGTCTGAGATGCATGCACTATTTCAGAACAAATAGGGGGAATTTGTTAGGTCGGAAATCGACCAAGTATAATTTGTTCAGAAATAGCTTGAAGTTTAGTGAAGACGTTTGTACAGAATTCTGAGGTATCTCAGAATTCCTTCACTGAAGCTTCACTTCAGTTCAGATCAAGGTAAATCTGAAGCATTCATTCTGAAGTCAAAGACTGAAGTATGAAGAAGAGAATCATCTCAGAAGCGAGCAAAGAGTGATTCTTCCAGATCGAAGACTGAAGCATCTCAGTATAAAGTATTAACAACACTTTACACTGATTACGAGGAAGACTTTTTACTTTACGTACCTTTACCCAGTTAATAGATTTATCTATTAATAAAAGGTACAAGGTAAAAGTATGGGTTTGGAACATAGTACTATAAGTCACATCAACTGACTTATATACTCTTCCTAGTTGAGCACATAAGGAATTAGGTTTAATTCCTTAAATACTCACAACCACATTTGTACGATCTTGTCCACATCATCATGGACTTGGTCTATAAATACAAAGTCTTCTCACAACTTGCAAATAGCTTGAAACTTTGGCATTGCAACTTGTGAGATATACTCTAAGTAAACTTATGAGTATTTCCAAGTTATTTAGATCACTTGTTTTTCAGGATTGTTTAGATACTTACACTTGGGTGTTTATCTTTGTTCCGCAACAATCCTTGTATTTGTTTATATAACAATAAATCAAATACATTAGAAAGGAAACAACGTGTCTCAATGCTACATACTTGATTATACATATATATATCTTATATAGTTTCAGCCATTTAGTTCTTATTATTTACTTTAAGTCAATTGCTTCTTGTTATCTTATATATATAAAATATATATATATATATATATATATATATATATATATATATATATATATATATATATATATATATATATATATATATATATATATATATATATATATATATATATATATATATATATATATATATATATATATATATATATATATATATATATATATATATATATATATATATATATATATATATATATATATATATATATATATATATATATATATATATATATATATATATATATATATATATATATATATATATATATATATATATATATATATATATATATATATATATATATATATATATATATATATATATATATATATATATATATATATATATATATATATATATATATATATATATATATATATATATATATATATATATATATATATATATATATATATATATATATATATATATATATATATATATATATATATATATATATATATATATATATATATATATATATATATATATATATATATATATATATATATATATATATATATATATATATATATATATATATATATATATATATATATATATATATATATATATATATATATATATATATATATATATATATATATATATATATATATATATATATATATATATATATATATATATATATATATATATATATATATATATATATATATATATATATATATATATATATATATATATATATATATATATATATATATATATATATATATATATATATATATATATATATATATATATATATATATATATATATATATATATATATATATATATATATATATATATATATATATATATATATATATATATATATATATATATATATATATATATATATATATATATATATATATATATATATATATATATATATATATATATATATATATATATATATATATATATATATATATATATATATATATATATATATATATATATATATATATATATATATATATATATATATATATATATATATATATATATATATATATATATATATATATATATATATATATATATATATATATATATATATATATATATATATATATATATATATATATATATATATATATATATATATATATATATATATATATATATATATATATATATATATATATATATATATATATATATATATATATATATATATATATATATATATATATATATATATATATATATATATATATATATATATATATATATATATATATATATATATATATATATATATATATATATATATATATATATATATATATATATATATATATATATATATATATATATATATATATATATATATATATATATATATATATATATATATATATATATATATATATATATATATATATATATATATATATATATATATATATATATATATATATATATATATATATATATATATATATATATATATATATATATATATATATATATATATATATATATATATATATATATATATATATATATATATATATATATATATATATATATATATATATATATATATATATATATATATATATATATATATATATATATATATATATATATATATATATATATATATATATATATATATATATATATATATATATATATATATATATATATATATATATATATATATATATATATATATATATATATATATATATATATATATATATATATATATATATATATATATATATATATATATATATATATATATATATATATATATATATATATATATATATATATATATAGATAAAATTTCATTAAATCATATATATAATACATTGCATTTAGTCACGTTTAAACACGTCAAATTTACAAGTCAATCGAGTCAAAATATGCAAATGTTACAAGTGTTGTTGCGTGTGAAGGTTCAGATGCACCACCTGATAGAGGCAACATGAAATTAAATTAAACTAGTTTTACAGTCGGTCGTTGGCCGGGGATTACAATAATGCGGGTCATTAATTTTAATATGTCAACCGTTCCCATCGGACTAAAAAACACATCGTTAAACAATAGTGAATCTTAAAACACAAAACTTTGGTGACGAAATAAAAAGTTGGCGACTCGTGACTCAGTCCAAGTTCACACAGCGACTCGTAAGAGTCTGGACAAAAACGAGTCATTTAACGAGTCGACTCGTTTTTGGTGTAAATCGACTCGACTCCCAAGAGTCGACTCGTGACTCGTAAGAGTTTAACAGCTATGGTTATTGGACCATATGTCCATCTACATATATGTTTAGGTTGGGCCTACTATACTAGAATGTTAACATATATTCATTCAGTCCCTGCGAAATTTTTTTGAAGAGAAGAAAAAACAAACAATACATGCAAGGGTAGTTTGATATTGAGTCATAGTCAGGGACGGATGTATAGTAGAAAGAGTGGGGGCAATGGCCCCCTATAACCTTAAGCCAATTAGATAATGACAAAGCATATTTCTTCATTAATGACTTAAGTTTCCTATGATATTTATATTTGCCCCCTGTTCAAATTTTGGTTGCCCTCTTTGATTTTAAGCTACAGCAAAAAGAAGAAACTTCATTTTATAATACTAGTCCAGGAGTTTGGTTTTTTAAGTTTTAGTCCTTTAAAAAATGATTTTCCATTAAGTTAATGTAAAATTCTTTAACTTGACCATCACAAAAATCACTCTTTTATAATCTTATCATTAATCATTAATATCAAAAGTATATGTTTTATGAAAACTCAATTTTTATTTTGAACTTGATGTAAAAACTTGATAGTTATGTATTTGTGATTGTATAGTGGGCAGTTATTGTCTTTCGTTATCAAATATATTTGGATAATATAAAAGGTATGTAATAAGTATATTGACGTACAAATTTTTTAAATTTTTATCAAAAATTGTTCAAATACTTTAGCAAATCTAGTGAATTTACAAAGTACATATGAATGACTAAGCTATCATTACGTTAGAACTAAACTATTGCTATAAAAACATGACTAAATTGGAGTATTGTATTAAGATATCGTATTCACCCGACCCGTTTTAAATGGATTCATTTTAACATTTTACGCATTTCGTTTATGTTACAACCTTTACTCCTCTCGTGCCCGCTACACGTCAAAATCCTGGATCCGCCACTGGTCATAGTATAATTGATTAGATTTGTTGATAACAAAATGTATAAAAGAATGTTTCAACATATTTCAACATTTGCATAATATAAACGGAGATTAATCACTGATGAACCAATATGTTTTTCTAGTTGTACATAGTTGCATCACAATTTTCTTTTGAACTGGTTGTCTAATAAACTTTCAAAATTTGTAAATGGTTGCACCATAAACTTTTTTATTACACTGGTTTTTCATCAAAATTTTAAAATTTGATTTAAAATGTTTGCAAATTTTTATAATGTGTCACATATTGTCATTAGAAAGTCATCAAAATTTAAATTGTCTAATGACCATATATGTAAAAACATTAAGAGCTTAATTACCATATTTGAACAACTTTGAAAGTTATATGAGGAACCACTGGAATAAAAAAAAGTCTAAGATGCAACAGTGTACAAATGAAAAAGTACATTTGTGCACCAATGATATTAGAAAGATTATATTAGGGGTGTTATACGGTCGAGTTAATTAAGTTTCGGGTTATGTTGATCAGGTTATTCGGGTGCTAATGATTATAATTTAACCCGTAACCCAAACTAAATAAGAATTATAAATTAACATGTATTAGCAAAACTCTTAGAAATTATAAATAAACTTCTAAACCTAGTCTTCAAGTATATGAAAATAAACAAAACCTCTTTTTTATGTTCTTGCCTTGCGCCGGCTAAATGAGAGAAAAAAAACAAAAACTTTGGTTTAACTTTTTGAGAAGTAGAAGACAAAAATCAAAAACAACATTAAATATATAAGGTATTATTATATAAAGTATAAGGATTAATGTTGTGTTTTCTCAATAGTAAAATTGAAAATAACATTATTAGTTCTAAGGGTTGTGACTAAAAGTTAGAACTCATCTAACGCTCTTTGTTTTTTCATAAAATAATTTAGGACTTTGTTATATATGATATGTAAATATTTTTTCCGATAAGTGATGATTTTTTTATTTCCAAAAAATATATTCAAATTAATTGAATATAAAATACTCTGGAAAAAAGTAATAATAATGATAGTAATAATAATATTAAAATGTAAACTAATTAAAAAAAATATGGATTTCATTATAATTATGAATTAAGATACATAAAGTATTTGTAGGTAAAAAAATATTAGAATAATAAGAAATTATGAATTAATATTCGCTGATTTACAACATTGTTTGTGAATACTTTAAATTTATTTCCATTCTGAAAATAGTTAACTCGCTACATTCTTCATTAAGTATATATATATAAAGTTAAATATACAAGGTTTAATTATACAAAGTACAAGGACTAATGATGTGTTTCCTGCATAATAAATTTGGTAATGCTACTATTATTTTGATCTAAAGATTGTAATTAAAAGTTTAAACTCATCTAACGGTTCTTATTTAACGGTTTTATAGATAAGTTTGGGTACATGTCAACCATATATTCTCATCCCTATATAAACATGCTTTCATGTACAAAAAGTATTAGTATTGATTTGTAAATTTCATGTATTTATTTGATGTTATAGCACCGTACTCGTGCAATGCGACAGTGTGATGGTGTGGGCGATTGTTGGTGGTGGAGGCGACGTCGAGTGGTATAGATAATTGATGTAAAAGTAACTGATCTAAAGGGTTAATAAAGATATTTTAAAAGATAAAAAATTTATATTGTAATTTAATCATTAATGTAAAGGGGATAGTGTATTTGAAATTAATTTAAGGGGTGCTAGGTGAAAATATTACATAGTATAAATAGGAAAGGACATTTTAGACATTTTCACATGTAATCTCTTTATATAACTAAGAGATAATATGTTTTCGATTAGTTGACATTTGGAGCATGTCACGTTGGAATTTGTATGATTTGTCGTTTTTTCCATTAATTTCTTGATTTTTAGTTGCCATGTGTTTATCCATGTCATTTCTTATCTTAATCATCAATACTAATCATTAAAAAAATAAAATATGAATAACTAAATTCACATTACCGGATATTGAAAGACTTACTATAACTTTTGATTCTTTTTTAGCTATATACTAGGCATGTATATTTATTTACATTTATATACTAGATAAACATGACTAAAGATTTATCCTAGCTATATACTAGGCATGTATATTTATATTTATATTTATATACTAGATATACATAACTAAAGATTGATCCATGATTTTCTTATGTTTTAAAAATAAAAAAAAATAAAAGTATATACATATACCTATAATAATATTGCAATTGCAAATATTATAACATGAATTTTTTATACATCTGTAACAAATTATAGATATACAATATTAGCTCGTAATAGAAAAAGGGTTGTTAAAGTTTCCTAAAATACCTTTCTTTATGAATATATAAATATATACAACTAACCCTTGTCTAAAATCATTCAAACGAATTCCTAAAGATCGAGAAGATGAGAGAGCTTTGCTGCTCCGTTGTTTCTGCGGTAGTCTTGCGATCACTCTTGGTCTTCTTAGTCTTCGAGTTTGGAGTTGGTAATTAGCACGCATGCACTCGTAAATATATACAGTACCACATGCATGCATGAATCTTTTGTTGTTCTTTGTTATGGTGCAAAACTTTTTCAAAGTCATAATCTTTGTTTATTTTTTCTTACAACTATGTATTGCAGTTGGGGCAACACTTGGATTAATGGCAGGGGCAGTGATAGGATGGAGAAATAACAAGTTAATAGAAGGTGTAATCATGGGAGC